>MU204326.1:11812898-11831146 GCA_017309775.1 Paedocypris sp. Pulau Singkep | reverse complement strand
ATTCTCCCTTTAATAAACTTTGACATATTTGTAGGCATATCCTTACAAGAAGAACCAGATCTGGAAGGAGGCGAGGGTGGACATCCCGCCTCTGCTGCGAGGCCTGGCCTGGGCCGCCCTGCTGGGTGTGGAGGTGAGCGCATCATCTTCATGTTGCCTTTTTAAAATTCTGTGGCCGATTAGCTTGATTAACATTGAGTCGATGTTGGCCATGAAACCGCACGCCGCATTGCATTCTCAGTATTGCCTCATCGATTCACGCACGGGCATTGTTAACAACCAATCAAACGCTGACGTAAAATCAATGCGCTTTCAGGAGCTAAGCAATAAAATGTAGATTTCAGTGCATTTAATTTAGTGCCAAATCACTTTAATCCCCTTTTTGTTTTCATTGTTCTATTTTATTTATTTATTTTTACCCCAAGGGTGACATCCAATCAAAATACTCCAGCATCGACAAGGACACACCCATCCCCACTGATCGACAGGTGAACATCTGCACGTTTTATGCTCATCGAGATCATGAAAATGCTGAATAATTCAACAGCTCGATGTAATATTCACTTAGTTTGAGGGTCCATCTCCCTCTACTGCCCCCCGCTGGATACTCCAGACACTTTATGATTTGATTTCATGCTCCTCAGATTGAAGTGGACATCCCTCGCTGTCATCAGTACGACGAGCTGCTGTCTTCGCCTCAGGGTCACACTAAGTTTCGCCGGGTGCTCAAGGCCTGGGTTGTGTCCCACCCCGACCTGGTCTACTGGCAAGGTAAGACACTCACGGTCAGGGGATGTTGTCCTGTTTGCATTCACTGCTCGGCCACAAGATGGCAGCACTGGATGGGATCCTCAACCACCAGATGGCAGCAACAACACACAGTTTCCCAGGTGCTTGGTAAAACCATTCCTGAAGCGAAAAGGAGCCGGTTCATATATCACATTCACACTCTGAATTTTTTTTAGAGGAAAGATTCGCTAACAAACTCTCTTAAACTGTAAATTATTACATGAATTATGACAAGAAGAACCTGTTTGAGACAGTCGGTGGTCTTTCTGTGTGGAGATTGTTTCCTCGGGGTCTCTGGCAGGTGTATTCTTTTAAATCTAGACGTTTACTCAACATATTGCAACGGTTTCAAACGTTTTAATTGTAAACACGCATTTTTAGAATGTTAACTGTTAAATGTGTGTTAACTCAAGAGACATTGTATTGGCGTTAAACAATGGCGTTAAAAACCATAGGTGTGTGTGTGTGTGTGTGTGTGTGTCTTGATCTGTGATTGGTTGGCCATCAATCCAGAGGGTCTGTCCCCCTTCTGGCCCAGAGTTGCTGAGATTGGCTCCAGCTCCCCATGACCCAGAAATGGACGAATGGATCTGTGATTTGTTTTCCTCAGGTCTGGACTCACTCTGCGCACCTTTCCTGTATTTAAACTTCAACAATGAAGGTATTGTTTCTGAGTGAATAATTAGATTTGATTTTAAGACGTGGAATGTCTTTTAAAAGCTTGTTTTCTCTTCTCAGCTCTGGCCTATTCCTGCATGTCGGCCTTCATCCCCAAATACCTGTACAACTTCTTCCTTAAGGACAACTCTCACGTGATTCAAGGTGAGCGCCGGTTGCAAGCGTCTACACTTAAGTTGGAGTTCACATGTAGAAACACGACTGTAATAAAAGTAATAAATGTGTAAAGAATTTTGATTCTAATTTTTGTTTTATTTTAATTGCAATGAGGAATTTTTAGGATTTAATATTATGAAAATATGCTTGATAGTTTTGCTGTAAATGTAAAACTTTAGAAATATATTAAAAGTAAAAATGTATTTTTGAAAGTATAAATTTGTTTGTGTGTATGTGTTTGTAATAGGTGCTATATCAGTATTTAATATATATTCTGTATATACACAATATAATATGTACAATACAATAAAAAATCAGTAATATATCTAAAATATCAGTAAATAAATCTGTACTGAAACGTTTAATGACAGAATAAATGCATGTTATGTAGATAAGTGAAATAGTTATGTTATAGTATAAATAAAGAATATATTTATGTTTTAAAATATAGAATATATTTTAAATATACAATAAAATATAAATGTCAAATATATAAATGTTGTGTATGTTTTTTGTAAAAAAATATTAAATGTTTCTGCCACAATACTAATGTGTATTACATATTATATAGGACCTTTAAGCACATAAATGCTAGTTATGTGTTATTTACATTATAGTACATTAAAATAATATTCGGTTGGTATGGTTTCATCCAAAATCAATCATGCCAATTGTATCTTATTGTATATTGTATCTCATATTGTATCTTTTCTAGTACTGATGTGAATAACTCCATAACACGAAGGACACATTAAAGTAGTAGTAGCATTTTTCATCTATGATAAAATCTATTTTGATCATGTAACAAGAAACATAAATCTTGGATAAAGAGTAAGTGATGATTGCATAAGTGTTCTGTAACCAGACAGGTTTATGGTTTCTCTCTCGGCTTTCAGCTCTCACTGTCTTTAGTGTTTGTTCTGTCATGAATGAAATGAAATGAAAGTAGAAGTGACCCATGTGCATTTCTTCTTCACTCTTTCAGAATATCTGACCGTCTTCTCGCAGATGATCGCATTTCACGACCCAGAGCTCAGCAATCACCTCAACGAGATTGGATTTATTCCCGATGTGAGTGTTTTGTACGGTCTTGTTGCTTTTAATTGACAAATCTGATATTACGGCAGGGGTCCAGACCATTCCGTTAGAAATTTGCATATTTTCTCATTGTTCATGTCATGTGACCATTAGATGAAGTTGCATTGTCTTACTGTCGTTGATGAAGCTTTTCTTCTTGGGCCTTGTGGGACAAGCTTTTGTATAAAACGAATTAAGACGCCGCAAACCTTCACTAGGTGAGATTCCAAATCTGCATTTCTAGAACAGAAATCACAGCAAGTGGATCAAACCAGGAAATAGGATAATAATTTGTAAAAAAAAAAAAATGCTTAATTTTTATATTTTAAACCGCAAATGTGACTAATTATTTGCAAAACATATATATGAAATGCATATCGTATTTACGTGAATATAAGCCCCGCAAAGTTTTTGAGAATCTAAAATTTGAATAAATGTTGATACTTATATATGCATACCATATGGGACATACATTTGACCTTAATTTAACAAAATTAATAAAAATTAGCGTGTTAAGTAGCAATGGGTTTTAGCCATCGGTTTGTGAAAAATAATCTACCTTCCGAAAAACGTTCACCTATCACTCAGAACAAAAGTCAATGCATGTTTTTGTTACTTCATCCTTTGAAACTTTGGAAAATTGGAATGAATGACATTAACATTTAAAAGTACAGTACTGCAGCGATTTTCGAAGGATTATGCAAGATGCACATATTTTTACAGAAGAATAAATTGATTTTATAGAGGAGTGCATTTCTTTTAAATTTGCATGAGCTCAAGTTCACAAATCCTCGCCTTCACATGATCCTAAAGCTTTCAATAGTTAAAGATGAACATAAAAATGTTTTTTCTTTTTAAACCCACTCCTGCATTACATTTTTTTTTTTTAAATTCTGCACATTTCACACACCATCAATACGAACCAGTGACACTTTAAGTATTTTTGAATCTGAATGCACAAACATTTCTTCCTCAGCCGCACATCTCCAGAGCATTCCGAGGTTCGCGGGCGCTCGTGTTGTGCTTGATGTGTCTCTTGATGGGGTTGAAGGTGACCTCTGCGGACAAATCCAGAAAGTAAACTTCACAGCTCCGGCTTTGTGTGTCCAGATAGATAAGCAGAGGAGATCAACAGAGAATTGCTCTTTGATGCAAAGACGTGCCCTGGTGTTTTATTTGGTCTCCGAGCAGCTGTTACGACTCTCCCGAATTCCAAGCAAGGATGGAACGACTTTAGATGATTTTTGTGACGCTATTTTAAACAAGGGTCATGTTTTCCCAATAAGCTATTGCTAGGATGAAAGCTAAAGCATTAGCAATCACTCAGAAGGCCTTGTTGTTGAGACTAATGATGCATGAAGGTTCAAGAATCAATAAACGAATGTTGTGTTCTTTACCAAAGGCAATATTCCATTGTGTGACTAAACAAACCAAAAAAATGTTTTTATTTAAGCCCCAGTGTTGGGGATGATGTTTGTTCTCCACTGGACTTCTCTTGTTATCAGAACACTTTTGTCGTCTTGGACAGTGAAAGACAGGGACTTTGGCTGGGCTTGATAATGGGTTTCCCTGAGCGCTATTATATTTGGCAGCGCAAGGCCTGAAATGCGCAGCTAAGTGACCTAGTTCATGTCCCGCTTCTGATGATTCTAGCCAAGCCTGTTGTTTTTTTTTTTTTTTTTTGTGCAGTGAAGCCATTTTAAACGGCGTTCATCTCCAAAACATTCAATGAGTTGCTCCAGAGATTAGCAAGCTGATTCCGTTCCACTCTAATGGACTGATCTTTCTGTTTTGAGTTCAGATCAGATTGACTTGAATGTTTTTTTTACTTGAGTCATTTGATGGGTTTTCGCGGCCTACTTTGGTTTTGATTCAAAGCCAACAACTTCATGAGTAGCATAAAAGCAATTTGACATTAGAGGAGATTGTAAAAAATGTACACAGGGATATATGTATCAAGAAAAACATTTTCAACAAAAATACATTTTTTTTTTTACATTTTATAGCTTTTGGGCTGCTTAGAAACTAAAGATCTCAGAGTCGCACTGTAAAGTCTTGGTATTGGAGTTGTCTCGTTATATAATGTGACATTTATAAAAAAAACTCGGCGGGTTGCTCCACAAGTCTCTTTTAGTTGTGCGTTTATCAGAGACAAAAAAAATCAGCAAAATCATTTATCCCAGAGGGAGCCATTACTCACTTAATGGACTTCAGCACCATTCGGTACAGTTCAGTTTCCCGCCTAAAGATGCAAATGGACTCTGAGAGGTGTGTGCATACTTAACTGAAATTGCGTACTTATATGGTCATGCCCACGTCAAAAAAACAAAAGCTGCAAAATCATCGTGCAAGTGTCACTAATGTTTACTTTTAATGAATTATGCACCGCTCAATTGATTAATGAAAAAACGGGGCAATTCACATTTATCAAATCTCGAACCTAGAATAAAAAAAACGTACCGTAACCGTTTCCTTACTTAACCGAGATGCAGACTTAAGTGAGACTGTACTATACCATACTATACTGTACTACACTATACTATACAACATACTACTATACTACACTATAGCCATTACTATACTATTATCATACTATTACTTTACCATACTAGACTGTACTACTATACATACTATGCTGTACTTTACTGAACTATACTTTAGCCTTTACTTATTGTACTATAACTTTACTATAATATATTTATATAATATATAATATAATATTTAATATATGTACTTTTCTGTGCTATGACATGTTATACTATACTATTCCATTTTATCTGCATGAGCCCTTGAAGAGACATAAGGACTCACAGTTAACCTTCATAGTGAGTTTATGGTCTCGTGACTTTTACCAGAAGTTTTGTTGACAGAGCTAGTGCCTTTTTTGGATCCTGTATCAATATAAGGCACTGTCTTATTTTCTGGTGGTTTGTAGTTTGACTTGAGCAAACTCCTCTCCACAAGGCTGCTGTCAGGGTGCAGACGTTCCACGTGTCCCAGACCGAGGCCAATGCTTTTCCTTAAAGCCCTCAGAGGCTGAGCTTCACATCATCTGCTGAAATGGATTATAGATCCTTGCCGAGTGAAGTAGAACTGAACCCTGGGAACAGAAGCGCTGTCGGAACGGGTCGTGCTCTCCCACAAATGCTGTCTCATTCCCGGAGGGTGTGAGATTATCAATGCAGATTCCCTCTTGTGAATGTAACCGTGATAGAAAAGCCCGGTGGAAACGTGCAATATGGCTCATCTGGGCTTGTTTTTTTTTTTTATCAGACTCATTGTCCCTTGTGTGAAAAGCATCTTTTGTGCACCACTGAATGTCCATTTTGTTCTTTTCAGCTCTACGCCATCCCATGGTTCCTCACAATGTTCACACGTAAGTGTGTCCTGGTTTCTTAACACAAAGTGTTTAGAAAATGCTAACTGCATAAAATCTCTCTTTTTGTTGTTGTGTCCTTTATTATTTATTTTAGATTATACTTTAGAATTAATGCATTTTTAATGCACCTGTGTACGTTTTTTAATAGTTTTTGGAATGAAGAGCAAGGTGGAAATGTTTAAACATAATTTTATATTATATGATGTAATTTTTGAAGAAACTATTAATACAATTCTAAAACTTGAAAAAAAATTAATAGTATAAATGGATGGATGGACGGATGGATGATCAGACAGACGGATAGATTTGCTGTCAGTAATTTGTTTTTCTCTCTTCAGATGTTTTCCCCCTGCACAAGATCTTTCATTTGTGGGACACGCTGCTGTTGGGAAACTCTTCCTTTCCCTTCTGCATTGGTGTGGCTATTCTACAGCAGCTGAGAGACCGTCTGCTGGCCAATGGCTTCAACGAGTGTATCCTGCTGTTCTCAGACCTGCCCGGTGAGTCCCAGACCACATATACACTCAACCTTCACATCCCATGGGCACTTTTCTCCAGATTAAGCTTCTGTTTAAACTTTTCTTTTGGATTCGCCAGTTTTTTTCACGCCCAGTTTTTTTCACGCCTTAGGCTACGAATTGTTCTCTGATGCAACACTGCTTTCATTTCATCACTCCAGTTAAAATTAGAAAAATGGTGGCGTTCTCCCATTATGTTCTTTATGGTTAGTTATACAATAGTTATATGGTTAATACTATAGTGTTAGTTTCGATGACACTATAAGGAACAGACACATTTGTACGTGTGTGTGTGTGTGTGTGTGTGCGCGCATATATCTATCTGTCTGTCTCTATCTCTCTCTATTCTCCCTGATTGTGACTCCTCAGGTGAACTATGTTTTTATTCAAAGTATCTTTGTCTTGCTTTCATCTTTCTTTGATATACAGTCATTTTCATCTGTCCCTGCTGAAAAACACCCCCACAGCATGATGCTGCCACCACCACCATTCTGTGCTGTTATGATTGTATAAGACGAATGACAAGCAGTGCCTTGGTTTTGTTCACACATACTGCTTCATATTAAGACCAAAGAGCTACAGTCTATCTGAGATCTGCACTTCTGGTTGACCTAGAACTTTCTACACAATCTCTGGAGTTCAGCCACAATTATGTTTGAGTTCGTTTTTTCATCATTCACCCTGATAGATCAAATTGAGGAGGGTTGGCTTCTGCTTTAGAAAGTGTTGTGGTTGTCACAAGTGTAAAAGTAAAGTGGGTGAGATTGTCCATTTGGCCACTAGGGACTGTATTGAAATTGTGCTCTGCATTTAATCATCCAGTGGAGTTACACAATCAAAGTGAAGGGAACACACACAAACCCGGTGCAGTGGGCAGCCTTAATGGGACTGGGATTCGAACCTGCAACGCACTTCCTTTTCCCTCACTATTCTCATTTGCTCTGACATACAGTTTGACTTGTAGGGTCATGTATAGACAGGTGTGTGGCTTTCCTAATCAAGTTCAATCAGTTTAATCAAACACACCTGGATGAAGGACGTCCTTCACAAGGACGGTCAGAAGAAATGAATGGACCCGGAGCTAAATGCGTTGTACGTTAAGCTAAATAATAGTTGTACGTTAAATATAAGAGCCTTACAAAGACCATGACATTTTTCTTTTTTAAAGTGTTTCTCTGTCAGTTTAGGATGTTGTGAGTTTAGGAATTGTTTTTGCTTTTATAGAAGCATTACCTACTGATTGTGTGCTGAAACTGAATAACTGATATTCATTGATTAAGGATGGAGTCATTCAGGATTTGTTTTTGAAAGTGTTTTCTAGCCAGTCTATCACCCTTCACATACAGTATCTGTGTTTTTAAGTTGTGCATGTTTTGCCCACAAAATCAGATCTTCTTTCAGTTCACCATTTTAAAGCAATCTTCTCAGGAGCAGCTCAGTTCAGACTCTCATTCTTGAGAGATGGAGAGGTTGAACACTGCATTGAAATATAAACTCCAGCGACCCGACTCTGTGTATGAAAAGGTTTTTCTGAGAGACATTTCTCACTTGAGTTGCCAGAAATATTCTATTTTGTCTGAGCGCTACCATTTAGACCTGCTTTTTGACATTCTGAGCTTAATCTTGAAAGTTTTAATTGAGTAAAAGACGTTTAGGTGTATGCTTATGCACTTTGTTCTGTGATTGTTCAAAACATATACGTTTGTTTGAATCATGGAGACACAATAGGTTTTTATATTTAACCTGAGAAGAATAAATGTTTTCTTTTTTTTATTACTATCAAGTAGTGGTGGGACACTTTTCCCACGAGACGAGACACTAGGTTCACGAGAACGAGACGAGACGAGACGAGATTTCGATTTTATTAAAATAAAAAAAATATTTGATAAAATATAAGGAGAGCAATATTTTATCTGTATTTTATTTAACTAAAACCGTCACAACTGTTGATGCATTTCACTTTTTCTGTTTTCATCAATTGCATGCAGTGATAACCAGAAAATCAGCATAATATTGATCATACAAAATATGATGCCATAAATTGCCAGGCAAGTGATTTCACAAAAAAAATTTAACTGTCAATAGAATAAAAAATCCATTAAGCGCAGACATTAACCACACTATTTATATACACTGCAGTAACCAGCTGGTTTTCTCTCATATTTCTGCTCTACTGCAGCGACAGTGAATCGATTCAATAGTAATATAATACACGTGTATTAAACACATTTGATTAAACTCACGTGTGCAACTAATGACAGTTTGAAATAATCGGTTTTACTTTACAAACACATTTTATTAAAGTTTAATTCACAAACGATCTTGGAGTGTGAGCTGTCGTGGTGGGCGGGGCAATGGCGGAGATCCGCTCAGAGGGAGGAGTCCGCGGTTGTTTGAGCCACAGTCAATTGAAACGTGAGCGCAAGGATCCGTGCGCTCAACTCGAGCTGCTCATGCCGGCATGAAAATGCACCAATTCTTTTTAAAAATGTGCATTTCACACACGGTAGCAAAGATGGCGCCAAATTCTTGCAATATCACGAGATGCAATTGCATCTCGCGAGAAGCAATGGATCTCGACATCGAGATGCCACGAGATCTTGTCACACACCTACTATCAAGATAGGTTTACTGTAGTACAGTAGTGGCAATTTTTGTATCCTAGCACTTTCCAGAAATGTCCCTATAGTCCCGTAAAAGGAAGATGGCGGCATAATGTGATGGGGATTTGAAAGACTAAAGCAGGTTTCAGCAAAGTACATTATAGCAATAGAAAGAATAAAACGTGTCATTTTCTGTTCTCAGCCCCAAATCTAAATTGCAGTGTATTTTCACACTCTTCCAGGACGCCACTGTTTAAGGCTACCGACTGCTCCAGATTTGTAATACAGACCACAATGGTCCCTAGCCACTATATTGGGAAAAACACTTTCACTTTACTTTTTTAATTCTTTATACTATATGAGAGACACTGTTTGATTGACATGTGAAAGCCATACAAAATTGTTGTGGAGCCATGACTTGGTAAATAGTGGTTTTATTCGATATAAAATGCACATTTTGGGGTTAATTGAGCAACTCTAGTGGAATTGTAGAAATTTACATGTTGCAGTGGAACTGGAAACCATACTTGAGTAAAAATACAAAAACATACTGTAAAAATTACTTATTACAAGTTACAAGCACCAAACTCATCGAAAGAAGAGTAAAAGTAAAGTATTTTACTGTAAAGTAAATGTAAAGTATTTTACTCGTAGTCATTTTAGGATCAAAAACGTGATAAACAAGAAACATTGCATTTATGAGGTTTATTCCCTAATATATACTTGAAGTCTAACACCTGAATATTTCAAAATGGCATAACAAAATGGATAAAAAAACAGAACAAAAAGTGTCAAACTCAAATGTGCAAAAAAGCGCAAAAAAGCGTGCTCTTACATAGCATACAGTACCATCACAATGTAACGAGTAACGGTAATCGTCCATTGAAATGTAGTTCAGCAAAGAGTACTGATTTTCAATCACAAATGTAGTCAAGTAGAGAGTAAAAGTTTCTTATACAGTATTTGTGATACTCAAGTACAAAGAAAAAATTGTACATTTCCTTAGTTACTTTCACCGCTGTATGTGGGATGCTACTGTACACAGTAAAGCCCTGAGTGGAGGGATTGTGTAATAGACGTGTGCGGGTGTGAGTTGCTGGTTTGTTTGTCGTGAGTGTGGCGGTCTGGTTTAGCGCCCTGATTCACCTCTGTCAAACAATGCGTTTTACTCCGCGTAAGCTTCCCGCCGCCACGCTCCGTTCAGGCTTGTTTGAGATGAGCTCAGGACAAGTATGCTGGGAGAGGCAACTGTCAGCCGACATTCCGGCTTCCTCCGGCATCTGTGCGATTTCCCCCAGGTTCCTGTCAGCGGCGTGATGGTGACGGATGATGATTGAGGCTAATGTGAGGGAATTAGCTGGGAGCGCTGAGAGCTGCTGGAGCGCTGGTGGTGTGTGCACTCGCTCACAATGGAGGGATTACTTGCCAAAATATTGTTGAAAATACTCCGTCACCATGGCACTTCTGAAATTCTTCACTTTTACGACCAAGTCTTAATGGTGCACACATCACCACGGTGTACGCATAAATAGTGGCGGTTAATTAGATTTTTTTGTCGTTTTTTAATATTTATTTTTAATTACATTTTGCTAAAAAAAAAAAAATTATGGTATGATCATTGTTTCAATATTTACTTAAGGTGGATGGATGCATGAACAGATATGTAGACGGATGGATGGATGCATTGATTAATGGATACAATAAAGAAAGTATAGTAGAGTGAATGAATCAATAGGAGAGGCAGTGATATTAAATGAATGGATGGATTTATGGAAGGATTTAAGAAACAATACTAATGAAGGGATGGTGGATGGAAGTAGATAACAGGTGGATGTAGATAAGAGATTGAAGGGACACACCGTTAGACAATTGATAGATTGACGGATGAATAGATAGATGGATGGGTGGATGATAGACAGGTAGATAGATGGATGATGCATAGTTATATAATAATAATAATAATAATAATAATAATAATAATAATAATAATACATTTTATTTAACGGCGCCTTTCAAGCACTCAAGGACATATTACAAACACGGTAAAAAAACAAAAAATCAACAAAAACAATGCTCAAGTTGACAATCAGCGGAAGATCGAACACGAAAATACAGAACATCCGATGTCAGCAGATACATGTACATATAGCAAATAGAGGGAGGAAAACCTAGTGGGGAGCAAATGCAATTTGACAGAGATGGGCTTTGAGCCTCGATTTGAATGTAGCAAGACAAGTACAGTTTCTGAGGTCCGGAGGAAGGGAGTTCCATAACTGGGGTGCAGCGTGGCTAAAGGCTCGGGCCCCCATGGTTGAGAGCCGAACTTTGGTGGGTTTGAGGGAAATGAAGGAGGATGATCTGAGATGGCGTGTGGGGATATTGACCTGTATGAGTGCTGGGGATGTATGGTTTTTAAAGTGAGCAGGAGGATTTTATATTGGATGCAACCAGTGAAGCTGCTGTAGAGTGGGAGTAATATGAGAGATGGATGAAGATGGAGTAATAATACGTGCAGCAGAGTTTTGAACTAACTGAAGCTTGTGAAGAGATTTCTTGGAGAGACCAGCCAGGATAGAATTACAATAGTCTAGTCGTGAAGTAACAAGACTATGAACCAGTATGGATGCCGAATGAGGTGAGAGAGATGGGCGCAGACGGTTTATACAACGAAGGTGATATTATTGATGTGCGCCGCAAAGGAGAGTGTGCTATCAAGGATGACACCCAGACTTTTAACCTGTGGGGAAGGGGAAATGGATCAATGGGTGATGGATAGATGGTAAAATAGCCAGATTGATATTGGGAATATATATATAGATTGATAGATTAGATAGATATTAGATAACAGTTCATTAGACACAATTATGAATAGATGAATTAAGGATTCAAAAATGTATACTGAAAGTGAAAGGATGTCTAGATCAATTTTAAATGAGAATGATGAGAATAATCGGCAGGTGGACAGAGAAGTGACAGATTGATGAATGGATGGATGGATGGATGGAACATGCACTGACGATTGGATGGATAGATAAAGAGGTGACCGTTTTTAAAACTGTTTTTAGTGACAGGTTTTAGTTTTGTTTCACAGAATAAGAGAACCGAATACAAAATTCAACTGTGTTTTTCAGCTTTCATGACTGTTTGTATCCAACTGTGTGTAAATAATTTAACGGAGGATTTAAGCCGCCTGTCATTTTGACACGGACTGAACAAACTCACAGCGGCAGCATGTTGCTAAGGCTAACAGCTCGTCTGAGGGAATTACATCGGCGGGATGTGAATGATGTTCAACAGCAGCGGGAGTGACGCACAATCACTTCCTCCTGTCGGGAGACACGCGCCCAGCTTCAAGCCAAACACGCGTCGTGTCTGACAAAACGCCGTTCTGACTACAGCGGCTAATAAGAGTCTGTCACCGATCACTGGAGATCTACACGACAGGCTTCCAACCCATGGAAGGTTCTGGAGGCCGATCACTAATCCTGTTTACCTTTTAATATAAGCTCTAGAAATTGCTTCAATACTAATAATGGTACATAATGGATTCACTATAGCCTCAATCGATTTTTTTTTTTAATCCTGAATGAATATGACCAGTCAAGTTTATAGTCGGAAAGTTAAAAAAATAAGTTTGTAAATATGGCCACTAGGGGAAATTTTGTTCTTCATTTAATGCTCCACTGAAACCTGGAGCAGTGGGCAGCCTTAAGCCGTGGCTTGAACTCTTGGGTGGCAGGTCCCACTCCCACCTTTATTTACGTTTAAACATGCGTACAAAATAAAATGCGTACTATATTTGGAAGATTAGGTGTGACGACAGCCTAAATTTGCAGGATGTCTTAGGTTTTCGATTGATGTCTGTCAAACTTTAGCGAGAAGAGTCGCAGAGAGTTTTAAGATTTAAAGGATTTTGTTCAACTTTTAATCAGCTATGACTGCAACCAATCAGAAGTATAGTATTCCTATGCCTGTTTGCTTTGTGGAGGAGTAAAGAATTTTCATACAGATTACATACAAACACATACAGACCGTATTTACGTGATTATATATTTGTATAAGTACAACCTGTGCATTATTTCATATTTCAAGCATGCTCAAATAAATCGATATACCATACATGATTCATGAGCAAGCGCAAATAAATGGAAATATTTCGTCTTTATGTAGTGCTTCTGTTTTTTTTTTTTTGTTTGTTTTTTTCTTTTTTAAATGGTGGTTCCGGAGGCAGACATGCATATATGGTTTTATTGGTTCAGTAACAGAAATAAAGACATTAACCAGAATGTGACGCTTTGCAGTGTCTAAACACACTTTTCAGTTTTAACTGTCTCAAAGTGCATGTGTGAATATGTAAGATTGTTGCTTTTTATTTATTAGTAGTTGGTGTGAAAAACATGGCTTTGATTACTGAAGTAAGATGCTTATTTTCACATAATTTTTATTTTGCACCTTAAAAGTCAAGTCGAGTGGTTATATTTGCGTACAGCACAAAAGTATGGCTTGAAAACATTGTAATAACAAGTAAAAAATAAAAATTGTACTTGCACAAATAAAATGATGCAAGAATTGTAACATGTTGGAACTTTTTTTTAGACAACACAGAAGATTTTCACCCAAATTTTGTATAATTTTTCTTGGAGAATATTGCTTAAAGACGCAGAGATTTCAAAATAGGATGTTTTAGATGTTCTTTCCTTTGGCCCAACTTGTGAGACGGTAAACGGTCTCTGGGAGATTGAGTCGTTCAGTAGCGATTTGCTTGCAAGCTTGACACGGCCAGGCTTCACAGCAGATTCTCTTTCTTCTCGTGAGATGTGACAGTGGTGTGACTAACGGAGCATGAGCTGGTGATTCCTGCCATATTTCTGTCTGAGAAGGTCTGGGATGTCGTGTCCTTCACCTTATGCTGTTGTTTCGCCTTTTGCGGTCCACTGTGTCTTTGATTAGTGGCCTATCAGACATCCTGAGATAGTGTTTGCTAACTCAGAGTCTGGAGTTTTAAATGTCTCTTTTCCCGTGGTGTTGGGCGAATGGCATTAAACATTAAAAGGCCCCCGGTGGAAGGAAACAGCCGTATCTTGACTTGCTGTGGATCGATACGGTGGAGATTCAGAAAATTGATTTTTCCAGTTATGTTTGGAGGCGAAAAGGCTGTTCAAAGTCAAGTGTTTTTGGAGGTTTTTTTTTTTTTTTTTAATCTTATCATAATCTCTTATTTGGATTTTGTCAAATTGGAACAAATTTTTTTGGGTTGGTTTAGTAAATAACGCAAAATAGTGCAATTATCATAATAATATTATGCAATTACCATATTTTTCGGACTATAAGTACACTTGAGGTTCTAACAAATGTTTAAAAATGGAGTGTGCGCCTTATCTGCAAAAATATGTTTCTTATATGTGAAAGAAAGATTAAAACATTTGTCCGTGGTGCTCCTTATAATTTGGTGTGTCTTATAGTCCGGAAAATAAAATACTAGACATTTAAATATAGCTGTAAGCAGCAAGGGCAGGGTTCTGGCCTTTTATTTATTTATTTTATATAAATCTATAAATAAATTAACATGCATGCATTACATAAGCATAAACAAAAAAAATCACGCATCCAAACATGTTCCAAAAAACTCAAATATATTAATTGTATTTTATCAAACTCCATAATTTTATCTAGACCTGGTTTTGTTTAGACCAGATACCTTGGTGCTAAATAATTACATTTGAAATCAAATATTTTTAATATGTTTAATGAATTGTAGAACAAAGTAAATAAAATAAACGTAAGTATATATTTTTTAACTAAACTTAAGTAAACTAGAGTTTATACTGTTTATACATACACACACACACACACACACACACACACACACACACACACACACACAAACAAACACTCTCCTACATATCTAGACGTACTTACTCTACATATAAATGCATAATGTACATTAATTTTGTAATGAAAAAATATTTGTTCATATATATGCATTGACATTTTCTGTGTACGTTTCTTGTGAAAATAATAATAAAAATGATAGTTGCGTTAATCTAGATCTCTGCCACCACCGTGCAGAACACCACTTTCTTGTTCCTTGATATTTTTGCCACCCCAGATTAATGTCTGCGTGTCTGTTCCACAAAACAATGACAGAGTACGACGACAATGAACTCAGGCAATTTAACACCTATCGACTCACGGCTACGATTCATCAATGCTGCTGGTTTCCAGCCCACAGCTCCTCCAGCCACGTGAGGATGAGCAAAACGGCCTTGATGAAGGTGACGGCCCACGGCTAGACCCCTCGCCTGGGAATGAAAGCACCCTAAAAGTGTTTTTCCAGCTTGCTTCTGTAATTCTTTTTGTTTCACGGATGAAAAGCCGAGAGCATACAGCCGTGAGCAGCACGCCAGTCCAGAGAGAATCTGTTAACACTCCGAGCCTTTTGTGTACGACACTGCAGAATTACAAGACACACAACTGTTCCTCCGTGTTTAGTGTGTGTAAACACCGTCGAGTAGCGACACTTAACACTGGGAATGGAAGCTGAAGGCAGCGGAAAAGCTGTGCTAATCGCGTAAAGCATTTACACCTAAGCTGTAAATGTAGTGTTCGGTTTGCTGTTGTTTTGAGTGATTTAAACAATTGCATTAATTGTGTAGCAATTTTAGCACTTGGAGAGAAACAATCACAGATTTCTTTCAGATGTAGAATTTTTTTGTTGCTTTTTTATAACTTTGAATATTTAAGAATGTGTTTCTAAAGTCACAGGTTCCATTCCTGAAAAATAATATGTAAAAATACATCCACAGACGGATTGATGGATTGAAGTACAGTATAGATGGATTGATGGATGGATGATTGAGAGACAGATATAAGGATGGGTGGATCGATAAGTTGCTGGATTGATGAATGAATGAATAGACTGATGAATGGATGGATGGATGGATATTAGATAGATAGTTATATTTTATGTATGGGTGATGAATACTGCACGTAGATGGATGAGTGAATGGAAGATAGGACAGGTTGGATAGATCTGGATAGATGGATTGGTGTGTAGATGATAGACAGGTTGATCTATGGGTGGATGGATTGATAAATAGATGGATTGATGGATAGACAGATGGAGGATAGACAGGTTGATATATGATTTGATGGATAGATGGACAGAAGGATGGACGGATGATTGGCTAGATGGTAATATTGATGAATGGGTGATGAATAGATGGATAGAGACTTGATACATTTATAGATATACAGATATATGTACGGATGGATAGATGCTGGTGGACAGATTTTCTAATCTACAGTCGGATGGAAGAATATGAAAAGACTAATAAGCGAAATAGTTGAGGATCCTTCTCAACATGAATCCAGATGTTTCCTTCATGCTGATTTTCACTCTGAACGACGTCTGCTGCAAACGGTGTGACCAAGTCATGTGATTCGGGCCACAGCGGGGAAACCGTGTGTGTTTGGCTCTCATCGCGTCTGAATCCAGTGTAGGACGACCAGGACACCTGGTGTTTGCTCAGAGAAGGTCTTCTGACAGCGCTGTCATGGAGCTCATCACGTGTACGTCAAGCTTCTGTCAGGACTGATCTGGGTCAGTGCTTGAGCGGAAGATGGATCGTCTGTCAACACTGCTGACATGAAGCCCTCTTCCTCTCGTTCTTCAGCATCATTCCACTTTTAAAAGTCAAATAAATCCTTGGGAATAAGTACATGTGAAATTCACTTTGATCAAACATTGGATGAAAATGTTTAAATGCACAACTCTAATTTTTTTTAAATGCTAGGGACTTTCATCTTTGACTTTTAACTTTACAGTAAGATCAGATTTTCCTCACTTTCTAGTAAAAATGTTTACTGTAGTTATCAGTTCCCACACAAAACCTCCCACACTTGGCAGCACACTCAACTGCTGCCAATCACATTCTCTCCAGCCAATCAGAGGAATGACTGCCCCTTCGTGAAACTAGTGCCAAAAGTCCAAAAGCAAAAGGCTGAAACGCACAAAAAAAAATCTGAAACAAAAATAGATTCAAACGAAAATGTGAAAATTGCACAAACATTTGCTTGTTTCTTAGATATTTTGATTGATATTTTTGGCACTATATATTCATACAATTTAGTGTTCACCTTACATTTATCAAAATATTTTGTATTTCTTTATTCAGCTATGTAAGAAGAACAATTCTTAACTCGGTTAAGAAAAAAAATTAACACTACAAACTTGGACAATTCGTTGAACCAAATGGATTGTTGACCAATGATTGTCATTTTAGCCTTCTGAACATTTATTTTTAACACAATTCTGGTGTGTCCCTCTGCAGTTTTCTCTTTTCCTCCTCCGTCACTGTGAGTGTGTGAATGAAGTGTTATGTCTTCAGCAAGCGTTTTTGGGGCTGGTGAATGTTGGCAGGGAAACTCTCAGCAGAGGCTTTCCAAGGTCGTCCAGGGTTAATTGACAGGAAGTTTGTTCTTCTGAAACTGGGGCTTTTCATCACGCTCGTCTTGCAATTGGCAAAAATTTAGTTTCTCCATTAGAGGCTGTTTCATGACTCTTGCCAATATGAATCCGTCGTCGTTTTTGAATCTGTGACGCTGTTTTGCATTTAGAGATCGACATTGAACGCTGTGTCCGGGAATCCATTAACCTTTTCTGCTGGACTCCAAAAAGTGCCACCTATCGGCAGCACGCCCAGCCCAGCAAAGCTGCCAGCGACAGCTCCAGCCTCGGATAAGTTATAAAAAGATAGAAAGAGGTAGAGTGAGAAAGAGATGGATAGAGAGAGAGATAGAGAGAGAAAGAAAGAGAGAAAGAGAGAGAGAGAGAGAGAGAGAGAGAGAGACAGAGACAGACAGATAGACAGACATTGTGTGTTCTGATGCTGAATGTAATAAACAGTACGTATTGCAATTTGTCACTTTCACCAACCAATGTTGCAAAACACAAACAATATGTGTTCTTTAATAAACTACAGGACACTCACCAGGTCAGTTTTGGCCACGTCTTGGTACTCAGAAGAGTAGAAGGAGGGTGTTTTC
>MU204326.1:11790942-11808335 GCA_017309775.1 Paedocypris sp. Pulau Singkep | reverse complement strand
CCCCTCTCCCCATGCCCCCTCTCACTATCTCATAAATACACTAGTTATAACAACCACAATGTCACTGTTCCTCTCTCTCTACCCCCCCCCCCTTTTTCTTTTACTATACCATAAATACACTACAGTCACAGGCAACTGCAAAGTCTCTCTGTCACTCACTCACTCACTCACTCACTCACAAACACACGCACACACACACACACACACGCACACACACACACACACTCAAAATGCTGATACGATTTGTCACTAGATTTTAGTTTTTACTCTATTCCATATGAAGCACACTGACTATTCCGACCCAGTCTGTAGCTCCTGACTTCCAGTTCACTCGGCTCTTCTGGAAGTCCACAGGGCATCCGAGCACTCAGACGCAACTCTAATAAGAAAAAGGTCAAGATTTCCAGAGATCCAGATCGAGTCCTTCAGACGGCCACAAGCCCCGCGGCTCTAATACACTTAAAGAGGGGGAACCGTGGCCATCAGCAGCGGCTTTAAGGTGACCCGCAGTAATCGGCCGCTCGCTGTGGGAGACTCTGGCTTCTCCAGGACTGATTGCACTGATTTCACGGGCGGCTGAACATTGACATTTTCGAGATGTCCTTCCCTCTGCTGCTGCCCTTTGTTTCTCAGACCTGTGCCAGGAAGAGCAGGGACTTGATGACGCTGCTTCTGTGTGGCTATGCTCGTATAATGGTACAAAACCGTATTTAAATAGTGTCTTTTTGTGTCGTTTTATTATGCTTTTAATATGTTGTGTTAGTTGTTGGGTTGTACATTAATAGATAAAAGTTTATGTTTGAAACTGGTCTACAGCTTTTTTTTAGCACATTTGAACATTTAAAAATTTTTTTTTGTTTTTTTTTTTTTTTTGTTTTGTTTGTTTAGTCCATTCAGGATGTGGCTGTTTTTTGGTGGGGGGATGGATGGGGCTGCCATTAGGTCATTTTTTTGCTAATTTCTTGCTCTCTTTTTGTGAATTTTTGCGTATAACATATTGTCGACTCATAATAACATAATGTAACATAAATATTAAATTCACAATATCTGGGAATATTTAACAAATAATCTTTGAAAAATATTTTAGCTTGCAAAAAGACTCCAGATTTACACACAACACATTCATTTCTTTAAATAAAATGTATCAACACAGTATGAATCATTAAACAACAAAGTAGAGGAAATGGCACATCAAATATTATTGCATGTTGAGTAATTTACAGTATACCAACATTAGAGTATGTGACATACACAATGTATGTATACACACACACACACTAGAAAAATATTATTTACATCATGGTAAACATTAGAGAAGTTATGCGCTATTGCACATTAAGTAATATACACCCTTACCAATGTCAGTGCGTCTGTGAAGTTAGTGTAATGATGGATTGGGCTGTTTTTGGGTGTGTTTGTTCTCGCTCTGATGCATGAGTAGCAGTCCAGTTAAGTGCTCTCTCGATGCACGTGTAACGGTGCGCATTCTCCTGGTGCACACAAACGTCTTCTCCTTGAGTGATTTATGTCTGAGTTTGATGTATCGAGCCGACACAATGTTCCTCAGTTATTTCAAAAACGACCATGTTCAAGGCCAAAGCGTCTCTTTGACAGTCGCTTATTCTTATTGCCCAGTTTCTGCTCAACAGTTCATCTCTTTTTTGACAGGACACACTTAGCCTGTGACTTTAGCCTATGTTACATAAAAGAATTGTTTGCTGAATTGGAATATTGAACACGTTGAGAATTCGATTTGATCATTATAGTTTCATGATTCAAATGCATTTGTATTCATTTCTTTGTGGTTAAATGACAAGTTTTATTTATTTTGCAATAAGTTCAGCGTTGACGAGTTAATGCAAACTTGTACGATATATAGAGCGATAGATAGAGAGAGAGATTTATAGAGGGCTAGGTTGATAGATGGATGGGTGGGTGGGCAGATTGATAGACAGACAGACAGACAGACAGACAGAGATTGATCAATTTATATATGTACATACAATCATCTATATGAAGAGTAAATAAGCAGATAGGTAGATAGAGAGAGAGAGAGAGAGAGAGAGAGAGAGAGAGAGAGAGAGAGAGAGAGAGAGATGGATGGATGGATGGATGAATTTATTATTATTTTTTTTAACACCAGAAGAGGTAGACAGATGTTCTCACATGTTGTAATGTCACATGCAGCTGTTATAATTTTTTTTACCTAAATAATTTACTGAAGCGATCACCGTGTTTGAGTTTGTTCTGAGGTGTTTTCTAGAGATGAGCAGAAAATATACAGACAGATGGGATCTTACATAATGCGACGGGGGACAGATAAATGCACAGGTTTATTGGTGGGGGGAGACTGGCTATTGGTGTCAGGTTTGGCTTGATTTTGAATAAACAGCATCTGCTTGAATAGAAAGTACCAACAGAGAATATTTCTTAAAAAATGATTAGTTCACACTCTAAAGAAGCTAGAACAGGGCTCATGTTTTTCCAAAGTGTCTATGAATTATGTTTTTAATGTTTTTATTTTTAACAACCTTTACACTTTTTTAAACTAGTGTAAAATGGGCATTTCTATTTAAATTGGCCGTTTTATAACAGGAGTTGTTGTTGTTTTTAATAGATTTAATTGTTTTGTTTATTTTCAGAACACATCATTTATATGGTGATTTTTTTCTTAATTTTTACTATATTTATAACGTGTGATTGTTAGATTGGATTGAGTTTTTAGAATAGTTACTTTTCAAAGTTACTCCGGTGTTTGTTGTGGTCTCAGTATTGAGCACAGGCTTGTCTTCAGCCAGTATTTCATTCACCTCGGAGTAAAAAAAATCACAACACTTTCACTTCCTCTGGTTTTTCTGTTCGCTTGAGGTGAAAAGCAATCTCGATGTGGAGTTTGCTGCGTTGATTATTCATTCGGGTGAAATGTCAGAGAAGAACATGACCGCTGGCGTGAAACCAGTGTGATGAGAGCCACATGTGCTGCTGTAAAGCAAAAGCGCAATAGGACCCAACATATAACCTTGCTCGGGCCCCTTCTCACATGAAGAATCATTGCGATATATGTTAAAGCTATTAGAATATCAGTGACATGGCTTCATTAAGCTTTGAGTTTCTACAGTTCTGCTTGTCTTTGGTCCAGATATTGCTTTTCGTTTCCTTTAAGCTGTTACATCACGGCTTTCTCATCTTTTCTGTGCTCACAGAGTCGAGAGCCTCTGGAGCTGCGGGAGCTGAAGGAGGAAGCGTCTCCACGGGTTTCAGTGGAGGACCTCATCGACCTGTGTGAGCTGAGCGGACCGGCCTATTTTAAAACTCCTGTCAAAAAGGCCAAGACCGGGAAACCTAAAATTTTGGCAGTGGACATCCGCAGTTTCGACGAGTATCCTTTAAGATTTTACACTTTAAAAGCATTATGACACTTAACAGCATACTATATCAAAAGAGTATTATTCCTTTTACTGTTCTAAAACTGGCCAGTGTAAGATTTATTAAGTAAAAAGTTATTTTTCGTAAGTTTTATTCTAAATCGCGGGAGTGCTTAACAATGCATATTTCAAATGTGCATGAAATGTGCAATAGAGGATGCTTAAATTTACAAGTTAGAAGCAATCACAAATAAATGGAAATACGTCGTCTGTATGCAGCAGTGCGCTTACGCGATCTCCTCTTTTCGGTCTTCAAATATATGTTCCGGAGGCAAACATACATATACGCTTTTATTCTTACATAATAGAAATATCGAAGCCGTGGCCACGCAGTGACACTTGGCAGTTACTAAAAAAATGTAAGAAATAAAAATTCATTATTGAAACATAATAGCATGGCAAACTGAAAGAACTACTCCACATTGCCTGAAAACCAGAATGTGCCCATATGTGGACATATCAAGTGGTGACATAGCACCCCCTACTGGAGATATACTCCTATACATTTAGAAAAAATATCTGACGTTACTAACGTTTTTTGGATATATTATACAAGAAAAAAGTTCAGTTTGATGTAAGGCATTTTGTTAAGAGAAGTTTAGGTCAGAACATCATGACCGTAATGAGGTGCTTATGTTCGCCTATTATTGCCTATAATTTTCATACAATCTTACGCTAATTCTTCTCTTTCTTTGTGTTAGTTTCTCCCTTTCTCTCTCAACACTATTAACTCTCAACACTGTTGTTAACGGCGTGCTGCGTTAAAGGCAAGTAGTTGTGTTTTTGTACGTATGTAATGGCCAGTGGATTGTAAGTAATACTTTAAAGGGCTTTAAGCAGATTTTGTTATTTAAATAGTTGCCAAAGTGCACAAAAAAGCCATTGCTGTCAGGGAAATGATGTACAAGTCTCATTTAAATCGCAGAGCTGTTATAAGGATGTTCTTATTCTTTATTCTTTACAGCATTTATGACTACATCAATATTTGATATTACTCTTCCACTAAGCCAATGCCTTCTCAAATCTGGATGAAGTGAAGATTTATCGACCTTTAAGAAGAGTTATTAGTCATTTGCACTCAGTTTATTCTCTTCGCTCTAGTTTCCAGTCAGCGCTGATGAAGCAGCAGGTTTATTTCTGGAGGAATTCCATTTCCTGTTCCAATGGCTTTTTTATGATCCTGTTGTACAAACTGTCTGCTGGAGCGTTCTGCCAAAGCCGGTGGATCTACACAGAGTTTGCTCTTTAAATTCTGTGAACTTTAGTTGACACTGTTATAAATGCCTGACTTAAGAGCTTACAATAGACTGTGTGCCACGCGGTGGTTAAGTCCCACAAAGCAAACTGGTTAACGGTCTTTCCAGTTTAAGCTCCAAGTGCGTGTCGTTGAGAAAACACAGTTGCCATTGACTCGAGTGTCGAGAAACTACAGACCAGACCTGACGGTTACTTTTAAAATGGAACTTGTTACATTCACAAGAAATATAATATGTAAGGTAGCTAGTTCATTACTTTGAAAAGGTAAAGTTGCTATTTTTAATTTACTCTAGTTACAAACTTTAGTTTGGATTTATTTGCAAATACTTAAATCTGACCATGTTATCATATTTATATTTTAAATAAAACCAGCCACCACAATGAAACAGATTGCTCAATAAAATCTTGATTGATTCGTGTAATACTCTTGAAATAGTGACGTTTTAATAAAAAACACTCCGGAAAGTAAGAAAGCGTGAGCACACACACACACACACACACACACACACACACACACACACGCACACACACACACGCACACGCACGCACTTTATCGTCAAACCCGATCATCGAGTGACAGGTACAGTATCATACCATCAGTTCAGTCAGACAGTAAAACCAGTTCATCAGAATTTTGAATAAGAAATTTTATTAATCTCTCTACTATTCGATTAATTGCAATAGACAATCAAAAGCATATAAAAACTGCGTCTCTTTAATGAGCTAAAACATTCAATGTGTTTCTACTTTTCCCCAATTTTTTTTTCTTCTTTTTTTTCTCTATTTCCGTGCCTTTCAAACCCTCAAGGACACCTTACAGTAAAAAAAAAAAAAAAAAAAAAGCAGACAAAGACATACAATTGAACATTAACAGAATATAAAGTAGTGGATTTGGACTTTTTAAAACAACAGTAATTTCATGACACGTTTTTACTTACAAAAGGAAATACTGTAGTTATAAAACAAAACAAAATAAGTTACTTAGTTTTTTTTTTAAAGAAAAAAAAATCTATATTACTTATGTAATGTATTAATCCTAATTTAGTGCGACATAACATTAATATTTACAATTACGTAATATGTTTAATAAATGTATGATTGTACGATTAATACATGTATTAATCCTAATTTAGTGCGACATAATATTAATATTTACGATTAATATATGTTAAGCAGCTTTTTGTTAGTACACTAAACCAATAAACCTGAATATTAATGCTACTGGCAGCAGCACAAAGTTTGTCTGGCAGGTTTAGTAGGAAAACTACTAGCAATGTTTAAATGAAATCATAACATTTTAAAGACTCTAGTTGTTTACACCAAAAGTGGTGAGAAGGTCATTTTAACAGGAAGTCATTGCAGTAAATTGAGTTAATTTATGCTAATGAGCTCTGGAATGTGGCAATCCTGTACTTAAATGTCGAGGATTTAAGAGAATATAAATAAGACTAGTTAATTTTTCCTGTAAACACCAAGGAATTAGAGTAGCGCATAACTAACTACTACACAGAACCACACTCGTGTAATTAAAACCTAAAAAAAAAAACAAATATAAAATTAATTTATACATTTAACTTATTTAAAAAGTAGAACTATAACTAAAAATATACATACAGTATAAACCTTTTATTTTAGAGCTTGAATATTATACAACTTATGTAATTCCAAATATGCCATTTCAATTTTATAATTATACGTTTTTGATAATTGACTTTAATAAGCTTGGTTGCTTTGTGGACTTTTTAAAACGGCAGTATATATTGGAAGTCAGTCTGAATGTTTCTACGGCGTCGTCACAGCAACCCCAGCGAATTCTGACGCTCTCAGTGTTTGTTCCTGTGACATCCTGAAGCAAAGAATCATAAAATCCCTAAAGGAAGCAGTTGTGGAAATACAGGAAAAAAGTTCCTTGAAAACCATATTTTGTCCGTATTTGTCCCGTGTCTTGGTTGAAGTGTTACGACTATGACCGAGTGTGTTTGGTGATGCGTTGACCCTTGACCTCACACTGCAGCTTCAGCCGCGGACACATCCCGGGCAGCATCAACATTCCTTACGCTTCCACGTTCGGACCGGAGGGAGAGCTGCTCTCGTGTCCCGCCGCCAGCGCTCTGGCTGGGTACCGACTCCGGGTCATCGTCATCCTCAGCAGCATCATGAAAAACGCCACTACGGTAATTACAATCCATTATTCTGTTCTATCGCTCTTGGTTTGATGAGCAACGTGTTAAGCGAATGGACGCATGTAACGTGTGAGAAAACAAGCCAATGACGGATTAACGGATGGATAGACTGAAGAACAGAGCAGTAAACCGAGTGGTTTATGGATGGAAAGATGAACGTGATGGTGTTTTTTGTTGTGGTGTAGTTTGCTGCACATCTGGTGAAGGTGAATTTCCCCCGAGTGTGTGTCCTGGATGGAGGGATGAACAAGATGAAGTCCACCGGCCTCTTGACTGTCCCGTCTCCACAGATTTAGAGGTACGTGTGTGTGTGTGTGTGTGATCTTACACTTGATCTGCGCGTCACTTTGGATATAATGGTGTTATATTATTAGCAAACCAACAAAATGTCATTAATAATGAATTGTATGTATATGTTATGTTAATTAATACTGTACTTGAAATTGAAAAATGTAATCACGATTGTTTTAGAAATCAAAATGATCACAGATATGGCAAAATCGTTTTATAGTGATAACAATAACACCAAAAACAACAAAAACAATGATAATTTAGCAAACTACCTAAATTATTCATGTTTAAAGTTTCAAATGTTCTTTTGTTCTTTAGAGAATTTTGTCCACAATGTTAACGCTAGTTTATTTTCATAAAACCAGAAGAACTTGATTGTTTCCATCGAAACCATTGTCTGTAGCTGACACAATGACCTTTTCTTTTCAAAATAACTTCAAATTTAGGGTCACTACAACATATTACAAACCAAGTAGTTATTATTAACTACTAACAAGTATTTAATAATTTGTGTCAATTATTTGACTTCAGGATTTTTTTCTCACTAAATAATAGAACCTGCATTTTGTGTTTACTTGTGTTATCTTTGACTAATATTAAAATGTGTTCGATGATCAGTAACATTTTTCAAATAGTTTTTCACACCACAATATATATATTTATATATATATATATATATATATATATATATATATAACATTCAAAAAGAAAAACTACTCCAAATTTTACTATTACTCATAGTTATGTCATTTATGTACATGGAATAATCATGTACTTTAAACAATTTTTATACAGTTCATGCCTTTAGATGTTAAGGTTCCATTATTCTTCATCGCCATTAATGCAGCAAATTTCAATGTAGTTTTTAATCTAGATTTTAGGAAGTGAGGAATCATTCAACTTTTTGTGAGTAATAGCGTGTTGGCGAAAATTATCCGTTCACAAAAAACATGAAAGACGTGGAAAAAGCATAGAAAAAAAAACCCAAGACACAAATCATATTTTGCTATTTTAATTTCCATAGCCATTGCAAGAAAATTGTTCATGTTCATCACGTTTACAAGTGTCTGCGATCAAACGGATTGGCTGATACAGCCACAATTCAACACGTGTGGATAAAGTCCTCCGCGCTGTCAGTGTAACTAACGTAAACACACTCTTGCGTCACTTATACAATGAAAAATCCACATTTATGCAACTACAAAGAATATTTGAAATCTTTTTAAATATATACACATGTACGAATGCATTTACAATAATACATTGAAAACCTTTGTCCCCCAGGGGCGGGACTTGAACGACGTGGTCTTGACTCTTCACCCCCTTTGAGACATTTTGAACGCAAAACAACTGTAGAGTAGGAACAATTGAAAACATTACTCTTTTTACAGTAGCATGTACAAATGATCCTTTATTTAAAAACATAGTATGTAAAGGTGATTGAGCAGCTACTTCCGATCATCAAACTGTCACGTCGTAGTGAAACATCGCACACTGAATATTGTTCATACTGCCATTTTTCCCCACGAGGCGCTTTGTGGCTCTTTAGTGCGTTTGTGCCGTTGTGTAATGAATCGTAATCACACGTAAGTCACGAAGTCCCGTATGTTTTTATTCCCCATCAATAATACTATTGCTAATGAAGTTTACATTATTACGAAATTGACAATTTTACAAAACTATTTTATTTATTTATCAACATGCGAATGATAACTAATCGCAGTGACAATAAGACAGTTTTATCTATTCAGTAGCTGATCATTATCGGGTTAAAAATATTAAAATAGGCACAAATTTATGGATGTTTAAATTAAAGTAACTAATCGGACGATGAATGTCTCCCAATTAAATTTTACTGTGTGTTCTATACATTATGTAACAACGTTTTGATTCCGGAAGTTTGAGTGGAAGATGGTAAAAAGTCTTTAAAGGTAAAGTTCCTGTTCACTCCCGTGTGTGAGAATGCACATATACTGTATATATGTACACACACACACACACACACACACACACACTGTAAATATTTATGAGTACATACTCATAAATATTTACAGTACATATGTGTGTGTGTATGTGTACATATATATGTATACACACACACACATACATATATACACACGTATCTATACAGTCGACTTCTGTTAATTGGAGACATGACCATATTGCCACAATAAAGCGACACAAATTTGCGTTTTGAGAAATGATTTGGTCCTAAACCAGGATTTGTCCGGTTTTTCAAGTGTTTTTTTACCCTTTATCCGGCGGCCTGATTAAGCGCAGTCGACTGTATATATTAACATTGCGTGTGTGTGTGTGTGTGTGTGTGTGTGTGTATACAGTATACGCACACACTGAGACCAGGCCAGATGAAGTGCACAGGGAGTCGTGATGTGTCTGGAGCAGAAGCTTCTCAGAGTGTCCTGAGACTGTGCTCTTCCTGACAGGAGCCTCGTCTGAGACTCAGATCATCCACAGCCACGTCCCCTCTGCGCCCTCTCCTGCGCTCGCCCTTCAGCACCACCTGCAGATGGAAGACAAGCCCGTGAGACCTTCAGAGAGCCCACAGGAAGCTGTGCTGCGCTGCACTGACGCTCTGTAAGGCGTTGGCCCAGAGGGTGATCTGCGTGGCCCTCCAGCCGTGCCCCCCGGTCCGGCTCCAGACGGCGGGACTGTGCTTCCGGCCCCTCTGCACAAACACCTGCAGCGTGCCCACGTGATGTCCCGCCATGTTGTGGCGGAAAGCCAGGCACAGATTCCCCTCGTTCCAGGGCGGAGTCAGGGGGATGACCAGCTGAGCGCCACGCCCATCTCTCTTCTCTCCGCCCTCAGAGATCATCAGGTGCAACCCACCTGACACACAAACAGCAAGATGGGATTTAAGAACATATATTTGTAATACGTTTTCACAAATCTTTATAAAAAGAGTTCTGATTTCTTCAAAAAAGATTTATGAAAATGTATTTTTTCCGTTCAAGCCAATAAAACTAACCTACAAATGTACATAAATAGATGTATGTTTGTATGTATATATACTGTACATACACACATGTATATAAACAGTTTATATATACACTGTATGTGTACGTATGTGCATATATATACACACTTACCTATACATAAATATATACCCATCTAAAAAGGAAGTGTGTAGGTATATGTATTTGTGTGTATTTACAGTATATCTATGTATTGGTGTGTGTTTATATATACAGGATTGTATATATACACTCAAATCATTAATATACTGTACATTCTTTTCAGATGTGTTTATATAGTGTACGGTATATAAATATCTTTGGGTGTGTGTATATATACACACAAACGTATATATACATTTGAAAAGGATTTACAGTGTATTAAGGATTTGATTGCCCTTGTTTTTACATAAACGTAGGTTTTTAAGACCAAAGGGATAATAAGGAACATGTGAATCATATGTAAAACTGGACTACAGCACTGCCGTATATTCAAGGTCTTTTTATAAATCAATCCATCTTTGTGAGACGATGCAGCACTTCATATAGAGCAATTACGTGGCTCTATTATTCATTCAACTGGGATTTTCAAAGCACAGGAAATGAAATGAACAGAGGGTCTATATTTCTGAGAAATGGTTTGTGACCAACACTATTTGATGTGGAAGTAATGGTAGAGGAACCTGAAGGATCAGCCGCCGTCTCCCAGTGAAGGTCTCCTGTGTGCTGGATCCATCCACACAAACCCTGATCGAAAGAGCAGCTCAGACCTCCAGAACCTGCTCCAGGAGACACGACAACATCCGGAAACACAAGATCATTCATCACTCGTCTTCACACGCTGTATGTATTCCTCTAATTTCTGGAGTCGTTATTAGAATCAAAATCTAATCTGTGTCATTTCATTTAATGTTGCATTTTTTAAAATAACATTTGGTGAATTTCACTTTTTTTAATGTAGCAGAATCTTGTTGTAAACCATAGCAAAATAAAAATATGTCTAACCACATTCCTGTTGTGATATCAATATTATAAAAATTGTGGAAAATTTGATCAATTCTTACTTTCATAACTCTCAATCCTGAGGAAAAAAAGTGGCAATGCTTTGTTGGTGTTACAGGCCTTTATACTAGTACGTTATTTTAAATACAATGTTACCCCTTCTTAAGGAATTCAGCCCAGTGAGTGAGATTGTCAATCTAAATTGTGCCATGACTTCATAAATTCAGACAAAAAATTATGAATGATAATTGGTAATAAATGTAATAAAAATGTTACATAGCAGTTGTTAGTTTGCCCTATGTCAAATGTTTATAAAGATATAGTATATAATGATATACATACAGATAATCTCAAATGATCGGTTATTTGCCATCTTGAAACTACATCATGCAAATCCCTGAGAGTTTTGTAATCTAATGAGATCTGTGACCAAGCGATGTGGTCATCCAACATGAAGTGCTAATAGCGTATGAAGGCAGCTATGAAGCCATCGGGATTTCAGTGAAATGTATTTCAAGAAGCCTTCCGACTTTCCAACCTCGACAAAACCAGAGTTATATAGGTGTGAGGTACCATTTAAACGCAAAGCATCCCGTATGGAAAATGTCTATTTGCTACAACATTAGTATAGAATAACTCCAAGGCCAGAGTGAGAGTAATCTAGATTAAAATAAAACAAATTGGCCTCCTCTATAATATCTACACATATAAATATGCATACAGTATGTAAACATGTATTATAAAAGTTGTGACATTCATTATACATACTGTAAATATAATTATACATAATTATTTTTAAATATGACATAATGATATTCGTATACATCACCTGGGTCATCGTTTGGCTCGTCTTCTGTATTGCCAAGTTCAATATCTAGATCGATGCCGAGCACGTTGTTCTGCCCCGGATGTCGAGGAACTAGATGGACCAAACAAAACACAGATGACATTACCATAAAATATTACTTTTTAAATTAAACTTAATAAAAATAATTCTCACAAAGTAATCCAGCAAACACAAGGCACGCGCGCACACACACACACACACACAGCTTGATCTTATATTCTCCAGAGAAGGCGAAGGCGTAGCGTCCTGGTGTGACTGAAGCGAGGAGGAAGGAAGAATGGAGGACGATCATTAAACGCTGAAGCCGACAGGAGAACAGCTGGACGGAGTCGACTCTGTCATTAGCTCCTCCGTTTCAATTACCCATCAGCACACACCAGCTCCTCCTCTTCCTCCTGCCGCTGTGCTTCCGAGGGTCTTCTGTTTTCATTAGGGTCTGCCACCAAGTCATTTACCTCCTGGAAACATGAGCGGCTTCACCTTGAGGAAGACCAGCTAGATGAGCGGAGAAACGATGGGCCGGAGAGAGGAGCCGTCTGGATCCAACTTAGTCAAAGTGAGTGTGGTTTGTTAATATGGCCACTAGGGGCAGTACTGTAATGGCCCTTTGAATTGAATCGTCCAGTGAAGTTACACACACAAACCCGGAGCAGTGGGCAGAATTAAGCCATGGAGCTGTGGAGCCATTAAAATGAGAATGATAGACAAATAGAGAGAATGTCAGATACGTCAACAGATTGAGAATGAAAGACAGAAAGATGGATAGCTAGACAGACAAAAAGAGAATTGACGGATGGATGGACGAACAGATTGACATTATTTCAAGATATAGACTGAAATAATAATTTCAAGATAATTTCAAGATATAGACTGAAATTATTAATGCCAGTGGATAATTCACATATTTTACAAAGAAAAAAAAAAAGCACAAAAATGTGTCGGAACACAAAACTCGTCTCGGACAGTAATAATTGTAACTTAAATAGAAACATTTTTTTACGATCGTATTAATGATTTCATAATCGTATGTTGGTTTGAACCTTTTAAACTTGTAACATCGACTGCTTTTACGCTAGCATTTATGTTTTTTTTTTTTTTTTAATTACAAGGCGCAAAATTTTTATAAACCATTTAAAGATTGAGTGCGGGATTTGTAATCTGGGAAAAAAAACGTGTGCTTTAAATGTGAAAACAAAAATACATAGATAAAAAAAAATACATTATTTATATTTTATTTGTATTCTCTATTAATATGATAATGTATATACATTTTTCTTATTAATGCGTGGAAAAATACGATACATTTTGATAAATATAAAGTGTTTACTCACTGTGCACGTCGCCTCTCTGCTTTTCGTTCACGTCTTTGATGGTGTTGTCCACAGGCGTTACCAGCGGGATTGTGGGTCTGCGGGTCGGGGTGTGTGGTCTGGGGGTCGGGGTGAGGGGTTTGCGGGTCGGGATGAAGGGTCTGCGGGTCGGGATGAGGGGAACCACAGCGCTGGTCACTGGAGCTTTAGTGGTGGTGGTGGGGAGCCGGTGACGCGGTGGGATGCTTGGCAACACTACGTAGGGTTTGCGTGTAGGAAGCGAGGGTCTCGGGGTCGGAGGGGGTCTGGGTGGAGGCGTGGCTCTTCTCGGCGGAGGGGGTTTGGTGGTCACTGGTGTAATGCGTTTGGCGGTGAGCAGTGGTCTCGTTGTAGTGGTTGTCCTCTTCTGATCGGAACCGGGAATATTGTTGCCCACTTTTCCTGGTTGTGGAGGGTCGATTATTACTCTGGGGACGGCTGGAAAACATGGAGATACAGGTTAAAGATCAGAAGTCACGTGTGTTTAGGTTCAGCTTTACAACTCAACAGATAGACAGCTCAAATGTTTTAGACAGACAGACAGACAGACAGATAACCCAAATTTGTCCCACAGATGAGAAATTTTACAGTTACAGCAGCAATTATTCACATAAATACACACACGTCTCGTTTGATGTGATAATATTACAGTAGTCTACTACAGTTGCATTTTTTTATTTTTTAGGGATGGAGCATCGATGTAAATGTTTTAAGAATAATAAATAAATTGAGATTTGTTTTTGTGTTTTTATTTATAGTTTTTTCATTATTGTTCATTATTAGTTAAGATTTTGTTATTGTTAACTTGGTCTTGTATTTTTAGTTAGCATTCTCTGTCTTGAATTGCTAGTTCTTAGCGTGTGTGTTAGAGTTAGGGTGTTGTGTGTTAGTGATGTTTAGTACCTGAGTCTAGAGTTTTCTGTTAAGTCGTTGCATCTTGAGTGTTTTTTTCCCCCTGCGCACACTATAGGTTATCCTCTCATAGAAAGCTTTAAGGGACTTTGATTGTAGCGTGTATATCCGCACTAAAATATTCACCTCAGGCCTTGCGTGGTAAAGACCAGCTCTCTAACCGACTTTGAGTAGAGATTAAAGGCTGTTTTTTTTTCATCACACTATCAGTATCGCTGTGTTAACATTGTAAACAAGACTAAATGCCAATTACAATGTTCCCAACGGTGAATCACTGTGTAAAAGTTACTGAAATGTTATCAGCGTTAAGTGAAGAGCGTCCAGTAGCACTTTTTACAGTGTGACTCGGGTTAGCGTTGTTGTTTTTTTTCTCTTTTTTGAGTTTCTCAACTCCCTTTCCAATTTAAACAGTCTTAGGAAATTAAAGTCAACTCTGATTAGTTGAAGGACGAATGAGCAGACGGCACTGTGAGGAATCGGTTTTAACGCCAATCTAAAGCGAATCTTCTTCCAGTCTTCTGACGGACCCGCGGTCATGATCACCATTCCACATCCGTCCTAATGTGCCTATTACACGCTACACGCCAGACAATGGTTGCGAACTCGACACCTGAACCATTGTGTAAGCATAGAGACGGTCTGGAAACAGGTGTGAGCGTCTGAATGGCGGGAATTACACATCAAAGCGTCTGTGAAACTGGAGCCGGAGCTTGACGTCCACGCCAGCGGTCAGTCCTTAAGCTTCTGCCGCTGTTGTCAGGTCTGATGTTTGATGGAGAAGCTTCCCGGAACACTTTAGTTAGGGACGTCCTGTCTTCCAGTATTGAGGTTGGTCATCATAAAGCACAATTTTGAAGCTCTTCAATCGTTTTCAATCATTTAGTAATCCATATTTGATAGAGTGACAGATTAATAACTGTGTGTGTGTGTGTGTGTGTGTGTGTGTACAAATTAGATTTAGAATTGGTGATAGATTGGGCTAAAATGTAAAATGTGATCAGGACATCTATGATTCATACTATTAAAATATTTAATATACTGTTATTCAACAAATTGTATTATTTAAAAAGTAAATACAGTACAGTATTAGAATATAAACTATATTTAATAATATTATATATAAATAAAATGTAAATATATATAATTACATGTATTGTCTTTTTTATATAGTCTAAAATACATTGAACAATGATTTAAATATTAAACAAACGTAATAACAATAATAACAATATATAACAAATATATAAATTAATAAAATGCATACAGTTGCATACTAATATACAGTTACACACAAAAATTTAAAAAAAATGTCAAAATAAAAATGTTTTTGGCATATACAAATATAGTATATATAGTGTATACAACATTGGTTTATTAATCACACACATAATGCACTTTCACGCATCACGTTCACCGTGTTGCAGAATCATGTGACTTACGTTTACAGTCGTAGGCCACGCCTCTCTGCTCGTCCCTGCACTTGCACTTGTAGGAGCCGGGGGTGTTGTGGCACGTGGCGTAGGGTCCGCACTTGTGCTGACTGCCCGAACACTCGTCCACGTCTGAAACCACCATTACACATCTCATGAAGCTAATGGAGACGACACGGAGACGCTTGAATTACCTTTATTAATGACTTAAAACATTTCTCTCTGCGAAATAAATCTTGGCAATGTTTGAAAATGACACTTGTCATATTTGAAAATATTATATATATTAACTCAAAAAGTCTTAAATAACTCAAAGTCTTAAAAGTATGTTTTTCTCTGCTTGAGGTTAACGCAGTTGAGATTGTAATTGGCATTCAATAGTCAGTGTTTTTAACAGTGTAACTAAAGCAGTTTATTATATACATAAATGTATATTTTTTAATATTTAATACCAAATTTCATTAAAACTAAATAATGAAATGACAAACATATTTATTAAAAAAAACTAATTAATAAAAATATTTAAAATAAAAATACATTTTAATTCTTAATATGAAACATATTTAACCAATGGTTTTTGCATCAGTTCTTGTGCATTAAAATAAACAACCATATTTCAATTATGAAATATTTCATTTTAATACATGTGCTTTTTATAAATCACAAATTAGTATCACTTGTCACAATGAATACTTTTTGATTATTATTACATTATTATCACTAGTCAATAATTGTGCAATAATTGAATATAATTCATAATATGTATGAAAAATGGTACATTATTAGCTAATTAAAATATTATACAATTCATAATATGTGTGCACTTAATTGTACAATATTTACATTGTAAGTGCTGCTACATGAATAATAACATTATTTTAAACATTCAGTGGTTTAGTTTGGCGTCTCTGGCCCAGCCCCTCATGGGCGGAGCTAATCAAATATTGCTCTTATGCTTGTGTCAGATTATAATGAAGAAACATAATAAGCGTATTGGTGTTGATTTACCTGTGCACTGGTATTTCCCATTAATGTACTGCAGGTCAAAGCCGTCGTGACACTTGCAGACGTAACTGCCAAACGTGTTGATGCACTTCCTGTAGCGAGGACAGACGGCGAGACCCGTGGCACATTCATCCACGTCTGAAACACACACACCGTTACATGCTAGACGCTAATCTCAGAAGAACCGCATCCGCATCAGGGGAGTGAGGTACTTGAGTGATAGGACTTTGTCTGTAAAAGTACAAAGTAGACCAAAAAACTACGTACAGTAACAACAGTATCAAAATATAAACAACTTTTACTCTTTACTTGACTACATTTTTGATTGAGTATCTGTACTCTTAATTCCACTACATTCGAACACACACTTACCGTTGTTACATTGTGATTGTGCACGACAATTGGGCTTTTTTTCTACTGCGGTTAATTCATCGGGCGGATGAGATATCGCCATCTGCAGGATGCTGAAAGTACTGGAAGCTATTTTAGAGCTAAATCATGTGAACATGAATTTTTGTTCTATTTTGTTCTGCCATTTTGAAACATTGAGATGTTAAATTTCATTTAGGCATTAGAAAACACATTCTCATGAATAAAGAGTTTCTTGTTTTTCACATTTTTTTAGCCTAAGTAAGTTCAGTACGAGTAAAACACTTAAGTTATTTTAAAATTGGATACTTCACAACTTTTACTCAAGTCTTCTTGGACTTAGTGACT
>MU204326.1:11767089-11790842 GCA_017309775.1 Paedocypris sp. Pulau Singkep | reverse complement strand
TCTATTTTGTTCTGCCATTTTGAAACATTGAGATGTTAAATTTCATTTAGGCATTAGAAAACACATTCTCATGAATAAAGAGTTTCTTGTTTTTCACATTTTTTTAGCCTAAGTAAGTTCAGTACGAGTAAAACACTTAAGTTATTTTAAAATTGGATACTTCACAACTTTTACTCAAGTCTTCTTGGACTTAGTGACTTAATTGTCATAGTAAGGTATTTGTACTTTTACTCAAGGGTTGCAGGTACACCTATGTTCAGCATTAATCCTAGACTGATCAACCAAGCGAAACCAAATGAACTAAATTCCACTAGTAACACTCTTGTGATTTTAGGGACAAGGCTGCACATACTCGGCATGTACGGACATCCATCAGAGCAATAGAACAGCTCCAGTGTGGGACACCTGCGCGTGGAAGTGTGGTCTTCGGGTTGATGGCCGTCTATTTACACACGCCTCTTTTACAGCCTCCAGAAAACGAGGAGGCAGAACGGCGGAGAAGAACAAAGTCAGACGTGTGTGTAGCGCCGTCATGGGTTAACTGCCTCCAATTTGTCACATTCCTGTGGGGATTGTTGGATGTGCTGGAACGGATGCTACGGAACTCTCTGGAATGCTCCGGAACATCACGCTGCTGACGGACCGTCCAGCTTCCACACTGAGGACCGCCGGGTTGTTTGTTGCCATTTTTGGAATTTAAATGTATTTTTTGTCTATTTTAAGCTCAAGTTTTCCATGTGGGATTATTAAAGTCTGTGTCTGTCCATCCGTCCGTCCACTTGTCTGATTGAATAGGATTTAACTAATTAAAGCTAGATTCAATGTCATAAATGATATATGTACACAAACACACAAACACACACACTATGTATGCTGTACAGCATATATGTAAATATACAAATAGACACACATTCAGTGTACTGTCTTTTTCTGCTAATATTTCTATCCATTTAGATAAATGTATAATATCTTTTAAATGTGATTTTTTCTTGTTATTTTAGTGCAAAAATTTTTTTTTCCACACACACAAACATACATTAATAAGCCCATTCAGTGGACATTTTGTATAATCAATAATAAAATTGATAATAATGTATGCATGTTTTAGAATAGACAAATGTATAGAATTCAAATAATAATAATAATACATGCAATGTGCCCACTGTAGGAATAATAGTTATTTACAATTAAATTATTATTGTTACAATTATTATTGATGCTTTTTTTACTTTTAATAATTCTGATCAATTAAACCATTTTCAATGCCAGTTTTTTTTTTGTTTGAATTGTGTAAAAATGTGTAAAAATTGTGTAAAAAATTTTTACCCTGTAAAAATGCCACTGTAAATTGTAGAATGGACAGATGTGGCCCAGTGGATGAGACTTGGGAGCAAGTATTGAATCCCGGACTAGTAGATTAGTGACCCAGAGCAAGACACTGGACCTGTTCAGCTCATTCCACGAGTCGCTTTGAATCAAGAGAGTAAAGATGCACGTACCCACACAGGTGCGGCGGTCCGGCGCCAGCTGAAGACCCGGGGACGGACACTGGCAGCGCACTTCTCCCTTCAGCACCTCACACCCGTACTGGCAGTTCGCCATGCCACACGTCCGCGCATCTACACAAACAAACACACAACACACACTTCCTTTAACATGTAGCAACACCAAACACATGAGTGTGAGCGCTAGTGAAGCTGATTACAAAAATCACTAAAGTTAGTTGATGTGAAATAAATACACTCCCAGTTGTCAACTTAAAGCAAAGTGACGTGTGTCCTCTTGGTGAAACATGATTCCAAATAGTCTGTGTGTCCCACAATATATGGAATCAGATTAGTGCCATACATTTCAAACCTAAATGTATAAAACATATTTGTGTTTAGATTTTTTATTTTATGCTAGTAATATTCACATTTATGTTTGAAACTTTTTTTTCCCGTTGTGTTTCAGATTTTTATGTTTTGACTTCCATGATCCAGAAGGTTACATCAGAGCAATCAGACGTTACAAGTGTTACATACAATGTCCCAAACAAACTAATTTCATAATCAATTCCAAAATGAATGGGCATAACGGTGTGCTTTCCTCTGAGCACATTTACAATTTCCATAGAATACATACATCAGAATCCCAACACGCGTTTAAAACCATTACAAAAGAGGAAATTCAACACCTCCCTTTCACGTGTTTGTGTAACTGGGACACGCAAAAGCATCTCTGGCTCTTCCAGCCAGGCAAATGAACCTTGACAAAAGACCAGCAGCTCTAACTAACCGCTTATTAAAGCAAGGACAGGAGAAACAACACACCGTTTAGCTTTTAGCTTGAAGGGAAAAAGCACCGACAGTGCGGCGATCTACTCACATACTCCACGCTTAAACCATAGGAAAGGGTTGCCCGTTATACACAGAAGCTCTTATTTTATTAGTTAAGTCCTAAAATCTCCTACAAAAAAACAATTTCTGCTTAGCAAACACCCCCGCTAGACTCGTGTTATTCACGAAAACAGAATCTAGCGGCTAAAAAAGGCATCTGTGAGAGAAGACAGAGTGAGGCTGACACACACGAAAGGAGTCTTTACTGTAAACTTACTGTAAACTTTAAGTGTAAACCCAGGCAAATTTACAATCTCCCTGGCGTATGAACCCAGTGACACTGTATCCTCATTTCACTAGGGACGGCAAATATCAAGTCTACTGGTCTACGAGTCTACTGGTCTCTGTGCTGGTGCGTGTCTGTGGTTTGTGGTGAGAAGGTTTTTCTGCTGGATCAGACGAGCACAGACAGTGTCCGAGAGCAAGTCCACTCATGGATCAGGAAGATCAACCACGCTAAAAAAACTCCTAGACATCAAACTAAACATACTAATCACACACTTCAGTACCGTAACAATGCCTTTCATTATCAGTTGGTAAATATTTTTATATTAACGTTATCGATCACTGCTAAATAAAAAAGCTGTTTAATTTGCTATTCACTGATATCAATACTCGATTGTGAAGAACAAATTGAGACAGAACAGAACAATCAACATAACACATCATTATTTTGTATAGACAATACATATATTTTATATGTATACGTACTACACATTATAATCTATATACTAATTTTATAGATAATTGATTGATTCAACTTTATTGTCATTGGCAAGTACAAGTACAAGACAACAAAATGTGACTGTTTTTAATCATTAAATATTAAAATCACCGTATTTACGCAAATATAAGCAGCCGCTGATTTTTCAGGCACAGAATATATGTATATGTATATATATATATATATATTTTTTTTTTTTACATTTTTGGGTTAATTGCATACATTTTTTTAAGGAGACTCGTTCATCTTGAGTTATATTATCTCCCTCTCGTGAGCCTTTCCATTGTAATATATAAATATTACAATCAGAAAAAAAAAGTATATAAAATGTCTCACATGTATCATACTATAAAATATAATTATTACGCATTATGCAATTAGACTAAAAAGCAGAAGAACAGAATGGTATGGTAACAAAACATGGGGTTAATTAGTGTGTATATATATATATATATATATATATATATATATATATATATATATATATATATATATATATATATACACATACACACACATACATACAAATATTTAATATACATGTGACATATTATGATGTGATATAATAAAATTAATGAATGAATTATGAATTATATTCTATTGAAAGCAAAAATGTATTTTTTGAAAATTAGCAGACATATATCGCTCTGTCTATTCTAGTTTGCTAAAATGCTTGGGTATTTACGCATTTACGCATAATGTTAAAATATAATATGGTGGTTAAACACATACAATTGTGTTACAATATTACCACCATTAGTACACATGTAGAATTCTCCTTTGGAATTCTCTCATAGAACCGTCTATCGGTTTAGTATTCACTCATGAAATGTAATGCCAGTACTAGTGATACTAGCGAGTGGTGTTCCGGAACCCTGCGGTGTGTGTGTGTGTGTGTGTGTGTGTGTGTGTGTGTCACTCACTGGAGCAGCTGCCGTCAGGTAGCAGCATGAATCCGTTGAGGCAGTAGCACTTGAAGCTGCCGTAGGTGTTCATGCACCTGTGTTTGCAGGGCCGAGGCTTCAGGCCGCACTCGTTCAGGTCTGCACACACAAACGCAGGGGTCAGGTCACACACACACACACACACACACACACACACACTGCATGGACCAGGCCCGTCTGGACAAGTCTGCTCTCACACACAACAAGACACGTGTGTGCACACACACTAATGTATAGGTCATGCCCGTCTAGACATGTTCTCTCTCTCTCTGACACACACACACACACACACACACACATACACACACACACAGATTCATGAACTGCTGTTTCTGAAAGTACAAATACACACTAGGATCACATTTCTGTTTATTCTTGTGTTTGCACAAGATGCTATTCATTGTTTTCGATATCTCTCGCACACGTCTGTGTGTATTTTTTGTGTTACTCTGACAGTACTGTACTTTGTATCATTGTTTTTGTAACAAATACAATGACAATGTGAATGTAAACACATTGTTACAGTGATGACACATGATGTTACAGTGAGGCCTATTTTAACTAACGTTTAAAGCCAAAGTTTATCCTTTTTAAACAGCCGAGAACAGAATTATTCGTTCCCTGGTGAAATATTTCTCAAATGTTTTCCAAATTATGTTTTATAAGAGCAAGGTCATAAATTACACATGCTTTCTTGTTTTTCCTTTAATTATTTCATCTGAAAGTGAAAGGCAATTTGACCTAAATGGCTAAACATTTAAATGCCACTTTAGTATATTTCAAAGCAAACTGGTGAGATATTAAGCAGCGCCATTCGGATATTCAGTTATAAACGTAGACTTTTTGGAAAAGGTACCAGATTGGCAGAAGACTGGAAATAGGAAAGCAAATCATTGAGAGAGAACAAGCACAAAGACACATCACAGTAATGAACTGCAGGGTTGCGGACCAAGAAGAGACACTTCCAACTAGAATTTAAAGTGATGCAAACTGGAAATGTGCATTGTGGTCATATGAAAAACTAGAACTTTCGTGGCCTTTAGTAGTAAAAAGAAAGAAAGTAGCTTGTAGAAAGAACGGAAAGGCATTCAACTCAGAGACGCATCAGTCCTACAGGAAAACATGGTGGTGGGAATATAATGCTGTGGGGATGTTTCATGGAGCTTTGGAGCGACAATTTGGTGGTACACAAATTATTAATACATCTTTCATTTGCAGAAAATTTCAATATTAACAGCTGGGTCAGAGGAAAATGGTTTAGATGTAAGAAAGCATTTCTGCAGGCTGAACACAGACGTATAAAATCAGTTAATTATACTTATGTTATTATAATCAAGTGTTTTATACATTTTTGTGATTTGGTAATGTATAAAGTGTATCTAACAAAAATCACATGCAATAACTAACATATAAAAGAAGCTGGAGATGTTTAAAAGTTGTTTCTTAAAAAGTTAATTTTTTCTATACGCATTTGTGTCTTAAAGTCACTGTTTCGGTGCCCTGGTGTAACCTGGTGTAACCAACATGCTGTGACTCACAAATCACCCATATCATCAAACGTACAACGCACAGGAAGATCTGACTTATCAATTATAAAGCCAATGGTAGAATATTCCTACTAGTTGCCCTTAGATTTAAAGACATACAGCTCTGCTCACACATACGTTAAGACCTAGACAAAGGCGAGCAAAGAATACAAGCATCTTCCATAGAATCGTTTCTCCTGAACTTTGGTCTGGCTTATCTACCTTTTAAATCCAGATGCGATCACCACTGCCAAACCAAATTCAGAAAAAAACGAATAGTCTGTATCTCTGAGATCTGAACAGCGTCAACTTTACGCGGGTTTACAGGCCAGACACGTAGCATGATGCCTGCGGTCGGCACTCAAAATAGATCTTCCAGTCTCCCTGTTCCACAAGACCCTCGCCATCTTTAGCCGACGGTTATGCTTGGAATGCCTTCACGACAAGCGGATGTTTCAGAGCCGGTCTGGATCTAAATAGACGCATGGCATATTAATGCATTTACTGCAATGCCAGTGAGTCTTCTCTGACTTTCCTAAGGCAATTTAACTACCAAAAATGAGCTTTTCGAAAGTGTTATTCATAATCAAATATTGAATAAGAAACTGCGTTGTCATTCATTGTCTTTGATTTGAACTGATGGTGCATTCATACAAATCAAATTATAACAAAAAGATGGTATAACACTATGAAAGAAATGGTAAAAGTTCAAAAGCAATGAGAAAAACAAGAAAAACATTTACTATAAAAACATAATTAGGCTCATTGACTTTGCTAATGTCAAAAAAACAATTAAAACAATTTCAGAAATATTGTACAAAAATTGTAAAAAATATTTACGTATAAAAGTACGTATAAAATATTATTCATGAAAAAAAAAAATTAAAAATATTGCAAACTACCGGTAACACACATGTAAAAGCAAATGTATAATTTGTAAGGCATTTATAATAATAACGTTTATTCTGGTGATCAGTGATGAAGATGAATTGTTTCCATGAATAAATACTTGACGGAAAGGGTTTGTGAGCTCAGGGTTTGTGTCAGAGACGTTTCTACCCATCAGACTCGCTGGGCCAATTTAACCAGTAAAATACAGCTGAACGCAGCAGAAGCGAAATGTCGGCTCCAGGAATAGCTGCACTTGACATGAGAAAAGCTCCGAGCGAAACACACGCTGGACCACCGAGACGTAATAAAATGGCAGATAGTCGTGTAGGTGTGAAGTTTTTGGTAAATCTAGAACAGTGACGTCAACTAAACGTCGGACACAAACAACACTGACGAGAAGATCATTCTGGGTTTCGCCAGAACACAATCCAAATGGACCAAATAAGTGTATTGGTGTGTTTGTACTTGTAAATACAGTTGAACGTAACAAGATCTTTGGGTTAAATTCTAAGAGTCAAAAAAAAAAAAAGTCAAAAAAAAAAAAAAAAACGACAAGTGATCAGATGTAATTTTATTGATTTTAATTGGCACAATTTGCAACTTCATGTGGAACTGTGAAACTGACTATTGCTATGTTTGGTGAGCAAACCAAGAAAATTATTGAAAATGAATTTTTCATTAAATAAAAAGTGAATAAAGTGAATTTTAGATCTCAATTTTCAGATGTTTCGGATCGTACAATCTATGTGAACTGAGGCTCACGGTGAACAAAAATGCTGTAGGTTAATTTATGTTGAAATGCCGGCATGTCTAAGTGCTCTTTCAGGACCTGTGGTGGTGGGAGGAGCAACTGTGACAAGCTGCTTTGTGAGTGTGTGTAAAATGAACAAGAACACATAAAAAACAAATAGTGTATGACTACATGCACGTACAGTAAAAATGTAGTCAATTTTTAGACCTTACTTTTTCTATAAACACTAAAGTCATACAGACTAAAAGATACAGGAGACAGAGGAGAGTGCTGAAAGAGGAAGAGCGGAGCAGTTGCACTTGAGAAACAAAGAGGACAGATCTTCTCTTCGGAGCTTCAGAAGGTGGTACAGGCAGACACGAGCAGCGTGGAGGGGGACAAAGAGAAGGTGGGACGCAGGAGACATGCCTGGCTTTCTCTGTCTGCTTCTGGCCATGCTGGAGAAAGTGTTCAGCCGTTCTCCACTAAGCAGATTGACCATGCACATGGGCATCGGGTGGGGGGTCTTACTCAAAAAGAATCACACAGAGAGGATTATCTCACCCTCCATCGGCCGGTGGTCCGTGGGAACATAAACGGGAGGGTGGCTGTGCCACAATGGGGGGCTGAGAAAGACCCGCTCGTCTTTGGGAGTGAAGACAGACAGACAGGTACACAACACAGGACGACATGAATCAAAACGTTTCAAAGCCGCTGTTCACGACCCTGAAGATGAAGAAGAACATCATTATGCACTTCACTGCAACAACTTTTTAACATCCGTGGAGAATCTCCTTGTTTCATTATTTGCATCGATTTTAGCATCGATTGATATATTTAATTTTTCATTGAGAGTTCCATTCATTCAGAACGTTTCCACTTCTGGAACACTGGGAGCAATACTTCCAGACCAAAGGCGGGGACCAACCCTGCAGCCAACCAATCACAGGACGGGAGATACACACAGAGATTAGCAATACCTTTTTTTTATATAAAAAATATTATATTTTAACCAGACTTTTAATACAGCAGTCTGCAATTATTGTAGTATGCCAGTATTGTAAAAAAATTTAAGATCATTCTGGAAAATCTCTACCGACGCGTAATTCAAGTTTACAGACCTGTTTATATAAAATTAATATTAATTAAAAGAAAAATAATAACAATACAAAATGTATAATAATAATGGATTTCAACATGAAGAGAACACAAACTGTAAAATAAATAAAACAAAAAAAAAAAAAAACCCACAGTAAATACACTTTTTAGTAAAAAGTAATACTCCATCAATCCATTCTATTTCTATCGCTCACTCCATTTCTGGGTCACGGAAGCTGAGCGAATGCTGGAATCAGGACACACATGATTGGTGTAAATCGGTGTCATAAAAAAATGAAAAGCAAGTTTGCTTTTGTGTTCATGCGAGAAAACATTGAAAAAGAATCAACTGCTCATCGTCCTCTCACATTGAGGAACTCGTCTCCTGGCTTCGGAATTACATGGTGACAGCCAAATAGCACACCTGAGCCTGGAAACATCCCCGCCAGTGATGAACGGACAAGAAAAGGCTAAAAATAGCGTCGAGTAATTGGAGCGTTCATCCCTGAGTGGGCTTATAATCCAGGTTGACCCTTGAATTTTAAAAATACCCATGTACAGCGACTAGCAACTGTCTTTGAGCGACAGGAAAACAGATCCGACGTGGGAGCGCGAGTGTTAGAGAACAATACACGCGCTTTACGGCTTTATTACGCCGTGACATGTAAAGAATCTCCCATAATCCCTTCAGCTGTGCTTAGATTTCCGAGGATCTCACAGAAATGCCATTGTTTTTCCATAAACAATACTTGTTCACAAAAATATGCTTAGAGAAAACAGTAGAAAAAAAATTATGACTTATAAATGAAATTTTAAATGATATAAGTATAATGTACTTACCTCAGTAATGATGGATTTTAAATGTTTGTTAACGTTTTAGTTCTCACACACACACACACACACGCACACACACACACACACACACACACACACAGACTAGAAGCTACCACATCTGTTGTGTCCTTGAGCAAGACCACTTCAGTCTGGACTGCCCACTGTTCCGACTGTGTGTGTGTGTGTGTGTGTGTGTGTGTGTGTGTGTGGGTTCTCCTCACTTTTCACAGACGGGTCAATTTCAGAGCACTTTAATATTCCAATATGGTTTAATTTCAGTTTAATTTCAATATTTATTCCAATATGGTTCTTTGGCACTCCGCCATTATAATTATTTTAATTTAAATATACGTAATTACTTATGACATAAAGCAGTTATGATCCATATTAAAACGCATAGAGGTCTGCCTGCCTGTTGCACACACACACACACACACACACACACACACACACACACAACCTCCAGTAGAACGCCACTTCCAATAAAACATCACCCTTAAATATGCATAATCGTCACATCTTGTGCTTTTATTATTAGAATTGTATTAATAACTATATGTCTACATGAGTGCCCAAAACCATGTCACAAAATCTGAACAAAAGCCCATGTCTTGATCATTGAGGTGAAATGAGGTGTTAATACTGTACCACATAAGTTGTCTCATTGAGATACTCCAGCCAATGGAGAATGTGCTCTATTGGATCCCTTAAACAGACAGGTAGCAACAGTGTATATGCATACACACGCCATTACTGTATATACATGTTTACACACACACACACACACACACACACACACACACACACACACACACACATAGAGTAATGGGAAAGAAGCAATGTTTCTTCAATTTAATTTGCATATGGATTAATTGCAATCATCGAATGCATTTTTAGAAGTCTAAATGTGCTGTGAGCAAATGGTCAAGAAAGTCATTTCCTGTTCTGTATCACACTGTCAGATATGATTCTCGTTTTACAGGACTGTTTATCACTAATAGTCTGTCATCCGTATAAAAAAAACCTGCTTACGTGCAGCACAAGAACATATCACAGGATCATCCATCAGGAAAAATGTGACTCCTTTCCACTCAGATTTTATAAGAAAACATGCTGGGAAAAGTGTGAAAGAATCTCATAGATTGAATTCCACATTCCAGCGGGATTGTCTTCCTTCTCATCTTTTAATTACAGCTTCTTCCTTTGCCTTTCAAGGGCACAGAATCCCCCTAAAGTCCCCCAGATTTCTCCACCTGAATGTAAATGTGCAGCGTTAAATCATGGGATATGTCAGACGCCAGTGGTCTTCTGATCGGACCACCTCAGACGCTATCTAGTTCACAGGCTTAGTTTTATTTTCAGTGCTTTGGGAACAGTCATTTGGATTCGGAATTGTTCGGAATTAACCCAACATCCTGAAAAGTTTGTTCCTGCGGTGATGATGCTAGCAACAGCAAGATAAAGGGTTCACGTCCCAGGAAAAGCACACAAGATAGAAATTACATTAACGTGCTGCAATAATTAAATAAATAAAGTAGAATAAAAATAATACAAAACAAAACAAATTATAAAAGATAAAACACACACACACACACACACACAAAGTAGTATTATGGTAAAATAACAATCAATCAAAATAACAAAACAATCATGAAAAAAAGTTTCTTGTAAACATCAAAAGAGAAACAAACTACAAATAAATGTGTGGAAAAAAAATGTGTTTTTTAGTAAACGTTAAAATACCATCAAACAAAAAAGTATGAAATGTGTGTACAAAAGACATTTTAAATCTAAAATAATAAATATAAAAAGTTATTTAGCAAACATTTAAAAAACAATAAACTAAAACATGCACATTTCAATACTCTTACGTTTTGTTTTATTAAAATATAAAAAAGAAAAAAAAAAAGTAAATAACTTAATGCTCCCAACAAAAACATTGTTCAAACTAAATTTGAACATTCTAGTAGTAGTAGTCTTTATTGTCATTGTTTACAAGAAAACAACGAAATTACGTTTGGAGCATATACAACAATACATTTAGTCAAAGTGCAAAAGTGCAAAACCAGCGTAACCAGGAGGTAAGTATTGTAAAGTGCATTAGAAGTGCATATATGACAAAGTGCAATAGAAACTGCCTTGGAAAATGTTCTCCACTCGCGTTCTCAACTGATACATGAATGTTGGCAGGTAGTCTGGCATCTGACACATTTAGCGCTGCATTGTGGGATCTGTAGTTGATGTGTTATCACTGTTGTGTTGTTGGTGTGTTGTCACTTCATATCGCCAGGCCATTATCAACAATATTAACAGATCTGTTTGAAAAGCTCTCATGGGCCGGTGATAGCTGTACGCTAGGCTGGATCAGGACCGCGGGCCTTCAATTTGACACATGATTCAGTGCATGGATGAAGTACAGTACACCCCCAGAATTCTCTACTGTAATTATTATAAATCACTGCTGTGAAACACATTTTACAAACTCTACTTTTTCCACCAGAAGTCTGGAAATGTAGCAGTTTTTGTCACAGCTGTGTTTTGATTGGATGGCGTGGGCTCACGTACCTTGGTTGCATGTTTTTCCTGTAAATCCCGGGTGGCACTTGCATTTGTTCGGTCCGATGCATTCCCCATGTTTGCATCCGTGCTGACACAGCGCTGCGGGAAAAAGATTATCCGTGTCATTTCACAACACAGACTCGGGTCCGATACGATCACACGGACATAAAAATCTGTAGTTTGGAATTTTAACAACTACGCGTAAAGGTACAAGATCCTCTCAGACATGATGTTAGATTCCTATCCTTCTGCATTGATAATTCATGCTTCTTGTTTTAATGAGCGTGGGACATGGAGCGTTCTGTAGTCTCACTTTATGACTCATTACGTTTTAGCTTTGGAGTTTGGGAAGCAGCCCGGAGCGGAACAGCATCACAAACCATTAAGACTGGGGTGGAGAACATCTCTCCAGGCAGAATTGGGACCAACAATATGAAAGTTGTAGTGGCAGTTGTGGTCCAGGTAGGGAGTTGGACCTGACAGACAAGGCGTCACAAATTGGAATCCCATGAGCGGTGGGTGTCCTTGAGAAAGACACTGACCCCACATACTCGTCCACACGGCTTAAGGCTGCCCACTGCTCCGGGTTTGTTTGTGTCACTGGAAGGTTAAATGCGAAGCACAATTTAGATAAGGTCCCTAGATAAGTGGCCATATTGACTACATTTTTTTAATGTGTGTTTCTTATTGGACGTTAATTGATGTGGAAATCCCCTCCCTAACACAAGGTAGCACTCCAAAACCTCATTGTACAGATGGCACGAATTAGATGGATTTCATGTGAATGAAGCGGCTCTCTGCACGGATTAATTTCGTAAGTCGGGTACCACTGTACTTGTCTTTGTATCAGTGATGCTCAACCTGTGGCCCACGAGCTGGGAGATGTTCCATGTGGCCAACTCTTATAGTTATGTGCTCAAAGGCTTGTTTAGTGATGTCAGTTCATTTGCAAGGAGGAGGTATGACTGTACACAAATATTACTTCAACCGGAGACGACCTTTTACACTTCTCTGAAGGACAAACTTTCTCTGTGACCTATAAAACATTCCGAAAAAAATCCAACAACTGCAGACACCGTGGTATCAATGTATATAAATTGCAGTGAGTTTGACAATTGCGTAACATCTATACTAGGACCTTTTGACAACAAGAATATTCTAAATATTACAATATTCAATGGTAAAAGTTTTAATCTGCAAAATTCACAGCAAAATTCTTTTTGTGCCCCAAACTATGTTAAGTTGGTTTTAACCAACAGACTTTTGAGACATCAATTACCTTTAGTTTTGGTTATGACTGTTGATTTCCCATGAAATTTGAGATCCCAATGATTGGGGATAGACTTGAAAAAAAAAAAAGAAAGGGGATTTTCCCCCAAACATTTTAAACAATCATCTCACAATGCGGCCTTTCAGTACGTGCTATTCATTCTGGTGGGACGACCATGTCTTTTGGGATTTTTTTTATTCAAAGAAAAAGTCTGTGGACAGCTTATCAGAGCGCTTTATCAGTTCATAAAAGGAGTTGTTTTCACTTCAACACACAAAACTAATAAATGAAATATGAAGAAAACAAGCTACAAGTGTATGATAAAAAAAAGCATCACCTTTTTTGTTGCAAAGTTACTAGTTGGAAACTAGCTGACCAATAAGATCAGCAGGTTGAAGATGTGACAATTAATGGAAAAAATTGCGACTTGCAAAAATGCACCATTTGTCACTATTTACGATGAAAAAATATACATATTTTCCATAATTTTCTTTTAATTTTACCGACTATTACAGACTTTCTTTCTATAAGACAAGCAAGTGTCAGACGTTGAAATTGCTCAGCAGCAGCACCTTGTCTCCGGGAGTGGAACTGCACATCTCTCGTAACCTCGTCAATTTATTGACAGAAAATGTACCAAATTGAGTGTTTTTCATCATCAGGTGGTTAACAGGGTTTAACTGTCACTCAAGTAATTTTGAAAAAAAAAGCTGGTAACCCATGAACAATAATTGTCTAGCGGTTTACAAGACATTAACCATCTTGCCTTCAATACAACACTAATACAAGATGACAACAAAATTACAAATTTAATGTTTATCCCCGTTTATTTGTTTCTTCGCTGCTCTGTATCCAGGCGGCAGAGAGAACGTAGTCATGGCCGATTAGCTTTCGGCGCCGGGAACTGAATCACATTACGTCACTGAGGCAGACGGAGGTGTGTCATTTTTACACACATGCTTGTTAAAACCTGCGCTTTGTTCCAGGGTTGATTAAAAGGAGACACAAAACGCCAAAATGAAGGTCAAATGTTGCCAAATTCACACCTTAACTCCTAAAAAGCTGCTTTCAGTACAACACCAAACTGTTCAGACTACGTAAAAGACGCTATTACTGTAGCACGTCTGGTTTTACACATCTATAAAACTGGTCCAGGTTCAAACCTGCAACCTCTTGGCCACAAGCCCAACTCGCTAACCACTAGGCCACAACTTTTTAGGCAAACATACAAAAAAATTGCTAAAATTTGTAAAATGTGCACCGTTATTGTTAACATTAGTTGTTCTGTAGTGGAAAGACAAAAGCAGGTTTAAAAAAAACAGGTCTGAACCCTGTGACTTTGGGAGTCGTTCCAGGAAGTTACCTTTCCAGCGCACTACCAAGGGCGATGAAACCATGGATTAATCCCGTGTGATCACGGGTGGGGTTATATTTTTAAGTGCTGATGAATGATGAGCTTGAGGAGAGGGGCTTAAAAGGGAAACTTAGACGCGGCGGTCAGCTTCAGTGGAAGTGCCGCCCTCGGTTCACGGTCCGCGTGGCAACGGTGCCAAGGGAAGTACCCGATTTTGACAAACCACATGAAAAGGCCCCGCCAGCCCCACTCTTCCCTGACCTCCAGTTCCCCCGACATGTCTGTCATTCTCTGCATTACATTCCCAAACAGCAGTTCATTTCGTGATCAGCCATCGGGCACAAGTTCAGTTTCGTAGAGTTGATAATGTGCCATCCAAAAAAACCTCTTTATAATGTGGATGTGTGAGAGGATGGATGGAACTGATGGAGAAGAGTAAGAGAATAAGAGTCTCACTTTTCGAAAACATGTAAAAATTTAAAATGTCGTGATTTCGTAATCAAATGCAGCATACACACACACACACACACACACACACACACACACCATTTTAACTTGAGAAACACACACACAAATTGACATCCAAAAAGTGGACTTATTCAGTCGCTGGATCAGATGTGTGTTCTCGGAATTTTCTGGAAAGAGGTGTTCGGGGGCAATAAATAAATAAACAGGCGCTGGGAACAGAAGGTGCTTGACGTGCGGCGCTAACCTTGGGGTCGGCACCTTATCCTGATTATTCTGTGGGTAAAGATGTAGAGGGCTGCAAAATATAAAAAAAAAAGAAAAACGTCCAGACAAAGAGAAATGTCTGTTTGTGATGGGAAGACGTTCCAGCCGGAGCCAAGCGCAGAAGGACACGGACGTGCAGAAGCTCTCACACTTCACATGGTCTTCCACAGTTTTACTTCAAAAACCGCAAGCACGAAGATAACCGGCAGGACTTTGTTTAATTATTAAACCAGGTTCTTTGGTTTTTAAAGTCCACGCTTCTTCTCTCTCGTTTTCATGTGTACGAGGAGCCACTTATCTTTGAAAATGTCTGCCTTTCAGTTGAAAGCAGTTTTCCAGTTGGATGAACTTCTGGTTATGTATTACCACATAGAAAGTATGTGAGATGTGATAGCGGCTAACGCGGCTGTCCGAGCTAATCCACGTTACGTTGGACGCTGCTGACAGCTTGACTGGAATCGAACCTGAAATAGTCCCATAAAATCCTGCGTTTTATTAATCGAATGTGATTAAAATGGCAAGCGTTTGAGAATTCCCACCACACAAGGTCCCACGAGCTGACGTGCTTTCCTCTTTAAGAACCGATCAACATTCATCGGCAGCTTGATTTCCTGTTAGCGCCGTATGATTAGGTTGTTATGAGCTGGGAATTTAATTTGAAGATGAATGTATAATCTCTCATTACATATTCATGACATGAAACAGAGGTCGCCTGCGAGCCAGATGTGGTGAGGTGGTCAAATATTACAGCTTCACCTTCAAATCGCTGACGATCAGAGAATAACAAGCGAAGGTCTGGAAAATATTTCAGACCAGAGATCGAAAGAAAGTGTGATCACGAATAACTTCATAATGGCCTTCGGTGGCAACTCGAATATTGACGCCATGTGACCGTCTTTAGCCAAAATTGCCGTAAATAAAGTCGAAAACGAAGATGTGGCCTGGTGACTTTTAACGTGTCCACTTCGAATTCTCTCCAAAATGGCTCAGAGTATGCAGCGTTTTTCTCGACAAAAATCCAAATAGTCGTCAAATTACATTCCCAATGCGTTTGCGTCACTTTTGACATGCAGAAACGACCAAAATTCTAACGAGAACGTAACTTCAAATTCAGGTCCTGTCACCTCTCAATTACGCTCTCAAATTAACCTTGCAAATTAATTGTCGATAGGTGAAATGTTGAATCGAACTGGTGCTCATTAGCGAAGGCAGTTGTGGGATTAAAAAAACAAAATAAAAATTTCAAGATCAAGGTAAGAATGTATTGGTTTGGAAGGTTATTTCACTGAACTGTTGTTTTGAGTGCGCTCATACTGTATTGTTGATGCTAGCTCTGCTAACATGCTAACGAAAAAAACTCCGTACAACCATAGTGAAATGTGAGAGAATTGCAAACAAATAAATCCCAAGTTGAACAACGAGATGCTGCTGATCACAGCCATGCCACCTTTGAGTTGACAAGTGTTAGCATTGAGCGCCAAGCATTAGCAAAGCCCTGAGCACATGACCCCGCATCAACTGCAGCAACAGCTGGTCTTAAGTTCAAAGCCATGCAGCGTTTCTTGCATTTGCCGAGGACGTTAAGAAGAGTGACAGTCTAGCGATCGCTCAGATGCATTTACAGTGAACATATGGCAGCCTACACGACAATTCTATAAAGCGATAAAGCAAGCACAGCACTCCACATCTTCACCTCTTAATGTAGTTGAATGTGAATAAATGAATCTTATGTCTCGGTCTGGTGGGATTCAAGAAATCAGGAGCAAACATTTGATGGGAACTGCGGTATAATCCATTTACAGCCTTTAATTGAACGGACAAGCTACGTTGGTTTTAACAGAGTCAATCAGTCAATAAATTAATCAATAATTCTAACATATTGAAAAACCTATTAAAAAAAAAAAAACGCACCTGCATGTAACAGAATTTTGGCATAACATGTTGATGCCCAGCTGGTTAAATCGGTCAAACAATCACTGATTGGTTGATTTGACTGTCAATCAAAAGCCATTCTGGAAGATTCAATGTCTATCTGAAAAGGCACAGTTCTTAAAATGTACCTAAAAACCAAGTTACTAAGATTAAAACATTATAGTAGGTTAGTATTTAGTAACGATTGTACTAAAATTTTAACATTTCCCTTTTGTGGATTAACAAAGTCGCATAATAAGTGAAGCCACACACAGTGATGACTGAATAGTAAATTTAATTTGAAACTAAATCGCTCTATTCATAGAAAAGTTGTACTGTATAATAATAATCTTCCTTTTTTTCATATATTTTTTGTGAATTCCACCACATTAGACATTCTGTACCTGAGCAGCTCACAGACTTTAAAAATGTAAATCCACACATATTCAAAACCTCAAAGCATGGCTAAGTTGAACTATAGAGTAGTAAACGAAAGACAAAATGATCGCGATTCAATATCTAAGGAAAGTTAAAACCTCAGATATAACAACACAGAAACACGACCTTGGCAGAATAATCTAGAAGTATAAGATGTAAAGGAAATATCCACAGAATACAAAATCTGTATTTCTGTTTGCCAGGGTCAGTTGAAGATGGTAATAGCATCTTGAAAGTTTAGAAGCCCACTAAGCTGCCCCCCTACAGCCCCTACGCCAGCAGTTACTCACGTTGGCACTGGCCCCAGGAGACACGTGTCCAGCCCCAGCAGCAATCTATACGGGCGCCATATCGACACAGTCCATTGGTTGAGACCATCTGTCTGGGCCACCTATCAGGAAACAAATCTGATTAACTCTTCCACCACTTTGGAAGAAATACAACTTTGGAAAAAAAAAATAAAATGTACGGTAGATGCCTGTCTAGTCACAGAACAAAATAATGCAGATTCTACCCTGCATTAGAATATTCTGCGAAACATAATGACAAACTAAACAGAAAAATCACTTCTGTCTAATTTTTTTGTGCATATTTAATTCCTTGCATGTTCAATTGTCTCTCTTTCTGTTCACTTTAACATACATGCCTGAACATAAGCATACATTGATGTGTTTATGCTTCGAAACAAGCCGATTCGTCTTTACGTTCGTACGATATGAGTGTGTTAAAGTAGAAAAAATTGCGCAAACTCACGCCAAAAGGAATGAGAGCACTGAGATTTTCATTCACTTGACTCTATTCAACTCTATTCTAATGTTCACATTTTACAGGAAGTATTTTTGTATACGTCCTCAATCTATATAGTAGATTCAAAAATAGTATCTACTCATTTATAGGTACAGTAGTTTTGTTTGTATGATAAGAATTATTATCTGGTTCCCTCAGTGTTGTTTCTTACCTTTTTACGTTTCGTAGACAACTGATCCTTTAAACCTCCTTCATACATGCTTTACAAGACTTAACTAGTCTTCACTTACAAACAGTTAACTGACAGCTAGTAGATGTTTTACAACAATTTTTTAAAATGAATCATGAGATCAATAGGAATGTGCGTGAATAAAGGGTTTCATAACACATTGAGTAACTGTTACTCCGTGTCTGAATGAGCATAACATATACATGATAAACGGATCCTTAATAAAGCATGAAAATACACTTTAGCACATTATATACTTAGATGCTAAATTGAATTGAATTAAATTAAAAAATCCTTTATTAGTCCCACAGAGGGGAAATTTCACAAAGAGCATAAATTAAGGATTTATAGTAGTGTATAAACAAATTATTACTGCATGCATATTAATATGAAAACTATGCTCTACATTCAAACTGATGCATAATCAATTAATTAATATTTATTATAAAGTTGTTACAGAGTTGTTAGTTCTTTATTTCGTCTAGGAAGGCCAGAGGAGACTGGGGGTCTGCCATATCAAAAGCCATAATCAAACCCATACATCTGGCTAAGATTCTCCCACGTTTCCTTGTGGCGCCAAGCATTTTTTGGCAGATTTGTTACCACTAGTCTTATCCAGTAAAGTCTTATCTACATTCACAGAGCTTCTGTTGTACAAAGTGACACCGGGCCTGTAGATAAGCCCATCCAGAATTATCGCTCAGCTGTACCACACACCAGGGGCCAATGTCTTAGCATGTTGATGCTGGATGCACAGGGAATACCGCAGATAAGATAAAGCACCTCGGAGCCCATTGGGATAAAAACAATTCTGGGATAAAAATGGTTTTACAACTGTAACGTTTGTAACATGACCCAACGGTGTAAAGCAGAAGGACGTTTTTGGAAACAACAGTGAGATGTTCCGAACCGATTTTCCATCATGTGGAAAGCAAAGGTGCATTTGAAGCTCATTGGAATCTGAGCTTCTTGGCAGCACAAATCGGGATTACGGATCCTTCGTTTTTTTCCACAAGTAGAGCTCCAAATGTTTTTGTGAAGAGCAGAAATGCCATTTAAGGTCTGCGAAAACAAGCTAAGGGAAATGAACAAGGTTCAAATGACGTAATAAGCGTGGATCATCGGGAAACGACAGAGCGCTGAAATTAATCTGCAGATTCATTTGCCAGGATATGCTCAAGCAGAGAAAACGGAGGAATCAGTGACGTTATTTAGGGAAATATGAAATATTCATAATCAATTTCAACACATTTTAGACTGGAATGTCAAAATGAAAAACCTCATTACTTTAAATTCTTTCTCCCTGGATTATTGAGGAAGGACTACTGTAATTGCAGGTGCTTTTTTTTTCTTTACTTTTTAAATTAACACACACATGTTTGTGACTATATATGTACTGTATATATAAATAAATAAAACATAATAAACATGATTTATCGTGCCTTTATTAATTAGTGAAATAATATAGAATTATAATATGGTATTTAAAAGAAATAAATTAAGAAAAGATGTTTTTTTTTATGTCAGAATGACAAGTTTTACAATAACTTTAATTCTGAAAATTCTAAATTGTCGTCATAAATGATGCTGCTATGAATGCTATCAAGAACAATATTATTATGAAGTCATCATGAATGAACCAAAACCAAAGTCCTGATGGTTCACAAACTGTTCTGTTGCAAAAAAAGTAAGTAAGAAAAAAGGCGAGAATAAAAAATGAGAAAACAATTTGAGAACGAGTCAAATAGAGAGATGAAGAAAAAGAGAAAGAAACAACAAATGAGAAAGAGAAATAAAATATAAAAAAAGAGAAAATGTGAGTCTCTTTATAAAGGCATTTACTACAGGCCTAAATGGTAAATACTGCAAGGATCTGAAATCACAGACTCGCTCCATGTAAATCGATCTGGTTGTGTGGCTGTTGAAAGCTGATTTACTCTTAATGGTTAAATTACCCAACTCACATGGTTAGTCTCCATCAGGCTTTCCCTGTCAGTCAGCAGCCGCAATACTGAAGCCACACCAAACCATGTCAGGAGAACTGAAACTATACTGTAGTGCTTCACATTCTCACTCATTCTGGGATTAGAGGAAACAAAAGCAATGAAACGTACATCCATAATCTAACTCCCTTCCTGGAACAGCCGGTGAATCAGAGGTTGTTATCTCGGCCCGGGAAACGTGACTATTTCATGCTATTGATGTTTCTGTTGGTTCATGGAGGCTTGTTTCCTGGATGACACTTAATTACAGGCCTTCACGATTCTCAGTGATGCTAAAACCTCCTTAAAACACATGTGTCTGTGACGGAACCCCGGGGCGCAGCCACGCCCTTCAGATCCAGTAGCATCACTGATGAAGTCATCACCACTTCAGCTTTTGCAGTTACAAACACATTGAATGGTTTAGGATTCTTAACAAGAGAGAAAAAAAGGGAGAGGAAAAGTGAAAAGGGCCCAAGAAACAAAAGAACGAAAGACAAAAATTAAGAAAAGAAAGAAAGACAGACAGACAGAAAAGCTGGGCGATTGTTCAAAAGCATTTTCCTGCATGTCATGTCATGTAAACATTTGATTAGATTTATTACAAAAAATATAGTAAGAAATAAAGAAAGGCAGAATTGTAAGAATAAAAACGAGAGAGAAGGAACAAAGAAAGAGAGAAAAAATCAAGGAAAGACAGAAATATAAGTGAGAGAGAGAGAAAATAAAGAAATAAAGAAAGAAAGAAAAAAAGAAAGAATGGAAGAAAGAAAAAAAGAAAGAAAGACGGGGAGATAAAGAAATATTCAAGAAAATGTATAAACGATATAAAGTAAGGGGAAAAAGAAAAGAAAGAAAATGAAAAGAAAATGAAAGAAAGAAAGAAAGAAAGAAAGGCATGATAGAATTGAAGAAAGAAAAGAAGGGAAAGAAAGAAATGGAAAGGTGAATTGAAGACAAATCAGGAAAGGGAACGCAAGAAACTTGTGATAGGGAGAGGAAGAATGAAACTCTGAGAGACAAACAAAAAAAAGAAAGAAACATAGAGGAAGCCAAAGATTGAAAAGTAGAAAGAGAGTGGAAGAAAAAAAAAAAAAAGAGCGGGAAAGAATCAGTAGGAAGACGGAGACTAAAGAAAAAAGTGATTCTCTCCATTTTTGTGTTTTCACCACCTGTCAGAACTTTACAGCTGAAAATAACTTACTTTACATTTCTACACAGCAAACTAATTTGACCAAATGCTTGCTAAACAAAAAAAAAACTCTCGACAGGGGGCTTGAAGTTTATAAGCGAAGTCAGTTGACAAACAACCATCTTGGCGACAAGGGAATTCCATCATGACGGCCATTAATACAAAACGCAGGAGAGTCATTACGCTAGATGTTCATTTAGTGTCTGCCGGTTCATGAAAAATTAATGTCTTCGTGACATCAAGACAAAAAACTGCCGAGTCGGGATGAAACAAGTATGACCAGGAATTCCAAAAAAAAAAAAAAAACCCATATGCATTAAACCTCTGAACCCACATCAATGATTTTTATATAGCACTGGTTCCACATTGAAGTTTGATTGGGTGAATAATGAATCATTTTATTATTTACAAAAATAAACAAATCTGCTATACATTTTTAGCTTATGTTTAGTTTAGTTAACAAAAAAGCTGATCGATTTAATTATTGAATGGCCCAGTGGAAATCCACTCAATGAAAACCTATAAATAAAAAAAAATGTACAAAAACAGCAAAATGTTGACCAAAGCTTGAAACATTGAAAGAAGCAAACACGAGTTATAAGATTAGTAAAAGAAAGCCAATAAAAGTTTATTGACAAAAGTACCGGTCAGCGTAAATTTAAGAGACGTGCTGATGCGAATGCAGGAAGAAAAACAAAGGTAAGTAAGGCGAGTAAAGTGTCTTATAATGATGTTTGGGAAAAATAATGTGCTTTTTCAAACATAATAACCAAAAATGTATTTAGACACCGTCACATATAGATTCTGACACTGCATAAAGCTGAACGTTGTCTTACATAGCAGAACTTGTGGAAAGGAGAGAAGAAAAGATGGACTGAGAAACCTGACGGATCACTAGCATTAATACTGCTGAAGTTCAGAATAAGAGAGCGAGGACTTTCCTCTGTGCGCTCGAGGCCATCTGACGTTGGCATGTTTCATGTCAGGGCAGAGAGAACGACAGAGGAACGCGACTGCTGGCAGCTCACGCCACGCCACGCGTGCTGATGAATGAGGGAATAACGTGTTTTCATTTTGTTTTGTGCAGACGGAAGGTCAGAAGTTCAGCGAGGTGACGGCAAAACACCAACACTTGTGAATGACACCAACAACACACACACAAAACAATGCCAATCGTGTGTGTTACAAATGTATGTAAAGAACGTACATGCATCATATTGTATAAGCAGTATACATATGTTTGTAATTATTAAAATTTACATAGAGATTGATAGTACAATTCTGAATATGAAAAATAAATACTGTACAACACATCACATGCAAAATCACCAGATTAACGTGTGTTAATGTCTTGTTTGTGTGTGTGTGTGTGTGTGTATGCATACTACATATATTTATGCAAGTACACACACACACACACACACACACACACATACACACACAACTAGAGTTGATAAATACACAGACACCTCGCACACAAATTGACCAACTCTACTTGCATTTGTGTGTGTGTGTGTACTACCTGTGCAAATAAGTGTGTTCATGTATGTCTGAGCACACACACATACACGCACAAACCTAAATACACACCTAAACACGTGTGTATATAGAGCATATGAGCGTATATATGCACACACAGGGTGATGCGCACGGCAAATCAATACAGATCTGGCGCGCGCACTGTTAGACGGACAGAAACGCACGCGCGCATTTTTTTTTTGTCAGAAGCCTGATTAGCCTTTAATTGATTAATTGGGGGTCGAGCGCGAGCTTGTGTTTCCGTGAGCGCGCCGACAAACCAGAAACGCGTTTAAACGTTATCACTGCAGAAAATCCGATGAGGCAAATATCCAAAGTAAAAAGCGCAGGAGACATGTATTAAAGTAACTTTAATATCGCCACGCTTGAAACAATCACACACGCGACCACATCACGACAAACCCGCGGAGTTTCGGCGGCGTCTCACCTGCCATCGAAGTCCGCGTTCACCGCGAGCCAGCAGCTCCCGACCAGCGCTAACGCAACGATCCACATCGCCCCGCGTGATCGGCGGGTGTTTCCCCGGGTGCTGCCGACGAAAAATAGAACTTTATATCCGTCAGATATCAAGCGGGATCCAGCGAGCGGCTTCTACTCCTGCTGTGAGACGCGCGGTCTCTCTGTCTGCGCGCGGGTCCCGCCGACTGGAGCGCTGAGGGTCTGACTGACTCACAC
>MU204326.1:11692392-11760050 GCA_017309775.1 Paedocypris sp. Pulau Singkep | reverse complement strand
GTGTGTGTGTGTGTGTGTGTGTGTGTGTGTGTGTGTGTGTGTGTGCGTAGGTCAGGTCGCAGTCATAAAAAAATACAATAATTTAAGATAATAATATAATTTAGGACTCTCTAGAGAACCAAACACTGAGTTTGAAGCTGGTTCAGAAAACTCTTTTTTCCTTTACCAAAACTTCTCTCCAAAGTTCCTCTCTAATCGAAGGCATGAAACGGTAAAACATAAAAGTGTCTTTTAAAATTGGAACGCAGTACTTCAAGGAAGCTTTATCGTCTTATCACAGCATGATTAAAAGTGTACTGAAACTAAAAGAAATAACTTTAAAAAAACGTGTCTTTGAGTGACATCCACACTGGCTAGCGAGCGTTTGGTGAAGAGGCTGAAAGGCCGTCATTCCACCAGCCATAAAAGAGAGAAAGATGACAGCGGCGTCAGATTGCCCGTGACACCGCGGCTGAAAGCCTAGCGACAAATCTGTCTTAGCGAGGTTACTGAAAGACGACGTGTCAGCAGAAAAGCTCGTTTTAGTTTAGCGTTTTAAAGCTGATTGGAAACGCTCGAGATTCACCTCATGCAGAAAAACGTGTCAGATGTTGAGTGAGTATTCAGGGGTTTGACACTGGAGAGGTGGAATATGAATGCGTCCTTTAGACTACAATCTGCCAGACAGGAAGTGCATTTTCAGGGAAAGAGTAAAATTGTGGTTAGCCTAAACTCCGTATTGTATAGTCACAGTTTTAACATCAGTGAAATCTGTTGTGATGACTTTGCTAATTTTTTAGTGCTTGGTCGCTTCATTAGTTGTTTGTGTTACTGTTAAGAATGCGCGTTTGTCTCAAATAAAAAATGGTTTTGGATTATCTGCTTTATTATTATAAAAAAGGAATTAGATTGATATACTGTAATTAGGCAAATATAAGCACCCTTATTATTTAACTTCTTATACACCTTCTTATATTCATAAAAATATGGTACATATGTGGTAGCTTTATCAATTTTCATCAAAGAAATAAAAAAAAAATTGTGATGAGAAGCAAAAACTTATATAGACATACCCATGTCACTCGGCTAATTATATTTGTGCTTAAATTATATATTTAAGCATATTTAATACTTAAATTAAATTAAGTAAAGTCTAGTATAATAATTCCTAGAGAATCCAAGATATATCTAACATATATTGTGATTGGTCCTGACTTGAAATGTGTAAAAATAGGCGCTTTACGAGTATTTTTTTAATGTGCATATAAGCACCCTACAAGTCTTTAAGCTTCTAAAATCTGAAAAATTAGAAATTAGTTTTTGCTTTCTTTTTGGGGTGCTTATATTTGGGCAAAAACAGTATATCAATTTTAATGATCTAAATTGCATATGATGTAGAAAATATTAAAGTGCATAAAGTGATACCCCGATTTATGAAATTATTCCATGGCAAGAGCTGTTTAGTTCGGTAAAAATGTTGTTAGCCGAGCGGCGTTTTCCTTGCAAGCCATCTAATCCGTGCCATGACTTCATAAATTCAGACACATTTTTTTTTTTCTATAGATGAAAAAATATTGGTAATAAATGTAAAAAAAACATGTTAGATAGCAGTTCTCACAGTTCTCGCGAGATTACGCAAATCTCAGGGATTTGCACAACATCATTTCAAGATTGAGGCTCTACGAGAGAGCGGAAAAACATCGCCATTCTGAGAGAAGACTAGCTCATTTTATATTTTGGAAGCGAGATCTCTGAAACTAAATAGTGTTTTTGTTGTTTTTTTGTTTATTTGATGTGCAGAGGAGATTAAACAACTGTTGTATTCACGTTTGGACTTTCTTCTCAATGCATGCTAGCGGTACATCAAAAAATATTTCGAAACTTGGGACAAGATTTTTGCGGCAACGCATTTCATTCTTTGTGATTTTTGTTGTCTAGGACATTCATAAGTTGGGGTACAACTGTAAATTCATATAGAAATTAATTTGTGTATTATTTAAAATTTACTGGCTCTGAACAAACACATGTTTAGGGTCCATCTAAATATTTTTCTAAATATTATAATAAAAAACTCCATCCATTTAAAACCTTTGCTTGTACAAACCACCAAGTAATGGCCAAACAGACAAATATCTACTCTCAGCTGTATTGAATATCTATATGTAACTAGTTTCACACTAAAAAGTGTATATGCAACATGAGAAGACACAACATCTTACCAATTAACCTGCGTTCCAGGGGTAAACTGAGAGCCGTCTGGTCAGCAAACCTGCAGAGGACCATGTGCTCCTGAGGAAACCACAGAGAACACACCATAAACCCAAGAACAAGCTTTAAAGCTTCTCTTCCAACACGCCAAACAGCATCAATATTTCAAATCGGTCCATTTCGCTACAAAAACGGATCATTTATCAGCCCCTTTAACCACCCATTATCCATAACAGAAGCGAGTAAAAAGAAGTGCCAAGCCAATCAATGATGGTTCAGCTTGTTGATCCAAGGAAGACGTTCTTCAGCGGCGGCGATTCTGAGCTGAATCAAGCGTTGATAGAAAAGACCAAACTTCACTGGCAGACTGATTGAAGCATTCAAGTCAAGCGCAAGTGTATATAGACGTCTGCGTGATTCTGTCCAGTGAACCATTTCACCTTCATTCATGTTGAGACCACGTGAAATGAGTTTTTAAAGTCGAATTCTTAGGGTGTTAGGATGCTGCCATTAGCAACATCTCCATCGATTAAACGTCTAGAAGAGTTCTAGGTGTCTAGATTGGCGATGGTTCCTCTGCGCAGGGTAAGGGCCGCTCAAGATGACTGAGTGCTGATGACAGCAAGAAATGACCTTTGACCCCTGCCGTTACTCACACTTCTGCTTCCTCTCCTTCAGCTGAACCGGGAAAAGAGGCAAAGCTCTGCCACAAACACATATATCAAACTTGCTAATAGAGAAACTTCCACGTTAACAAGCATCAAACGGGGGGGGGGTAATTTACTGTAAATAATTATGATAATTTAATACATGAACCTACGGCAAAAGCTACTTTCTTCAATTACAACATTAATAATCAATTTGATCAAGTTATCTACATCTATCCGACTATCTATCTATTGATCTCTCTGTCTCAAGTCTATCTATCTATGTGTCAGTCAGTCAGTCTGTCAAACAGTCTGTCAATCAGTCTATCTATCTATCTATCTATCTATCTATCTATCTATCTATCTATCTATCTATCTATCTATCTATCTATCTATCTATCTATCTATCTATCAGTCTATCAGTCTATCAGTCTATCAGTCTATCTATCTATCTACGGTATCTATCTATCTATCTATCTATCTATCTATCTATCTATCTATCTATCTATCTATCTATCTATCTATCTATCTATCTATCTATCTATCTATCTATCTATCTATCTATCTATCTGTGTCAGTCAGTCTATCCATCCATCCATCCATCCATCCATCCATCCATGTCTGTCTGTCCTTCTATGTATTCTCTGCCTGTCTGTCAGTCCACCCATCACCTCATCAGCTATGTTTTTCTTCAACATTAACTATGTACTAATAATATAACAGACTGGTTTGGTCTATTTAAGTCCACTACAACAGTATTATATTGTGTGTATCATAAGTATTGAAAGAATGTAGAGCGCGGTACGATGGGGCAGTGGTACTAGATCTGTTCTGGCCTTTTCTGTGTTTGTGTGGGTTTCCTCCGGGTCTCTGGTTTCCTCCCACAGTCTAAAACACATGTGTTTCATACTGAATTGTCATTGAAAAATAGTCCACTGGTGTGAGTGAGAGTGTGAATGTGTGTGTCTGTGAGTCCTCTGTGATTGGATTGACATACTTATCACGAGGGTGTGTCTCGGGCCCAGAGAGGAAACGGACGAAATGAATGGAAAGAATGTATTGGAAAAAAATAATTGCATAATATTATATATCCATCATACGTAGACACATCTAGTAGATTGGCAATGATATATAACCCCAACAACATGCATTCGAAAAAACGTTTAGATGGATTTTTAATATGCATTTATCTATTAAGTATCTATCAATTCATGACTATTCAGACAAAGATGGACGAGAAGCCAAACTGACCTTAGAACTCAACGTTTCCCCAAATCTCACACTGCAAACAAACAGAAAGTTTGGTGGTGAAACACGAGCAAAATATGAAAAACAATATTTCAAAATCTATCCATCTATGTGCTGAGAGCAGATATCATTGAGTTTCCAACCGTGGTATAAGCCAGCAGAAGCTGTGGCGTGATCGTGGAGATTAAGTGTGTGGTAGGTGATGTTTGCTACACGAGCTGTCTGTCATCGAGTCGCCTGTAAATCTTACAGACAGAGCGAACACAACTCTGAAAAATAATTTCCTGAGCTTGCCGCTCACGCCACCCTGACGTTCCACGAGCCCCGCGGCAACATTCCTGCCCGAGATCCGATGAAAGTTTCCAGATTTCTCCCAGAGATTAGACAGCATAATGACTGTTTGGAAGCCGTTTTCGGCGGTTTAACACCTAATCGGTTTGAAGGGAATTTCATTAATTTATCAAAGCGATTGCAATGTGCCACGGGATAAACTCAGCTGTGTTTATTGATATAGGTTGTAGTTACACTATTGTATTTATTATCCTCATCTGCTTTTCGGGAAAATTGTTGCGTTTTTGTTTCACCCACATCGATCAAGCTATTTTACTTGAGCATGTAAAGCTTGTGCTATCATATTAGCCGATGACAGATGTGCAGTCGCAGGCAGTGACGCAGGCAGTGATATGCGTATATTCTACCTCTTGGGAAAGTTGAACTTGAGAGTGTTTTGGATGAAGCCGTAGCAGCAGGGGCTGATGACGAAACCCGCCCGCGCCTGAAGGCAGCGATCCAACACCATGTCCGTGGCCACGCCGCACGCATGCAGAGCCACCTGACACACAGGAACATTAATCACTGCACACGTTTGCATAACTTTGGGTTAAATAAAGTCGACTCCGCTTAACTGGGGACAATGGTCGTGTCTCAATGTGTCCCAATTAACAGGAGTCGACTGTACAAAATGCCATTTAATAATTCGCAACGTTGCTTTGAAAAAAACAACAACTCCAAGTTCACTGATCCTCATGCTGTAAAATAATACATATAGATTTTAGCTCAAATTTACTGTTGCCATTCTGCTAGACGAGTTTAGTATCGGAACCAGTAGCAGTAAATAATAATAAAAAAAAAAGATTAAGATAACCAGTTGGTTAACTGAGAATCTCCACAAACACTGAGCAAAACAAAAAAAACTTAAATTAGGTCAGTTATACTGTTGGTGTGATTGCATTATTTGACAGATTAACGATACATTTAACTGGTGGAAGGATAGATGAATGGATAGACAGCTTTTACAATAGATTGAATAGACAGATAATAGATAGATGGTGAATAAATATACAGTTGATGAATGATAGACAGTTTGATCGACAGTTTATCTGTCTAAATGTAGTTTGATAGACAGACCAACTGACATGTGGATGGATGGATGTACGGACAGAATTGTGAATGGATGAATAGATGGATTGACAGAAGGGCAGGACGTACATGTGGATGAACAAATAGACATATTGTTCTGTCGATAAATGGATAGACCGACATGGATGATGAATGGATGGATGAAAAGACGGACTAACATGTGAAAAATCGTTTTCCTATGAAAAATAGCGAAATCATTTACTTTGAGTAATAAACTGACTAATAAAAACAAACAAATAGTAATGGAAAACAAAAAAACAAGTCAGTGTGAAGCGACAGTGTGTTCTGTTGCTTCTGCTGTACGACACAGGCAAAACACATTAAATTCCCCAAACACATTTCTCAGACGTTTCCCACTTATCCTCAACCATCTCTAGCTGTGTTCCCCATTGATCTGTTAGTGGATTAGCCACAGACTGAAAGCCGCTGGTGTGACACTGCATGACAGAAGACGACTCGCTGTCTATTAGCCAGAAAGTCGATGGAACAGCTTGACAGAGGCAGAAGAAAAGCTTCAGGTTCTTCACGGACAGATCAAGTGCTCCGCTTTACACCTTTTAACTGGACCGGTGACTGTTTCCCACTGGGTTAGGGTGGGATACCTGACAGATAAAGCCGCTAACTGCCTCCGCACTAAACAAGTGGATTAGCGCTCCTCTCCAAACGCCCAGCAGACATCACATAAGCCCATTCCAAATAAAAAGGGAAAGACGACAAATTGGAAAAGTGTCCGGCGTGGATTGTAATTAAGTTCTTGAGATGCTAATTAAAGCAAAGCCATTCAAACGTCTTTTTAATGGGGTCTGGGAGAGGCCAGTGAAGCCGCCGAGAGTGTTTGGGTATTCAAGGGCCACACTTACGTCCCCTAATCAAAATCCATTACGCTAGTGTTTCGCCTCTGTGAAGACGCTCATAATGGAGCCTTTCACGGCCACAAACAGAATCACGACAATATCACGACAAAAAGACACAAATGTGTAGAACGACTTGAAAATCAGCAAAATCTAAAAAATAAATAAACAAATCAAACAATAAATGAATTATAAAGATATGACGTAACGATATATACACGACTCTTGAGTTGAGAACATAGGATATTTTGTCTAAGTTTTACAGTTGAAAACCATCTTGCTTTGTCTTAACACTACTGAATGTCTTTTTGTGTTAAAATGCATTTTTATGCAACAGTCTGGATTACATACAGCGTATGTACACGAATAAAAGCACCCTCTGATTTTTCAAGCACAAAAAAACGTATTCATAGGCGAACATAAGCATCTCCTTATTTTATTGGCAATTTTCCAGAAACCTAAAATTTCTAGACTAACTTGTGACTTGTCCCTATATTCCACTTCAAGGCCGTTTTAATTGAATAATAGACACAAAAAAATTGTATTTTCACGCAAAAACTAAAAAAGGTGCTTATATTTGCGTGAATACGTTATTAACAATTCTGTATATTAAACGCTAGCCGAAGAGCTCAGCTAACGATAGGATACGAAAAGAAAACAAGTTAAATTATAAAAAGTGTAATGTCTTGAAAGTCATTTTGGCTAAAATGGATAGATAGATAGACAGACAGACAGACAGACAGATAGACAGACAGACACTAAATGCGTAAATAAAAAAAAAACAAAAAATTATTGTTAGATGTCAGTGATAACCTGCAAATAACCCGGTTAGAATGCAAACGCACCAAGGAAACAACAGTACATTACGGTAAATTGCTGACTTTGTTTCAGAAATGAGTTTTAGAAACAACTTTTTATTAAATCCCATGCCAAAAAAAACCTGACAGTGATGAACGCAAAGTAAAACCAGAAACAAAGAAATGACAAAAGCTGGTAAAGCTTCTGTTTTAGGAAAGCTATATATCATCTCCACACTACTGAATAAATACTGTATATATTATCCATAAATCTGGATAAAAACACGTGTCCTACAGCAAGATCATGTCAAAGTCAAAGAGGCTTTTCTGTTGTCAACCGTGCACAATAGAGCACATCACAGCAAAATGAGACGTTTTTTTTTCAGGGCCAGGAAATACACAAAGACATTTTATTAATGTGGAAAACACTGTTTTAAGACATCTTTTGGAGTAATGTTACCTGTTAGAAATTTTTGTGCCGTCTTTTCTGGACGAACTAAATTTAAGGTAAAAGCGTATTGCGATGAGATCAAAGGAAGTGCTGAAGCCTAAAGTCTTATAAAGGTCAAACGTGCTGCTTAATTACAATACAAAAATCCAAATTAAGCCAAAAGCATGAGGTCATAATGTACAATAAGAAACAATATTATTGTGTGGATATGAAAATTCAAAAATAAACATGTAACACAATATGTACATTTTTTTAGATTAAGAGAAAATAGACATAACGTAAATAAAAATGGCTTAATTAAAAAAATACAAATTTCTTTTACAATAACAAAAATGTCTTACAAAGTAACAGCAAATGTCTTAAATGGCTAAACTACACATTTCAACAAGTTGTCACTAACCAGCATCATAATTCGCTTCATAATTGTATTGAATTATGCAAATTAGTCTCAGTTGCCCACATTAATTGGATAGATATAACTATTGCACCTGCAACAAATAACTGGGCAGAGCTAGTATATCATCACATAATTGCATTCTTTATTCACATGTGATAATTTAATCGCCTAATTTGCAATATGAATATTCGTGCACAACTAGTTGCTCTTTAAACGCCCAAACCGACAACTGCATCGACAAAATCCTGCATCAGTAAAAGAGCCAGAGAGAAAATCCCAAGCAGAACCAGCGGAGCCAAGCGTGGCGTGATGAAATCAGTCTTGGCATTGGCGGTCACGCGATTAAGTCGTTGCATCACGGAAGCCAGAGAGATTGAAAAGCCCATCAGGGTCGCCGTGTGACCTCCACTGGCGTGTCCAATGCGCCGTCTGCGAGATGAATTTACAGTCATATTGAGGCTAAGCTGGTGGCGGAATCCTGAGAGATGAGCGAAGGCCGTTTTGGCATGGGAAAAAAAAAATCAACCTCTCGAAAACACAGTTAGATAAAGCGCACTGAAAAGTCTCAACGAGAACAAAACTGGAAAAAGTTTCATTGTTCCTGAATAACAACGGCCTACGATTAATTATTCAGAAATAGAAAAAACAAGGATGCAGGTTCCTAATTAAAGTTTTGCTGATGGTTTCTTTTTCCTTCCTTTCAATAGCCGTTTTAGAATAGTTTGTGTAATTAAAAAGGCGTCCGGGGAGAGGAAGCTGCTCCGCGACGCTGTGAATTATTCACGGCGACAGAAACCTGCAGTTTGCTTGTTTCATTAAACAGTTACAAAATGTAGCCGAGGATCAGAACCGTTGTTTTAGCCTCAGCACAGGCTGAAAAATCCCTACTTACATTACTTACATTTTTTACATTTATTTCAGTTTAAAATTTACTTGAATTTAATTAAAATAAGCTAGTTTTAAACTGATACTTATAAAAATATTTATTACACATAATTCTTCCTAAAATTATTTAGAAAATTAATCATTAAAAAGCTTTACTTTGTTGATGAAGGTAAAGAAGTTATGGTTGCCATGGAAAAAGCTATTATTAAAGATTTACAGAACACCAAACAACAAAATTGATCACATAATATTCAGAAACTCAGCAACAAAAATACACACACACACACACACACACACACACACAAACTTCAAAAACTGTAAAAATATGCAACAAAACAAAAAAAATCAATTTTCAGTTTTTGTGCCTTTTAAATGAAAATTGTTGGATGGATAGATGAATAACACATTTTCTACACAAGTGTGCAATAAGTGTGAGTCTTTGTTTTGCAGTTTGAGGCCCTTGGCCTAAAAAAACATAGAAGATGGATTTATTGATTGTTTTACTGTTATTTATTAACACCTGTAGAATTTTGCACGAATGTCGGGATGATTCCATTGCTTCACATTAAGTGATAAATCCTCACATTTTCTGGAATAAAACAAGCGATCAACCTCAGGGTTAATGATCATTATTAGAGATGATGAGCGGAAAATCATTTATGATGACGTGATGTCTGTCCAGACTGAGTATTATCTCGACACTTACCGACTAGATTCGTCATTATAATGAGCAGAAAAAAATTAAGTCAGTTCCAGAAAGGATGAAAAAAATGTAAATTGTTTTTTATTCAAAAAAAAAAAAAAAGTGAACTAAAACTGCCACAATGGGCAAAACACACAAACAAAAAAAAATCTAAACTTTAGAAAATCTAAATAAATAAAAAATAAAGAAAATAATAAGAATTAATAATAGTGTATGTAGTTATTGAATAATATTAATAATCACAATAATAATCACAATAATAATAATAATAATAATAATAATAATAATAATAATAATAGATGGACGAATCGATGATGCAAGACAAGAAATTGACAGGAACTTTAGACTTTAATTTTAGCTTAGCATTAGCAAAATCTAATCAACACTACAACTCGGAAAATGTGTGACGACTGACAAAAGACCATGAGACCAAAAGTAAAGCACATGTAACATTTCAAAAGGAAAGACGGGGAAACTAAACCCAAAAATAGTAAAATAACAGAATTACAAAATGGCTGGAAGACACTGCCGATGGACGGATCCTGAAAATACCCAAACTAATTCAAAAACAGGATGCTCACCCCAACGTGGAAGCTTCCGATGAAGTAGTCAAGGTTTGTCTGAATGAAGCCGATGTTTGTCAGCGAAAGTCGAGCACTACGTTCTCTGGCCCGGAGCAGTGACTCTTCTTTATTTTCAATCAGAATCACCTAGACCAAGTCAGAAATGGAGGATTGGAAAATCACTGTTGTAACAGAACGGTACACAAAGAAAGAAAATGATCCATGCCGGTTGAGTGCACAATAAAGCACTGAACCATCAAAACAGAATCATGGAAAATGTCTTGAAGAAAAATTGGCAAATTGGAATCAATTTATTTTATCGCATCGACTAAACATGATTCCACTTGGGAGAAAGACAAATGTGGTTTCTTTAATTCCACTGCTTTATTTAAGCTCTCTTACCTGACATTTAGGAAGCATGTAGGCCAAAACAATCCCAACGTGCCCCTGAGAAGACAAACATGCCAAGAAATGAGAGGAGAACAAACTGAAACGGCTTATCGGATGAAAGTCACGCACCTCGTGGAATATTGACCTGCTGTAACATCATGCACAGAATAACAAAAGCATCCTTCAGAAAACAGATGATCACAGACACACAACGCCTCAAAGTTATACTGTAAATATATAAAGAAAATTACATACTCCAGTTAATTGGGACCCAAAGGGACCGGATAATTTTGGTCCTGATTAAGCCATATTCGTATTCACAAATATAAGAAAAGACATGCTGTACGTGATATGAAATTGTCATTATGACCTTTGACCCATCACTATTGTTGATGGACCTATGGTGACCATACGAGAAAAAAAATCATTCTCTCCTTATCATAAAGAAGTCTGTATGTTCCCTACAATCTAATGCCTTGTATTGTGTCAAATATGTGTCGAATTTTTTACATGTTGCAATCACATGTACCACAAATGGCATACTAACATTAATATAATTATACATTCATATTATATGAATGTTTATAATATATTATACTTATATGCTGTATTACATGCCACGGGTGGATTGATGGATGGATCTTCAGATGGATGTATAGACAGACAGATAGATAGATAAATGGGTGGATGAATGGATGTATAGATAGATGTGTAGTCAGATAGACAGATTGACAGACAGACAGATATCTAGTTATAAAAAATATATTTTGTTGTTTATACACACACACCCACCCACACACAAGTACCTACACCCCCACTGCAGAAATCCACCACCGTGCACCCCGGCTTGACCATTTCAGTCACCATGGCAACCAGGTTGTTGAGTTGTTGTTGTTTTCGAACGGCACGAGCATCTGACATTTTCCCTGTGAACACGAAGAACTGTAGATGCAGATCAGCACATATTATCATTTTAACACTTTCTTTAAAACACAGTCGCACATACACACACTCACAACACAAAGACATGCACAAATATTCTGTATAAACAACAATTCCGTTGCTGTCAAATATATGTGTGGCATTTTATTTCTCAACTAATCCTTTGAGCTTGTCTTCCATTACCGTTCCCAGAGAAATATTCCAGAAAATAAAGTGCCGTTAAATTCCCTTAACAGCCAAGCGCCAAATTACAACCACGCAACTTCCGCGAGGAACTGAATAACTTTGAGAAATGACCGCCAGTAGCATCTCGGCACTCAATTCCGCTCAAACTTTAATTGGAAACGGAGGCCATTTTCTCTGCCGGTGGGAATATGTTTGCTGTAAATTTCCTCGTCTGCATTAAAGAAAAACCAGAAGCACTGAATAAACCACAGAAACATCTGCGTCGCTGAAGTCGCTGTGAAGAGAAATCGGAAAGTACATTTGTGCAGTTATCTCTGATTCAGGCGTAAGTAAGAAGAAAATCGTCTTATCAGTGATTCTTCTCATCGGGCTCGTTTTCCAACAGGTTCAGATATGAAGTAAAAGATCTGTGGATGACTGAGAAGCTTCTCATTAACCAACAACACATTTGCAGCGGTGTGCGCCAGACGGAACCGAGAGCCATAAATCCCCAAAGAACGCAGGCAAGATTCCAGATCAACACCAGCGGATGAAAACCAGCTTCTCACATGGGTGATCAGAATTGCATGTTTCAGTGGGTTATCAAACTAGAATTGTTCAAGTGAACATCCACGCATCTTCACAAGTAGATTTGTGTTAAATGACCAGGCAAAATCACAGGAATCATTATTGAGAGCAGCCACATCTGGAGAAGATCTGGGCACGCATGGCACGCATGGATCCGGTCCAGGCCACATCTGGACTGAAGGTCTATTGCGCTTGGAGAAATTACATAAAATAGGATTACAAGAAGTTTTACAGTTGCGACTTATACAGTGGTAAATCTACTTACGAAATTAAGTTGTGCTGAAAGCAGGTCCATAAGTAAAAACATTCGTAAGTAGAGACGCAGTTAACATGTTAACCTTAATCCGCAGTTAACCTTCATCCACATCAACTCAACTCAAGGCACAGGAGCCAGATGTGGCCCGCCATGTTGTTTTATGTGGCCCGCAAGAGCTTAAAAGTTTTGAGTGTCTAAAAATAAATACCAAAAAAATTTGTTAAGAGCGTGCGTTGATCAAAAACCTTCCCACAATTGCCTTTCGACTATAGAGGTCGCGGCAGTGTTTCCACAGTTTTAAGTTCTTTTTCTGTTTCCACTTGGACAATTTGCTCCTTCATTATTGGAGTTTCATTAATGAATGCGCGTTTTGATAAGCTGACAACATTTTAAAAGATTTATGTTAAAGCAACAAGAAAAAAAAAAAAGGTTTTCTACGCAATTGCAATTGTCACTTGATTAAGTTATGATAAAAAATGGGTTTTAACATTAAGGAGTAGTTACATTTACTTTACATTACATTTTATTACATTTAGTTACATTTATAAGTTACATCTGCTCCTTTGAGAACAGTCATTATGCTGATGTGGCCCTCGGTTAAAATGAGTTTGATACCCCTGCCTTGATCCATTTCAAGCCCCCCTAACTTCAGACAACATTTTTTTTATAAATGTAGGGACACTCATTTTGAACTGAAGCCTCTCGACCTGCCGTCTCATTTGCGCTTATTGTTTCAATTCCAAAGTTATGATTTCATATTTCAATATTTGGCCCTTCATATCTCGAAACAATTTAATATCTACATGCTTCGTAACGCAAAACTTAAAAACTTCCAACCATTGATTTCTATATGGCTTCGATATGTCAGGGTGACTCAAAAATGAAGTAAAAGGTTCCTAATGCATGGAAAAACCTTAAGTAAGCTAGAGTTCAGATAAAACTGTTTACAAAACATAATCTCCATCCTTATATTAAGCATTCTAGATTAAGATCTTAACTCAAGACAGAATAAGAACTTGAGAAGAACACCAATTTTGAAATCCATCATGGTCTTCCACAGGTCTTGAAGGCCACTTGATTGCTGAGAAGGTTTGGAAAGAAATATATCATCCTCTACATCTAAACAACATGAATGTTTTCCCTGGGAATCGAACATATTATACTTGGTGTTGTCAGCTTCGTCCTCTTCTGATCAAGCCACAGGAAAGCCGTCATGCAAGCCAAAGAAATTAAGTTATCAAGTAAACTTCAATCTGCAGGGTTAGAACAATAAAGTATTATTGTCAACTCCAGGCTTCCAAGTCAAAGAAAATCCATTTACACAAAAAATACCGAAAAGGATTTGCTGGAAAACAGAACTTGAAAACTTTCTCACGAGACCAAGCCAAACCTCAAACACCAGTGTTCATCCAACGTTTCAAAAAAACAAACATTCGGTTCTTGTTGTGTACGTATGGAGATAAGTGATATTTCAGCTCGCTCAAGGCAAAAAAGCATGAAAAACTACAAGGGGGGAAAAGGAGTTAAAATGGGTCCAAACATGAATTAATCCTCACAAAACACATTTATTTGCCCACAAAGGCACGAAACTAATCCCCTTTTCACTACCAAGCTCAAATATACATGAAAATATATAAAATTGGAAATATTAATGATACATACAATTTTGTTACATTGTATTAATTTAAATAATTACATATTGAATGTATGTAATTTAGATAATACATTTGCAATTAAGTGGGACAGTTGGGGCGTCCACATATCGTTCTTCATTAAACATCTCAGTGTTCCGGAATGGAACCCATGACTTGTCGTGTAAGAGAAAGTGATTGTTCAATATTACATTTAATGTTTGGTTAAACTAAGTTAAAGTAAAGAAGACAGAAGTATTAATACAATATGTCCACTAGGGACTAAATATAAATTGTGTTCTGCATTTGACCATCCAGTGAAGTTACGCACACGCAGTGAAGGGAACACACACAAAGGAGCAGTGGGTAGCCTTAAGCCGTGATGTAGTGGGAATTAGAATGAAAGAAGTATTTTACATGATCAAAATATATAATAATCATTTATTGATACAGTACAACTTGAAATTTTATATAATTTATATAAAACGATTATATTCACGTCATTTATATGCTAATTATAAAATATATACAAGGGTCCAAATTCATCTTAAATACAGTGGTACCTCTCTAAACTAAATTAATTCGTAATTCATTAAATGGAAATTGTTAAGTGAACTGCGTTTTGCATGTAAAAGCCCTAATCTGTTCAGAATTTTTTTTATAAGTGATAAAATATCATAAAAAAAATACAGCAATGAAAAATAAAAGAAAAGAATAAAAACTATCGAAATTATGGTAATTAAAATTAAAAACATTTTACAATTAATTAAGCAATAAATATTTAATGAAGAAAAAATACCAACTATAATTTAAAAAAAACATTAAAAAATGTTTTAAAACATTAAAAAAATGTAAATATAAGACTGGTCTTGAGTCTCCATCTTAATCCACTGGAATCAGCTTTTTCTTATCTAATATTACTATTACTATACTATACTACATACTATACTATAATAGTATTAATAATAATACTATTATTATTATTATATTATAAAAAATAGTACTTATTATTAATAAATCCTATGAGTTACACGGTTGAAGTTTTGGCTCCATTTTTCAATCAACTGTCATTGTCTACTGTAGTTGCTCCGGCATTCCCATCTCCCGAAATTCCTAAATACACACGCTACACAAGAGGAGCTTCTGCGTTGATTGCTGCGTGAAAAATGTGTAAACTGCACGACAGCAGACAGTTTATCAATAAGTTTAGCATTCAAAGCCGTGCTAGTTGAACAGAAACCTTTCAAACAGAATTGCACGGAATGCAAAAATAAGCATAAGCCACGAGGAATTCGGCCCTTAACAGCCAGGAAGCGTGATGAGGGAATGTTTTCCCTCTCACAGAAAGATGAGCGTGAAACAATAGACTGAGACTCGGAGACTGGATTTAAGGAAAGCCTGGGAAATGAGGCATGACTTAGAAATAAAACAGAAAATCTCCCGACACTGGAGAGCTTTAAGGATGTGAAAATGCCTTGAAAAGTGAGTGCAGGAACAAAAGCATCTCTTTGTGTCGAGACAGCGCGCTTGAAATGACGGGAGTCTGAATAAAGGACAAATTTGTTCCCTATCGGGGTGTGAGTTCCATGCGAGCAGGTACTAGTGAGCTAATCAGCATTTAACACGCCTTTAAACTGAGCAGATAAGGCTGATGTCCTCAAGCATACCTGTGCTATGCGGGTTCGAGTCAGACAAAAGACGAGCCAAAACACATACGAGTCTGGAGAATGTCAATACGGCCTGTGAAAGCCAACACCACCCCTACAGCACCTTAGACAACACCGCCAGATTACATTGTCCCGCGCTGATGCTCACAATAGTAGTTCTGTTTGCCTAGCGCAGACTTAAATTCACACTCCACTTGTGAGGACAGCGCTGGAAAGCAGACGAGTCCGGGACGAAACCTAGAAAGCCTTGCCTGAGGAGATATCACACAAACTGACAAAGAAAAAAAAGAAAATGGGAAAATAGTTTTCAATGCTGAATTTCATGGAAACAACAATCAAATTGTATAAATAGTTTGAACAAATGCTACTTGTGTATTAAAGTTGTCTCATGCGGTTAAAAAAAAACAAAAAGAAGATAAGATTTTAAATGGTGTCTATAGAACTGGAGGAGGGCATAGATTCATTTTTTTAATCTAGATTAATCGCAAGGCAATTTGACTTTCCGATTATTCAAATAAAGTTAATCTAGATTAATCTGTAAATTAAGTTTCTAATCATAGCAATTTTTGCGCAATAAATCTCTGTTAAATCACAGTCTTGAGAGTGCTCCTGACATTTAATGAATAATCGACTTTGAGAATCGATCAGCGATAACTTTTTATCATGCAATAAAAAGTTGCAAAACGCCTTTTATCGCGCAAATTTAAAAAAGGCACTATATATAACATAAATAAAGGTCAAATGAAAAAACAAATTTGCCAGACATGCAACAAGTAAATTACTTATTTACAAAAATAGTTATATGAATACATATTGACAGGTACCTATATGCATATTAGATTTAGTCTAACCGTATATTTCTGACTATACAGTGTGCTGGATATTCCCAATTTTATTGTGGTGCCAGAACCTTCAACTTTATTTCACCATCCATTTCTTACAACTGCATTGATTTGGAATTATTCTGGCAGAGTTGTGGGCCATTTTTTTCTGCTTGTTATTCGTTCGTGTCAATGTTGATAATGGAGTTGGACGAAAGAAAAAAAATGATTCTTTGGCGATTAGCTGTAGCGCTATCCGGAGGTCAAACCCTGTAGTGACGGTGACGGATGTTTGAACTCCAGGAAATAGCGATCACACCTGAACAATGACTGCGCTCAGCACATTCCAACGCCAAGCCCCATCCATCTTCCTGCACCTGCGTTGTATTGACAAAGATGGTGTGAACAGCAAAATAACACCGTCAAATGAATGGAGCCGCAATAGCACTTCAGGTCTAAAGGTCTAGATTTGATTTGTTGTGCTGCTTGTGGTACTTTGATTCCTAAACTCAAAAGAATCTCTGCTGGTGGAACAAATCTGGAGTGTTTTATTGTTTTGAGACATACAACAACAAAAATTATGTTGCACTTTTTTTAGTCTGAAGCGGTTTACCAATTATTTTAATCGCAACAATTAATTAATCGCCAAACACTTAACTGCAGAACAATTAACTGTAAAAAAAAAAAAAAAAAAAAAAAAAAAAAAACACCACCACAAATAATCCAGATAATAAAGCTCAAATTAATTAACATCCAACAAATTACATTAATTAAACCAGTTAATTAATTAATTACCCTAATTATAGCATTAAAATGTTTTATTAACTTATGTATAAGACGCTACAGTTATTACAATTATTGTTTATAAGATTTTATTAATCCTTTAAATAATATATTGCTGGGCATGATTTTTTCATTAAATTAAATAATTGTAATATGATTACTTACTGTGCTGTAATATAGGTCACAAAAACATATAGGACACTACAGTTCTTAATTATTATAAGTAAGATTATTTAAAAGAACAGTACAGATTGCTGCTAACGACAGATCTCTTAGTTTCAAATAGGAATCCACCACTACAAGAGGAACAAAAGTGAAACACTTAGCAGCTTGACAGAAGGTCGATCGCGGTTAGATGGGGAAAAAAACACTGGCTGCGAAATATGCAAATCATAAGACTGTTCTTTTCCAAGTAACAAGCATGGAAATGAAAAACAATGTTAACGTTATTCGAAAAAGAGAGAGAGAGATGCTTATTTCACAGGATCTGCGAGTTGTAAATTCTAACACTAGCATAAATTATCAGCCATTTACATCAGCGAGGCATTAAAAATAGGTTGAGACAAGTACATTTAAATTTTTTGACAAACAAATGCTCTTTGAAATGAAAAACATGATTCACATAATAAAAAACAAGAGATTTAGAGAACACAACAAGGATAAATATTCATTAGGAGGCTTTTTGCAACAAAGAAAAAACTGCACTTGGATTCACCACTAAAGAGTTTAGAAATGAGAAAAACTCATTTCAGGCTCCTGGGGACGTGGAATCAGTGCAAAGCCTAAAAACTGCTGATGGACGTCCTACTGGAACCAGATAAGCAGATTAGACAGCAATGATTAGCTGAACCAACAAACAAAAAATGATTCTGAATTAAACAAAGAAAATGTTGGAGGCTGAGATGTTAAGGTCTGCTTGTTTGACACTACTGCTACTGTGACTTGTAACTTGTAGCAGAAAATTTGTACAGAAAGGTATCTGTATTTGTACTCAAGTATTGTTTTCAGTTACTCTGAACACCGCTGCTCAACACTGATTTACACAATTGTACAGAATATGTTCTCTATTTCCCGCCCTGATTTGTGGCTGCTCTCTTATTGGTCCACACCGTAAACATATGCAAGAATTTAGTAAAAATGTAATAAAACTTGTATTTTCAATAAAATGAATAAAATAAATACAATGGCAGGGAAATCCACCATCAAACATAGTTTCCCCAAGCCAACATGAAACAGTTCTGCATTATTATCATCCATAAATCAAGCCTAAATTAGGGGAAAAAATGTCCTTGAGAGTTTGGAAGGGATTTCTAAACATGTGATTACCACGTATCTAAAGACTTAAAAAAAAGAAATCTGCTGTCAACTATTTTTTTTCTGTGGCTCAAACGGTCTAGATATGACGTTTTCCTGACAAGATGCTGCCAGAGCAGTCAGAAGCATCTAGAATGTGCCTCCCATGTTAATGTCCCTATCCCATATAAACACCCTGGAGTGGCTTAATGCTCAGCCAAGCAAGTGTTGACAGAGAAAATGAATTCACATTCAAGGTACTAGGGCGAATCAAGTCTGTGCGGTGGGCCCTGGGGCGTCTCTCTGCCGTACAGCGGTGACAGCGAATAGTTCTCTTAACAAACTATATAACAGCAGTCCACCCACACACTGCCCTCAATTTAAAACAATATTTACCAGCACCATAAAGGTGGCTTGAAAATGTGGGTGGTAGCTGTGAAACAGCCTGAGACGTCAAACCATTTCGCAAAGTGTCAACGAAAATGGCCAAATGCAGAATCTCATTTAAGGTGGAACGCGTTTCAAGACTCTAATTCTGAAGAACTGTGCTCTATTCAAAACCGAATCTTGGCGAAATGACCAAGACCTGGTCAAAATATTTCCAAAAGATCTGAAAAAGACAGAAAACATGGGCTTCTTATCATGAAGCACATGCTGGAAGAAAGAGAAAATGGGAATAATGCTCAATCCAGAAATGTGAAGGGGCCAGACACCGGCCCCTGGGGCAATCCTACACCACAGACTTGTCAAGAGCTCCACTCGCCAGCATTCACACAACAGGAGGCTTTCGTGTGTAGGAAGGGAAAACTACGCAAATGTGAAGCCTAAATTATGTCTGAACATAGAGTTTTTGCAACGCAACAATTCAAAATTCACCAAGCACACTGCAAAAAATAAATCCTTGAACTGGCCAAATGATCTTGAAATTAAAAAAATATATCACCCCCCCCCTCACAAAATAAATTAAATAGATTAGACTTAAGAGTGAAAGATTACTTTGCTTGTTTCAAGAAAACAGAATTGTCTTGCTTAGAAAAAAATGCTAATTCTAATGATATGTTACACAGAATTGAGACATTTATCCAAGTAGACGTTGTGTTTTAACACAGCACGTCCTGAAACAATGAAATGTCAAGTCACATTTACTTATTTTAAGAACACAATGTTTCTCAATTTAAGAAACAACTAAAGTGGTATGCCGGCTTAGATAACAAAAATGCCGATTTCTAATATATTTTCAATATATGAAAGAATCAACTTTTTCTTACGGCTAGCACGCATTGAGACGAGAGTCCAGACGTGTATAAAACAGATGTTTCTTTGCACATCAAATAAACAAAAAACAACTAAAACACTAGTTAGTTTCAGAGATCTTGCTTCCAAAATATAAAATAAGCTTGTCTTCTCTCAGAATGGCAATGCTATTTTTCTCTCCCGTATAGAGGACAATTTGAAATGACGTCATGCAAATCCCTGAGATTTCTATAACCTTGTGAGAAGAGTGACTTGTTGCTTGGTCGGAGTGACGAAGATGGCGGTAACGGTTCATGTGAGATTGACCGTACGTATATACAGTAATTATATACTGGAACTTTACAAACAACCGTCAAAGAACAAGCTAAACAAGTGCTATGTAACATGTTTTTATTACATGTATTACCAATATTTTATCACTCATTAAAAAAGTTTGAATTTATGAAGTCATGTTACGGAATTGATGGATTACATGTAAAATGCGTCTCAGCTAACAATATTCGCCTAATGAAACGGCTCTCGGCACGGATTAATTTTGTGAGTCTGGGTACCATTGTACTTTTTTTTAATATAAAAGCCAATGAGAACCAGAACTGATATGCAGAAACGACTCCTCTGTGTAACAAGATGTTTTGTCTTGATTTAAGTTGTCTTATTAAGTAAACTTGTCCCACCCCATTTGCAGGAAATTTCACATTATTTTTTTTTTTAACCCATTTGTTTATTATTTTTGTATTTTTTTTCATGTGGATTTTTTGCAGTGTAGAACTACAACATTTAATCTAAAATGAAGTTGCATGCCTCCACTCCACTCCACATGTTCCCAAATTGTCGAGAAGCCAAAGGACAGATTAGAGAAGCTCTGCAGTGATAAAAAAAGGAAGTCACAACAAACAGCAGGACACACACAGAGCTCTCTGTTCTCACACCGCCCGTGTTACCGGTTATAGATTGGACACTTGAAAAGCCATTACGGGAGGCTTGTGTGGGCGCCCGCTGACAGATAGACAAACTCCGGTAAAGGAAAATGGTTGTACCAAATAAAAGCAGCAGCAGACTAATACATGCAGGGTCTCACATAAGAGCTGCACCACACTTACACTTGCCTAGAATTGTTTTCGCTTCTTCCTAAAGGGCTTCAGCACTATTGACTTGCAAATGCAAAAGGCACATTTCCAAAAAGTGTGCAGATGTTTTTGTGTGTTTATTAATATGATGTTAAATGTAATGATAAAAACGGGACGACAGTATCTTAGTGTGTGTGTGTGTTGATGGATGGAGAGAGACAGAGAGGAAGAGAATTGAGATAGAGAAGAGAGACAGAGACACACAGAGACAGAGAGAGAGAGAGAGAGAGAGAGAGAGAGAGAGAGAGAGAGAGAGAGAGAGAAGAGAGAGAGAAGAGAGAGATAGAGAGACAGACAGGCAAGCAGAGAGACAGACAGACGACAAGACCGACAGATAAACATACAGAGTAAAAGAGAAAGAATAAAATGTAACAAATGAACAGAACATTGAATTTATAAACAACATCAGAGACAAGTTTTCAAAAAAAACATTGGGTGTAACTTTGTAGTTTTTACAAACTTTACTTTTACTTTGAAGTTTGTCCTTCCTCTGACAACAACAAGGTCAGACTTCTGAGCAAAGACTCCAGAGGACAATGTCTAAAGAATCACGCTGCAAAGTTCTCAGAATAGAAGCAGCAGTCGAAAAAATCTAATTTGTTTAAGAAACAATACACAAGTGTTGGTGTGTGTGTGTGTGTGTGTGTGTGTGTGTGTGTGTGTGTGTGTGTGTGTGTGTGCTACCTTCAGTGGGGTTGACAGCTGCCGGAATGTTCTCCCAGTCTATGGTCCAGGCAGGGCGGGGGTGCGGGCTGAAGACAGCATCAATCCCGTTCTCCTGTACCGGACACAGGCGTCAAAACGGAGGATAACCTCACAGATCATCAGATTTCTGACCGACACGCAATCAAAATCTCATAAATACTGGACCGATAAAAGAGTGATCCGTCGGGTTGGGTTTATGGCGTATTTAATGTGAGAAAAAAATGTGCAGTGTTTCTCCGGTCATGCAGATATTCTTTTCACCAAATGCTCACAAAACACTGATTATAGATAATTCATAATTTGTCCATCTACATCAAATTTTTTTTTTTCTGTTTTGATTTTTCTCAGATTTGTCATTTGTGCTCGAGTTTGTTCTTAACAGAACATTTCAAAGGCTTGCTTTCACTTGTTACTTGGAAATATGTTAAAAATATCATAGTTTTATAAAACTCTGGTAAATATAGGTAAATAGACGTGGCATAAAAATACCATTTAAAAGGGTTGTGATCTAAACAAATTACATGTCCAGGAATGTTGTTTTTAACTGAAGTATGGATAAAAATAGACAACAACAAGTTAACTTTCTATAGCTTAAATGTTTTTGTCCGCCATTAACAAATGTGGCGTTTTAAATTATACACACATGATGCAAAACAAGAAAGCAAAACATGAAAATAAGTAACAAGTATGTAAATGACACAAATGTTACCATTTTAATTTCTACAAAGCAAGTCAGCTAAAGCACTGCATTCTGGGATCTGTAGTGTGCTCATATCGCCAGCAGATACAAGAATTTCCCCCTGGGATAAATAAAGTACAGAATATATCCAACCTACCAGATTAACACCATTAATAACAGCTCCATATAAACGCAAGCAAACTTTTATATTTTCTTCAAATCAAATCACTCAATTCTAAACTTTCAAGGTGACTTTTTCACAAAACCGCCATTAATTCAGAACATCCACTTCTTATTTATTGTATATTTAGAATTTTTGATGCTCACAAATTGCTCCTCCGTCCAAACTGCTATTAGAATTGTGCGTTTAAAAAAAAAGTGTGAGAGTGATTCATGCATTTAATTAAAAAAAATATTAAAATTATTTTTTAAGTAATAAGGTTTCCAAACATTCTGTAATAAAAGCTTTAAAACATAACTACCACAATAAACGGTAAACTATCGTACAATAAAATCACTCGTATTGCACTATTGGGTCTTTTGTAGCAACGAGAACACTCGGCATCAACACTTTACAACAATCTGCATGATTAGCCGTAATTCTTGCCGTTAGACAGTAGAGTTACAGTAGATGCTGAGCAAGCATCATAAACCCAAGCCGGCCATAAGCTCTGGCTCCAAATATCAACGTGTCATTTGCTCTGAAGCAACAGCTGCGGAACTAAAGCTGAAAGCACGCAGCCAGGAAATCCCAGCAGACTGCTGAGAATTAAAAGCACCAGCGCAGCTCCACAATTCCCACAGAATTGATATCCTGTGACGGGAGCCATTAGATTTATACGTCCTGAAAGCCAAAATGTGGCAAAAGCAAACACACAAGTATGTGAAGCAAAGCTGAAGGAGACGTGTTGAAGAAGTCCTTCGGTTCTTGTTTATGGCTCACAGCGGATCTGTTCATCACCAGCTGGGACTCAAACACAACAGAAAGAGAGAGAACACATCGGACCTGTGGAACGGCACTTTACTCTCCCTCCAGGGTGAAAAACTGAGCCTTTTTTGTGATTTTCTGGTTTTGTGGCAGTAATAAACAAAAATGTGTGGCAATTGTGCGCTGTTTAATAATACATTGGATATCACATGTGTTATGGACAAGATCATCTAAAAAAATTGTTTGTTTTAAAATCGAGGAACACTAACTGAAAAAAGTAACTGCGAAATAGCAAAAAGCAAAATGTGTGTGTGTGACACATAAAATTAGTGTTCATTTCAGTAGCAACTCCGGTACGATGGTTTTTCACATTCGAGCGTAACCCACATTGCTTTGCATTTACTGAAAAAAATGTATTAGGTATTTATATTTTATTCATATATTTTTTATTTTAATCATAACATTTTAATATCATATAATGTGTTATGTATAATATTATTATTAGACATTAATTTTTAAACCTTGTAAAAAACTGAAATATAATATTAAAATAAATATGATTGCTTATTGTCATTAAACATTAATACAAATTAATAGATTCTCAAGTCTTAATTCCAATGGATATTAGAATTGTGGTCAATTTTTATTTGTAATCAGAATCAGTGTTGGCTTTAGCGTTGGCAAAGCCCTGAAACATCATAAACAGCCTTCATCATATTAGCCTTCTTTTGTCCCTTAAATGTCAAGGCTTCGATTCCCAGACCAGTTGAAGTGGCTCCAACAAAGAACAAATACGATAAAATCCCTTCAGACGAAAGAGTGTCTGATAAACCCTAAATGTATGAATGTATAAAAGCATTAACGCAGGCGACTCTAAAGAGACAAAAGTGCGGCTTTAACGTGTACTGACTTATTCATAGCTTACTCATAGTTAGCAGCTAGTGAATAAAACACAGCGGGACACGCTTTCCTCTGGCACATTACACTGAGCGCAAGTCTCGGAGCTGAAGGAACTTGCCAGGCTTGTCGAGTCAGACAGGCCCGTAATACCAGCCTCCTTAAAGTATCAAGTGGCAGGGAGTCGCATCAGTTAAGAGCTGCGGTTCTGCCTCGCTGGAGTGCATTAATCCTTTATCATCACAGTTCAGGCCCGCAGCGGCACACGGGGCCGGCGGATCGCGCGGCGCACACAGCGCATTGAAAGCAGATCGCTGTTTGGGGATTATGCGAGTTTGCCACTGACAGGTTTAGTGAAGGGGCAAAGAGAAGCGCTTCTGTGCACGGCATGTGCAATCGGGTTCCTGGAGAAAGAGGAAAATAAAGGATGAAGAGGATTTCAATTACTTGGAGTTTGGTGAGAGTTGGTCTCGGGCCCCCGATGAAGGCCTGCTCCTTGGGTTTGGGGCCGTCGGGCTCTGCTCCGGTGGGTTGCGGGACCTCCAGGTGGGAAGGGCAACGATCATCCACAGTGAGGGTAAGGAAGGACATGCCACAATCCTGTGAGGCCCTCAGGACACCATGGAGGCTCTGGACACGCTGGTACCATCTCAGGAGCAGTGGGAGACGAGAGAGGGACGAGGAGCCCAGTTTTTGAAGGGAACTCTGAGAATAAAAAAAAAACAAGATGACATTTTATAGAATGACTGATGGCAAAGTATGAAATACATCGGACTTCACACACTGTCTAGTCATCAGGCAGAGTGTCAAACAACTACGCTTCCATAAAATCTTATCAGTGGCTTTGAAAGCTGTTGCGTACATGCTTGTGTGTGTGTGTGTGCCAGAGTCTGTTGCCCATTTTGTTCTTTGTTCTATTTAGAACTTTCTGAAAATATTAGTGATAAATCACTGCCTTAAATTTTAAACAAAACCTGCAGTTCCTGATTTATTTTCCTGTGATTCTTTTTGTAGTTCGTCTATTTTCCCACTTAAGTGAATTTGAAGTCACTGCCCTGAATAGAGTAAAAACAATTCTCACTGTTACTGATGCAGTATTGTCTTCAAACGCTAAGTAGCGCTCTCACAGGAGTAACTCATCCCTCCAAATACAATAAATATGGAATTCATTTCTTCTTTAATCTTTAGTCATTTTGTCGTTGAAGGTCTTTCTGATTTCTGAGATTTAACACTTATATATCATCAATATATGAATCATACATATCATATACATACAGTATATACATACACAGTGTTTACATATTAACACACACACACACACACACACACACACACACACACACAGTACTACATTTCAAATGGCTTTGTAATATTATCAATAAAATGCAGCAGACACACACACTGATGTAATAACACTACAGGAATTGCACAGGGCATCAGCTCTCGCATTTTTCGAGCCGAAACTTTTTTTGCCAAATTGAGAAGCTGACCTGAATTTATTTAAAAAAATAAATAAATAAAAAAAACTCCCTAGAAAATAAATTGTTTTTCAGTTTAAGAACAAACAGAAAAGCATTTAAACAAAATTATAATCAAACTTTCAGCCACAAACGTCTTAAACTATCATAAGCGGATGCAGCGTCTTCCTCAGGTCACTACTAATGCGTGGACGAGCGTTAGAAAAGAACACTGACGGCCGAGCCTTTCATCTATTGAACCCAGATCAGTTCCACTGTGGTGTTGCGGAAATCATCGCCCTGCGGAGAAGGAGATGAAGAGGACAAGGAAGACACGCTAGACAGAGTGTGAAACTGCGAGGACAAACGCGCCGCTGACCATGCGCGAGGAAATGGAGAGAGGAGAGTGGACATGATGAGTGAGGAGGAAAACGCTGATGAAAGATCAGAACTAAAAGCAAAGGACAAAGTCGACTGGGTTTTCAGGCCCGAAAATATAATGGAAGTCAAGACAGGGCAATTTTAAATCTTCCGTCATATATTAATAATTAAAAAAAATAAAAATAATAATAATAATAATAAATTATATTTATTTGGCACCCTTATTTACATATAGTATTATATTCAGAAGACAACTGATGATGGATTACCAGGTAACGGTGGACACAGGGTAGCAAGACGACATCGGTGAGCGTGAAGTACAGACCCTCCGCAAACACATGCTCCAGCTCCGGCAGATCAGAGGTCTTGATTTTCCTGATGTCACAGCGCTCTCTGGTGGAGGGTGGAGGAGCTGCAACCACGGAAAGCTTGGCCAAAGCAGTGCTGATCTCCACACCTGGATGTGCCTCCTCCATGTCGGTGCTTCCATCTTTCTTCTGCTGTTGGAGCTTCTGTCGACGTATCTTGTCGTCATTGTGGACCTTGACAGGTTCCCCTAACTTCCGCTCTAAACTCATAACTGCTTCTGGAAACCAGTATGATGGGTCTTCAGGGCTTCGTAGGTGTTCTTCAACCGCTGATGGGATCTCCAGCTCACAGAGTCTGGTCCATGGACTGACCTAAAGGGGAAGACGACAGACTTGATCAACAGTGTCCAACTCAAATGGGGGTTCAAAACTCAAAAAACACTTTATGTTGGGGGTCGAACAAAATAAACTGCTATGAAACTGTTATGAAATATAGCTGTTGTTTGTTTAAAATATGCTGTTTTCCAGTTAAAAAGCTGCTTTTAAGAAAATGTAAAATGGTATAATTTTTAACAAGACTGCTTTATAGGACCTGCAGTTTGAAAAAAAAAAAAAAAAGAAAAGCACTGCGTTATGGGATCTGTAGTGACACGCATGGACTATAGCATTAGATTTACTAGATTTTAAAGTCCTCTAAGACTTAAATGGTTTAAACTTTTCCCTAACATGGTACAGAAAACGTGTAGTGAAAATCGATTTTGTAAATACAAACTTAGAATGTGGTAGTGAACGATGTTATTTTGTAAAATTGTTTAGTTTAGTTGAAATTGTTTATGAAATTGTTAAACCGTTTACACAAATGGAATTCCACAACAAAATACAATTAAGTGATGGTGCTTCCAGGAGTCTTTCCCTTATTCCGCCCATCACATCTTGTGATTAGGAATCCATGATCAAGAATCCATGGTTTAAAGAACTTGCGTAAATGTACTTCGTTACTTAAGTATTTTTGGCCTCTTTGTACTAATTATCAGAAATATAAGCGACTTGACTACATATGTGACTAGATTTTTGATTGAGATTTGATATATGTACTCTTAAGTAGGTATCTTTTTCTACCACGATTAATTACTTGGCCGGACGAGGCTGCTGAAAGTACTGGATAATATTTACGAGCTAAATCATAAGAACTAGCGGTTGCACTTATTTGCACATTTGAGTTCGACTGAGACTCACTTTTTGTTCTTTTTTTATCTATTTTGAAACAGAGACGTTAAATATCATAAAGAATTAAAAAGAGGTTCTTGTTTTTCACATTTCTTTGTGTTATTCAGCCTAAACTCAGTACAAGTGAAACACCCTAGTCCTTTTCAAATCGGATACTTTACGACTTCTATTCAAGTCTTCTTGGAATTGGAGACTTGTTATTTTGTATTGGAGTCATTTTTACAGTAAGGTATCTGTACTTTTACTCAAGTGTGGTGTACATGTACTCTTTACACATCTGTCAAGAACACTTCACCTCTGCACAGGCCTTCAGACAGGTGTTTTTGAAGCCCAGGAGAGACGCCACATCCCTGCGCTCAGGATTCAGGAGGCATGACTTCTGAATGATGTGTCGGAGAACCACAGCCAGTCCGGCCCTGCAAAAGCCAACACCGGGCTCCAAAGCAGCCGGGAGCCGACACAGCCGCACAAGAGCCGGCAGCTCGGCCCTGCTCACCTCAGACACGCACAGACTGCTGGGAAGGAAGCCTGACAGAGGCTGCAGCAAGCCTGGCTGATCGGTGACCAGGTAGATGTGGAAAGATGAGCACTCCGTGTAGGACAGCAGGAAGAGGGCGATGGAGGAGTGCAGGGGGAAGAACACGGACCCGTTTAGCTGCGACACCTCCAGGTACAGGCTCTCTGTGTCTGCTTGTAGTTCTGTGGACTTCATTCTGACGTTTCTATTGTGACGTGCGCATCGAAAACTCTGCAATAAAAGCTCGCAAGTTATACAAAAAGATGGCATGACGGATAAGTAAAAACAGAGAACGCACGCACGAAACAAACTTACCAGAAAATGCTTTCAAGTATTGAAAGATTTAAGAAGTCCCGCGGATGATGTTTCTAACTAATCCAGTTGGTTTGAACATTGCGGTTAAAATGCAGGGGGAAATACGAACAACAAATGTGAATGTAAAGTTCAGGTTTTTTCACAGAACGATGCCAAACATTTGGGTGAGAAGTCCATGTGCGGCGGTTTGTGCAACAATAAAAACATTCCGGTTTCAACAGCGAGAGACGCGCGAGTTCCGACAGGTCAGTAGTTCTCGGGTTACCAGAATTACAGAATTTGTAAGTTGTGACGCTTATTTGGTCTAAATTTAGTTTAATATAAATAGATATTTGTTTATTGTTTTTTCTTTCCCGATTGAAACTTGTAAAAACATATTTTTTGTTTAAATACGAAAATAGATAGTATTACATATATTTAATCTACAGTATTTAATGTTTAACCAGAAATATCCATCCATCCTCCCACCCGCACACACTTTCATTTATGTACCGTATACACACACAATCACACACAATTAATTTTATAATCATGAGATGTTGAAGTTTGAATTGATTCACCCTCAATAACTTATGCACATAGCCATCGTGTTTATTAAGCATTTATTGATTGTATTTTTTCCATTCCCAAGGAAAGCAGGACGTTTTGTGAGTTGTAAAAATTGTAATAGCTTTTAAGTCGCTTTGGATAAACGACTGCTCAATGACTGTAAAGTAACAAAGTTAGCAAAATCTGCCTGAGCTGTTTTTGTTTTCCTGCAAGTTCAATAATGAAAAAAGTTGTGTTTGTAATACCTTGGTTTGTCCTCCATTAGTTTTTGCTCCATAACGTACACAGACAGGGGGTTTGCAGTTGGATTTCAGGTTTTGACTCCATTGAGTCTCTCACTGGTCCTTGGAAATGCACAGAAGCCGAATCTTGAATGTGATGCCCTAGTAGTGTTAAGCAAGTTAACTTCTCTTTTACCATTTCCCTTCAAGGGGCGCCACAGAAATAACCTTTTTCCACTTCATTTTTCCTCTCTGACCCCTGCCAACCTCAAGTCCTTCGTTAGCACATCCATATGGTCGTCTTCTTGCCCTCTTTCCTGGCAGCTCCATCTCCAACATCCTTCTGCCAAATTATTCACTATCCCTCCTCTGCACATGTCCAAACCGTCTCAGTCTGGTCTCTCTGACTCTAAGCAAGTATTTTACTTTATTCTATGTTGGTACAATTTGTGTGTCGGTGTGTGAGATTAAATATGTGCTTAATATGCTCAAGTTGTTGAAAACTACAGGTTTTTAGGTTCATAGTAATGTTCATATGTGTAATGCTAAAATAATGCTTTGCATGAATAGACCCGTGACACACTTTGACTTTCAAGTTCTGAGAGAGGCTAGAAAACTCGACTTGTATTCGGTGACTCTTTGACTGTGAATAAACCATACTGTTCTTTCAATGAGTGGTTTCTTCATTCTCTGAGAAATAAAAGAAACAATTTTGTTGAATGAACATTGAAAAGCCTCCAGACAACATCTAACAGTGTGTGTGTGTGTGTGTGTGTGTGTGTGTGTGTGTGTGTGTGTGTGTGTGTGTGTGTGGACTGTGGACACACATCTAATTGATTAACCGTCTGACATTTGAAATTACTATTTAACTGTTAACTTGATTAAATGGACTTTGTTACTTTACTTGTTTTTTTTTTTTGCTACTTTGTACTTGTGCTGAATATAAAAATATAAGCGCCTTTTACTCTCTACTTGACTACATTTTTATTGAATACTGTGTAATACTTGGCGGATGAGGCGGTATCGCCATCTGCAGGGTGCAGAAGGTACTGAATGCTATTTATGAGCTAAATCACGAATTATCGGTTGCAATTTTCTTTACATTGATTTTGATTGAGGCTGACTTTGTTATTTTTTATTTATTTTGTTTTGGCATTTTGAAACAGTGAGGTACTAAATTTCATATCTATATCTATAAACTAGTTTTATATAAATCTATAAACTATATCTATAAACTAGTATACACTAAACTAAATTTCTTGTTTTTCACATTTCTTGGTTTGAGCCACAATTCAGAACAAGTAAAATACTTAACTTCTTTTAAAATTGGATACTATAGAAAGTAAGAAACCTTTACAGTAAGGTACTGTTAGACTCGGCGAGCCAGATACAAACAACATGACAGTAGATGAGTCAGTCCCATGACGATTAGGATTTATCAATTTTTAACTAAAACACAGATAGGCAGTGGTGATGAAACACAAATGTACTTTACATGAGATGGGCTTCTTCCGGTCCATCCACTAAGTCACGAGAAACAGAAAAGGCGTGAGTAATCGTCAATGAGACCTTCACGAGCTGTAATCCAAGTGGAGAACAAACTGTTTGGTTAAAATCAAGATTAACATTACTCATCAGAATTCTAGATATGAGAATACATAAAACACAATGAGAATACAGGGAGAATAAAACATAAAAGCACAGGTAGTTTTACTATAAAAGTATAGGTACCTAAAGTATGGTTTTCAGCTATTCTTTACACCTCTTCTTTTTACCTCAGTGAAAGAATTTCAACAAATGTAAAGTCGTTCCTTTGTTCATAACTACAAGTTTCAAATATGGAACCCTGAAGTTTCAACCAAAATATTTGTCACTCAAAAAAGATTTTTAAAAGTACAGGAAAAATGAGGAGGGGCTTTTCAGTAAAGAATGCAAATGTGCATTTCATGCAAAGTGGCTAACGAGTGAAGAAAATCTTCCAGATTCAGGGCCGTGTGTGTATTTAAAGCACAAGTGCGGGACTGAGGCTGAAAGGGAGAATATAATCAAGTGAAGCCTTGCTCTCTCATCTCAGTAAGTGTGAGGCGGGGTCTCTCTTTACTGCTGAATTTAACCTCTGTAGGACACCAACCCTGGCATTACTGAATTTGCTCGAAACTGGGAAGTAAAATACAGCCTTGGTCTCAGAGCTGGAAATAGCACAGCGGCAGGGCAGGAGACCCACAGAGTGGAGCCGGCCGAGCCATCCATTAATGTCTGTGGGAGCATGTGGAAAACATTTTCCCCGGCCCGGACTCCACCACAAGCATCACCATTAGAGAGCAGGGTGGAGACTGGGAAAACATGAAGAGAGGTTTTGAGTAGATGCTTGAGGACCGATACGGCACAGGATTTAAAGCAGAGCCGCTGGAAACAACAGGTATGGGATTGAGATTCTCTTTTTTTTTACGAGATATGAGATTTTTTAAACTTCTTAAATTTCCTCAAATTTCAAGAACTCAATGATTCAAATATCAATAAATAGAACATAAAAAAACACAAAACTGTATTGGATTTAGACGAAGCATAGCATTTTAGACTGCATTGAGCTTAATTTCTTGAGAGCAGTTGGAGATAAACTGCTTTGGAGCAAATGAAGAGCTTTGTTTCTGTTTTTTTTTTATCTTTTTTGCTGCTTGCTGATGAAGCTGTAGCTGCGATGAGCCATTACCAGGCACTTTAAGCGAGAGTGTGAAGTGAAAGCTTTGACAGAGAGAAGCTTTACTGAACGACACTTTAGTTTCTGAGATGATTTTACGTTCAAATTGTATTTGTCACAAACACAACAAAACTGAACGATGCAAGAAAGTATGTGTAGGGACTTTAGAAATGTAAACCAATTGAAACAGAAATTGCAAGTTTATAACTGGCAATTTCGAGTTTGTAACTACAGTTGTTGAGTACAGTAACAATAAAAAACAATTAAAAAAAACTAAACAGGAAAAACACTACTACTGTACACCACACGTCACATACACACACAAACATATTACGTAAGAAATCTGTACGTTTATATAACTATATACGTTTGTACATTTAACATAGCTTATTTATTTTACTTTTTATTTAATAGAATTGTATAGCTCTGTTTTTGAAGAGATTTTTTTCATGCTATTTTTATTAAATTTTTGTTTTAAAAATATTGTGTGTGTGTGTGCGCGCGCGTGTGTGTGTGTGTGTGTGTGTGTAGTCTGCGAATAGCAAACCTTTCATTGAAGCCATTTTTATTGACTTTCAGAGACTTTTCAAATAGAGACTTTTACCTAGTCAAATAGGGTTGGGAAGCTGAAGACGCTCATGGCTTCTCCGGACCACCAGTGCAGAGTTCACACATCAAACGGCTCAAACCCCGATGGAAGTCCATCCACGTCCTGCCCCGTCCACAGCCACAACCACACCACAACCGACCCGAAGCACAGTGGCCTGAGGAAAGGGCTGGCGAGACATCGAGACTACGTGAAAATCCCTGTGCCTGAAGGGAAGGGAACTAGTTTGCCATCAGAATGGTGGAAGACGTTCATCGCTGTGATTTACGCGGGATTAAACCTAGTTCTGACCACCGTTATGATCACAGTGGTCCACGAGAGAGTCCCACCTAAGGAGAGCAACCCTCCTCTGCCAGACAAGTTCTTCGACTACATCGACCGTGTGCAGTGGGCCTTCACCGTCACCGAGGTCAATGGGATGGTTCTGGTTTCTATATGGTCCATTCAGTTGCTCTTTCACAGACACAAGTAAGATCTATCACTCCACTTGAGGTCACGATCAATCTGCTGTGTTTACACATTGAGGCTGAATTGAACCAGAGCAGAATAAGGTGTTGGCATAGATATATATAGATGAATATCTATGTATCTATATATAGATTGGATAAAGGGATTCATGGAATGATGAATATGCAAAATGAATGATGGATAGATATGAAGATGGATGGTTCGTTTTATACATGCAAATAGATGGATTGATTAATACAGATTTGCTGATGGACAGACAGACAGTAAGACAGACAGACAGATAGATAGATGGAAAGACAGATGGATGGATGGATGGATGGATGGATAGGATAGATAGATAGAAAGAGAGAAGCTACAAATTGAAACGCATGTAGCAGACATGTAAGGTGCGTGTGAATTGTTTCAGGTCTATCGTGGGCAGGAGATACTTCTTCATCTTGGGCACCTTGTACATGTACCGGTGTGTAACCATGTACATCACCACGCTGCCCGTGCCTGGCATGCACATGGTCTGTGCCCCAAAGGTGAACACCAGGTCTTCATCAGCATCCTCATACCCCAGTAATGGGAGAGGAAAGGCTCCTTCTTCTTAAAGCTGTAATATCCTGTGTACGTTCTTTTTATGCTTGTTTTTTTCTGTATTTTCTTCTGTTCAGCTTCATGGAGACTCTGAAGCCAAAATGCAACGGGTTCTGCAGTTGCTATCGGGCGGCGGATTGTCCATCACTGGTTCACATCTGCTGTGTGGAGACTTCCTGTACAGCGGCCACACCGTCATCCTCACGCTCACGTACCTCTTCATCAAAGAGTGTATGACAACTTCTCTCAACTTTTAACTCGTCCGTAGTGACTTATGTGGGTTTGGACTATGTTGCAACACTATTGGAACTACAACACCTTTTTTATCTCATGCGTCTAACAATCTCTAATGAGCCGTTTTGCACAATTTTACTTCACAACTCACAAAATCTATTTCAAATCTTTGCTCACACTATTTGAAAATGGTATTTAAAAACGTAAACGTTTAAACAATTTGGTTTTTAATCAAAATTCTCAGTAAAGAATGCCTTTTTTTACTCAAAAAACTATTAACTGTTAACTTCAATAAATGAAATCAATCAAATAAAAAAGTCCATGTTGAGATTTTACTGTACAAACATTGTCAACTAAGCTCTCAAAACTACACAAAACTGTAACAGTTAACGACAATCAATTATTTAACAGTTTGTTGGTTCGCAGAGTGACAATAAAAATGTTTTGTGCTGTTTTGGACACAAATAAATCCACCATTGATTTTAGTAGATTTGGAGTAGAGAAAAGTCTGTGTCGTTAATGCCCGGCTGGATGTGCCCAGACTCACCTCGCTCCTTCTGGTGGTATCATCTGCTGTGTTGGCTGGCGGCGGCTGTGGGGGTCATCTGTATCCTGGTGGCACACGAGCACTACAGCGTGGACGTGGTGGTGGCTTACTTCATCACCACACGCCTCTTCTACTGGTATCACACCATGGCTAATCTGCAGGTACAAATGCTAATTCTTTATATATGCTAAATCAGTGATGGTCAACCAGCGGCCCACGGGCCAAATCCAGCCCAAGAAGATGTCACTTGTGACCTTTTAATTATTTATTTGCGTGATTTTAGCACATTTGGGAGTCTGTAATATAAATAATAAGCTATAATATCAGAATTCGAGTTCAACTGGAGACGACCTTGCAATGCTTTAGAGGAAAAATTTAGAGTATATTTCAATACTACTGAAATTTAATTTCTCACTTTTTGGCATCTAGGCCAATTATCTATTATCCAATTATCTAATCATCCTAACCGTCATATAGATACAAATTTGGCTTGTGAAATTCACAGCAAATTCAGTTTTGGCTCCAACATTATGAAAGTTTTGGCACTACTGTGTGAAAACAAAAGTATATTTTACATTTACAGTATTACATTATATTATTTCACAGCTTGATTTTTGACTCGAGCTCCAAACACTCAGGCTGGCGTTTAAGCGAAAGCTTCGAAGAGGCTTTTAGCGTAAGTGTGCAAGCGTTGCTAATATCAAGTTCCATTAGGCTGTGGGTGTGCTGGATTAATTATATTTGTGAAAGAAAAACATCCTTTCAAATAATCGAAACACATTTTTGCCAAATGAAACATCTTAGAAACATATATGATATTATGTGAAAACAAAGATTTATAAATCAATCATGCAGACACGTACACAAACATATTACTGAAGAAGCTGGTAATATTATGATTTATGACATTTATTATTAATGTGAATTATATTATATTAATAATACTAATTATTGGCTGTACTTGGAGGGTGCATAACCCCTTTTTTATTTAACCAGCCTTCCGACATTTTCTCTTAAACACGAAGTGTGATTTTTAAAAATTGTAAGAAAACGATATGTATGCGCCCTTAACCCTTGGAGAGCCAGTCATGAAAAAAATGGTCTGAACATTTTTTTATTCTTTGTATTGTAAATTATTGGACATTTTCTGCCTAATAATGAAAAAAAAAAAAATTCCAAAAAAAGCTTTGTTGTTCGTCCACTGTAACCATGCAACTGCATTAGAAGCCAGAGGGGTAGGTATTCACTGGAAATTCCACCAACCAGTCTGACACCGCCATCAAGTGCTAGATAAATGCATTACACTTTCATCTTGTGTGTGAATCCGTTTTTGGAGTTTTAAATAATAATTTAATTGGTTAAATGATCACAACAATTTTGTTGCACAGATGCAACATTTTCTCTCCAAATGCTGTTTTGAACACAACTTTTACATCAGCCAAATTGGAGGTTTATGCTGATTAGTAGTGTTTTTCTGTTGTTGGTAATGGCTGGTTGCACTATTGTCCATTCATCGATTCGCGTCTGACAAATTTAAGATTCACTTGATCAGTTAATATCTTTACAACAATTGTGATGAACGTTTTATTTACATATTATGATGATAGCGATATAGCATGTTGGCTACTGATCATATTGTTAATTTATTTCAATTATTTCAATGCAACACAAGCAGAGTATTTCTCCTGACATGATCTTGTGATGTTCTGAACAGACGTTGAAGTGTTCTCCAAACAACTACCTCACTCACACCTGGTGGAACCCCGTGTTCACATTCTTTGAGAGTAACGTCCAGACTCAGGTGCCATGTTGTTTCTGCTGGCCGGTGTCCTGCCCCCCGTCCTGCCTGAAGACCCCGTGTAAGAAATACTCCATGGTTCAGAGTGGCAGAGAAGAATGATGGTGGTTGTCTGTTGATAGATAAAATAGGCCAAAAAGTTTATACCAATTGTGCAAATAAATATTACTTTTTCTGTCTATTTTTCTCATGTATTTATATCAGAAACATTCTGATTACCCATTTTTAACTCCTAAACTTGATCTTGTAATTCCATGCGTAAAACCTTTCAAAAAAGTCACTTCAATGCCTAATGTTTTTTGTAAGTTCAATAAAAAAATGTTTTTTAAATCATTTTTTTTGTTTATTTCACTACGAACAATTAATGATTTTATAATTTCCGTCTGCGCATGGATACAATGTTTACGTTAAATGAAACGGGATTATAACGACATTTATACAGAAAATAGACTATCGTATTTTGCCACGAAAGATTGTTTTACTGTTGTTCAAAATGTTCAAAAATATGAAAATAATACAACACGAACAAATGATCACACGGTAAAACCTCGAATACGCGCGCACACCAAATCGAGAGGAGGCTGGGATGACCGCGGCTGACAGACAGTCGACCAATCAACTGTGAGGCTGCAGCTGTCAGCCAATGAAAAAGCAAAACATTCAGCCACACGCGGTCAGACTGTAAAACACAGGAAGCGTCGCACAGCAGTAAACAAACATCGGTGGGATGCGCGTGTTATAGCGACCGACTTATCCGGCGCGCACAGTCATGGACGGTGTGTCGCGCGTCCTGTGGGAGTGCGCGTGCTCCCCCGCAAACGTCGTGGGCTTGACGGCGTTTGTCGTCGTTTTTTGTGTTCTGCAGCGATACCAAAACTACCAGAGACACAAAAACATCCCGCCCGGACCGAAGCCATGGCCGATCGTGGGCAACTTCGGCGCTTTCCTGGTGCCTTCCTTCATCCTGAAGCGGTTTGTGCGCAGTCAGCCGGAGCTGGCGAAGAGCGCGACCAACCCGCTGTCTCCTCAGGCGGGACTCACTGAAATGTCCAAACTTTACGGGAACATTTTCAGCATTTTCATCGGTCCTCAGCTCTTAGTGGTGCTGACGGGATTCGACGCGGTCCGAGACGCGCTGATTAATCACGGTGACGTTTTCTCTGACCGACCGCGCATTCCGCTGATCACCATCATCACCAAGAGAAAAGGTAACGCTCCAAATTATTGCACATACAGTATTCGTCTTTTGCGGAAATTGTAGGGTGGATGATCCTGAAATGAAGAGTCAAATTGATGTTTTAACTGAAAACCATACTGTACTTGAGTAAAAGTACTGTAAAATCATTCCATTACAAATCATCAATTCCAAGAAGACTTGAGTAAAAGTCGTGAAGTATTTTACTTGAACTGAACACCAAGAAATGTGGAAAACAAGAAACTTTGAGGTTTTGTTTCCTAATACAGAAATGAAAATTGACACCTCAATTTTACAAAAGTTACAATGTTAGCTCATAAATAGCATCCAGTACCTTCAGCACCTTGCAGATGGCGATTTCACCTCGTCCACGAAATAAATTAAAATTAAATTAAGATGCAGACTCCGCGCACAATCACAATGTAATGAGGTGTCCATTCAAATGTAGTGGGGTAAGTACGGATACAAAATCAGAAATGCAGTCAAGTAGAGAGTAAAAGTTGCTTATATTTTTTATCCTGTTCTTATACTCAGTACAAATACAAAGAATACAAATACTCAAGTAAAGTAACAAAGTCCATTTACAGAACATATTAGGCAAATAGGTTGGCATGGTGGGAGAGTGAGTAGCACTTTTGACTAGCAGAAAGAAACATCCCTTCAAGACTCAAGTTCGAGCATGTTCCTCCAGATCTTTCCATGTAAAAATACTCAGAAGTATGAGAGAGAGAGTGAACATTTGTTTTCTGCCAAAAAATGGAAAAAGTGGTTCAGAAAAATGGATGGATAATAAACAATTAGGGAAGTTCAGCTGAAAATACAACATGGAAAAATAATTATAAATATATTACATTTTTATTACATATATCTTTAAATCCGTATATATCTACTCTATATGTACCATGTATACATTATGTACACTACCGTTGAAAAGTTTGGGGTCACTTATTCTAATGTCCTTATGTTTTAAAGAAAAGGACTATATTGTCAATATATTGTAAATTAAATAATTTTAAACTAATCAGAAATATACTCTATAGATTGCTAATGTGGTAAATAACTTTTCTAGCTTTAAATGTTTGGTTTTTGGTGCAATATCTACATACTGTATTTTATGCACTATAAGCCGTACCTGTATATAAACTGCATCCGCTCTATTTAAAAAAAAAAATAAAAAAAACATAAACAAGCCACACCTGCATACAAGGTGCATCAACTCTATTAAAAAAAGTTTTGCAAGCCACAGATATGTATGTTTTTGGATTAGATATTTACTACAGGAACAGAACGATTTTGAATTGTAAATGTACATGTATGTAAGTAAATAGATCCTTTCCTAACCTGTATTTTAACATGGCAGCAACTTTGCTAATTAAAACTTGTAAAAATTATATCTGCTAAAGAGGAAGTAGCGTATTCTTCTTTGCATTTATTTCGCATTTATTTAGAGCGGCCCTAGCGGTGGAAAATAAATCTGCAGAACAGCCGCACCTTTTTATAAGCCGCATGGTTCAAAACCTATGAAAAAAGTAGCGGCTTATAGTCCAGAAAATACAGTAAGTTTATAGAGACCCATTTCCAGCAACTGTCACTCCAGTGTTTTAATGGTACAATGTGTTTGATAATCGTGTCAGAAGGACAATGGATGATCGTAAAACTCTTGTTGGAAACTGTTTAGCTGGTTAAAGAAGCTATAAAACTGACCTTCCTTTGAACAGGTTGAGAATCTGGAGCATCACATTTGTGGGGTCAATCATACGCTCAAAACGGGTAGAAATAGAGAACTTACATGTTTTCTATTCATTTTACAACTCATGGTGGTAAATAAAGTGTGACTTTTCATGGAAAACACAAACTTATCTAGGTGACCCCAAACTTTTGAACGGAAGTGTGTAATAATAAATACGTTTTTTTAAAAAGGTGTAGTAATCGTATGTTTTGGATGAATGTTCTACCCACAGGGATTGTCTTCGCACCTTATGGTCCAAAGTGGCGGACGAACCGCAAGTTCAGTCACAGCACTCTGCGGAACTTTGGCTTTGGCAAGCTGAGTCTGGAGCCGTGTGTGCACGAAGGCCTGACCATGATTAAAACGGAGCTGAGCAAGCTCATTCCGACGGCTGGGCCTTCTGGGATCGATCTCACTCCTCTGATCAGCAATGCTGCTTCCAACGTCATCTCCTCCTTGAGTCTGGGCCAGCGCTTCCATCACCAGGACCAGGAGTTCAGGACCATGCTGGACCTCATGTCTCATGGGCTGGAGATCAGCGTCAACACGTCCATTCTTCTGGTGAACATCTTCCCCTGGCTATACTACCTTCCCTTCGGAATTTTCAGGGAGCTGCGGCGTGTGGAGATTGACATCACCGCCTTCCTGAAGAAAATCATTACGAAGCACAGGGACACGCTGGATCCCGAGAATCCCAGGGACTTCATCGACATGTACCTGGTGGAGATGCTGGCCCAGCAGAAGAGCGGAGGCCCAGAGGAGGCCATGTTTTCTGAGGAAGACCTCTTCTACATCATCGGAGACTTGTTCATTGCAGGCACTGACACCACCACTAACAGCATTCTGTGGAGTCTTCTGTACATGAGTCTGCATCCAGATGTGCAAGGTAAGCGCTCCAAAATATGAAAGAGTGTGTATTCATCTACTTGTGTATACAATATCACTATGGTATCGTTTTAAGATGACTAGAGTTGTGACTGTTGTTGATAGAGAGAGTTCAGCAGGAGATCGACACGGTGGTGGGCTCGGAGAGACTCCCTTCCCTGACCGACAAGGGAAGTTTGCCGTACACAGAAGCCACTATTATGGAAGTTCAGAGAATGACTGTCGTGGTTCCGCTGTCTATTCCTCACATGGCTTCAGAAACCACAGGTCAGAGACAAACAAAACTATCATTTCAATTCACATTTTGCTACAATTTTCACCACGAGTTGAAAAAAAAAAAATCTACACACATAAATATATGTATAGATATTTGTATATGTATATCCACAAGTGTATAATACACACAATATCATCTTTATTACATACTTTCCAAATATAACCATTATCTTATTAGCAACCATTATATTTATTACCCTATTATTATTTGCCAAATATTATTGCATAATGAAATCACGTAAAATTATGTTATAGCATTAACCATATTTATGTGCATCCATTTAATTGTATAGCAATGTTTGTCAATTTAAATTAACTCTGAAATGTATTGTTAATGAATTGTATTTACATCCAATAAATCAGTTAAATAACTCTTAACCGGAGTCAATCACGTATTCAGATTTATTATCAGTTTATTCCGTTTTTTTCAAGATCCAATTTCAAAGCTTTGGATGATTAATATATTTTGCTCTGTCGGTTTGACCCCATATGATTTGTTTTTCCTCATTCAGATTTATGTGTTTTTCCTAAAGTAAATGATTAATGAATACGACCAAGTCGGTCAATGTCAACTCCAGCTCCATCATGGATCTTTGACCTGGTCTGGATTATCACTTTAGATAAATATTATCATCTACCCTTGTTTTTTTTTTAGAATTCCGGGGATACACGATTCCTAAAGACACGGTCATAATTCCCAACCTGTGGTCGGTGCACAGAGATCCTGAGATGTGGGACAATCCCGACGATTTCAATCCAGGGCGGTTTCTGGATGAGCAGGGAAAGCTCCTGAGGAAGGATTGCTTTATTCCCTTCGGCATCGGTACGTCCACCATCAGCCCGTCTCAGGATGTGTGTCTATATTAACCGTGTATTGTCTGGCAGGTCGGCGGGTGTGCATGGGAGAACAACTGGCTAAGATGGAGCTGTTCGTGATGTTCACCAACCTAATGCAGGCCTTCACGTTCAGGCTTCCGGAGGGCAAGCGTGTTCCGTCCATGCACGGCCGCTTCGGCCTGACTCTGGCCCCGTGTCCTTTCACCGTCTGTGTGACACAACGCCGAGCAAAGCTTTAAATCTCATTCCTAATGCAGCAATCTTGCACCTTTGACAAGCTGTTTGCACACAAAAAAAAAAGATTTGCGCTTTTTTAGCTGTATGAAACCAAAAACCTTCGAGTGGAAATTGTACATTTCATAAGACGTGGCTGAACTTTTCTAAAATGGTCTTTTAATTTCATTTCAGCTATTCTTTAGTGTCGCATGTTTTTAATTATAAGCTAAACGACTCTGTTTATATTAATTTCTGTTTTAAGATTCTTTATTTTTCTATTTCAAGTCAGCTTTTTTTTTCTTTTATAATGGCTGTGCATGACGCCACATGAGGCGATGGAAAATTGTGTAGCAACACACAAACAGCTCTGTTTAACAGCAGCTGATAAGTTTGACTTTTTGTGGGTGTTTTTGTCCCGAACAGCTGCTTTGAGACGGTTCGTGACTGTGAAAAATGCTTGATAAATAATCTGCACTTGAACGTGATTGGTCGGCGAAAAATCAGTAGCTTTCAGCTCTCCCGCACACGCACAGTGTCTTCATGAAAATCATTTCATTGGTCAATGGCAAAACACTAAAACATTGGACTTATTTGTCTTTTTTCTGTTGTATGTGTTCATTTAAGTTTAAAATCACTAACAAAATATGCAAAATCTTTATAGTATGGTAGATTCCGGTTAATCGGAACACATCAGGACGGGATCATTTTATCAGAATTAAGTGCAAGGAATCGTGTTTTGGCAAAATAAGAACATTTACACAGTTATAATGGCAATTATCACAGGCGTCACAGTCCTCTCACTGAATGATGTCATGTAAATCAATTTTTTCATACATTTTTAGAAAGTAATAATAATAATATAAATAGTATATATTCTTTAATAATAATATAATAAATTATTATTATTATAATAAAAATTGTTAAATGTACTATTGAAAGTAAATTACGAAGGTACACATACCTCCATTATAATCAGTGCCTTCGCCATAGTAGACACATTGCTCTCTTAAAGGCCATGTCACACAAGATGCTGCTCTGCGCGCACGCACACACACACACACACACACTACACGACAAACTGAAAAAGAACTGCAGTTTACAAAATGAACACGATGCTCAGCGTTGGTGTTTGATGATGTTATCGTCGCTATCATTCAGAGAATGATTTGTTTATTTTGAGTTGACAAGCTACATAGCTACACTGTACTGATTCCGGATCGGTCAGATCTGGTCCTGCTAGAATAGGAAACATATGAACAAGTTCACCTTTTTAAGGTGGAAAAAGGCTTATTTTTTGTGTCCTTCACAATTTTATTTCTAAATCAGACAGAATGTTGTCCCAAAAAGTGCTCAAAAATAGGATTTGTTTCGGGACCTTTCGATATCGTCCCAATTAAACGAGTGTCACTTAATTAACCAGACTTGTCTGTATATAAATATATACCTATACATTATATACATAATGTGCATTTATGTATATATATATATATATTTGTATTTTATGTTAATGTAACAAACTGTATTGCTACTGAAGCTAAATAATAAAGAAACCAATTCTTAATTGTATCTTTTCTTTTGCTCACTTCCTCAACAGCTTTTCAATAACTAATATACTGTTATATTCCAAACATTTTTACATGAATTTGAGTTTTTTTAGATTAATACATTTTTGGTAAATACTTTCAAGAATACAAACTCTGACTCCACAAATTGAAGTTACAACAGGTCATCGTCAAAGTTAGCTGAAGGTCACCCTGGGGCGTGGAGATCACGTGAGCGATTCAACTTTGCTCTAGTTCTCGAGCACGCGCCGTGCGCTCGTGCACGCGCACTCGCGCAGCCAGTCCGCCGCAGCAGCAATAGTGTCATGGCTTTTGTCTCTCGCCAGTTCGTCCGGACTCTCTCATCTTCTGCCGCACGACATGCCATTAAACATGTCACCGTCATTGGAGGCGGCCTGATGGGAGCAGGTATTGCGCAGGTAATTGTAGACGAGCTCGTTTTGGAGCGAAAAGCCAATGTAGCGTCACCTGCTACAAGCTAAGTGCTAATCACAGACAGTTCACTTATGGCAATTCATCGATCACGTTTTTATGATCGCGAATCACGATCGCAATAAAAAAAAATAAAAAGACAAACTATTGATGACGAAATGTAAATCATTTTGCAATGGTTTTCATTTAATATTTTGCGTATGGAGTTACGTGCAACTTTAAAGTTACAGTAAATGTTTCTTTGTCCGATTTCTGTGGGGACGAGTTCAAAATTTGAACTGATTTGGACGTTTATTTAGTAGTATATTAATTTACATCACTCAAAATGTTTTACTATTTTTTATTTTTAAAAGTTTGTTTTACCAATGTTTAATGTAAACCAGGTTAATCGTTTCCAAAATTGTTTTTTTTGTACAAGTTGTCAATGTAACTGTGTAAATTCTAGCGTTATTATTTCAAATAAAAAAAAATAAAGAGCATTGGCCTGTTGTGATTTTTGCAATTTTTTCCTTATTGTGAACTAAAATCCACTGTATTTCTATTCAGGTGGCGGCGTCAACGGGTCATTCAGTGGTACTGGTGGACACGTCCGAAGACATTCTGAAAAAATCTTCCAAAGGTATCGAGACAAGTCTGAAGAGAGTGGCCAAGAAAAAGTTTGCAGAAAAACCAGAGGTTTGTTTCAGCAGCTTTTCTTCTTGAAACTCTAAAATAGTGAATCATGGTTATTGGAAACTTGGCTTCTTTGTTAGGACGGAGAGGCGTATGTCCAGAAAGTTTTGAAGAACATCTCCACAAGTACAGATGCGGCATCCATAGTCCAAGACACTGACCTTGTTGTGGAGGCTATTGTGGAAAACCTCAAAGTGAAGCAGGATCTGTTTGGGGCTTTGGACAAAGTGGCACCAGAGTGAGTAAAACGCTCTCAAAATACAGTGGTACCTCTACTTACGAATGACTCTGTTAACAAATTTCCTTTTACGTTGGGAAAATGTCTCGCAATTATTTCACTATACGATAGGCTTAATGTTGTGGCGACGAGAATGTTAAAAGCAGGGTTTTTTTCTTACCACTAATGTGCAGGGAAATCTTTTGAGAGTTCTCGTTGACGAAGCAACAAAAAACTAAGCAATATTAGCCCAAGCTGCACTGTTTTGTTGTGAAATTGCGACACCCGGTGGTTGAGAAAGGCAATGCAGGTGGAGCTGTTAGACACGACACGGATAAATAAGAGTAATACAAGGAGAGAAGCATCATGTTACTTTGCAATAACAACATTGCAGAGAGAAGACATTCAGAACAGTGTCTGTGCCTTTTCATTTGGTTTATGCACAAAAGTACAACCCGAGTGAGACTCTCGGCTAACATCCTGATGATGTCAGGGTCTGCGCTGATCATAGTTATCGCGAGATTCAAGATGACGGATGTAACATGTTTTTTATTACAGTTATTACAATGTTTTGTCATATTATAAAAACATTTTCTTTTTAACTGGGCCGGATTATCAGATTTACATGGTGGCTCACTTTACGAAACTGCTGTCGGCACAAATTAGATAAATATCTATTGTCAGATACAGTGACACCTCTCTTTATGTACAATATACTAGCACTGTGCTCTTACAATTGATGAGTAAAGCCAATATTTCATGACGCTTCAGACGGACAATCTTTGCAAGCAACACGTCGTCCCTCCCCATCACAGATATCGCCAGCTCCACCGCCAGGTTGGATCGTTTTGGGGGTCTTCATTTCTTTAACCCCGTCCCAATGATGAAACTGGTGGAGGTTTGGACTGAGCTTAAGTTGCACATTATGTTTGACAGGTTTGAGTGTGAATTGAAGTCACAAGTAATACGTTTCGAATTCAGGTGGTGAAAACCTCAGCCACAAGCCAGCAGACGTTCGACACACTCCTCGAGTTCAGCAAAGCTTTGGGGAAACATCCAGTCTCGTGTCAGGTTAGTGCTGTGTGTGTGTCTACATGTGCACGGTTTCAGTGGGGTTCTGTTCAGACCGGGCCACTTTTCTTTTTAACATTAAAACAATTATTATTTAAAGCAATTATTTTGTAAAATAGAATTAACATCAATGAAAAGAGAGAATACTATATATAACAATATTTTTAGTATATATTTAGTAAAAGTATTTGTGAAAAGCACTTTACAAATGCATTGATCTTGATCTTGAACGTTTTCTAACAATATACTTGTTTCATTAAAATTATTTATATAGTAATAAGGCAATTTGTTAGTAGTTATTTTTAATTACTACCAGAGTTTGTAGAAAAAAAGAAAATATATACCTCCTGTAAATGCGTTTGTTAATTGTACATATGGGAAACACAGGACACTCCTGGCTTCATTGTAAACCGTCTGCTGGTTCCTTACATGATGGAAGCCGTCCGGCTGCATGAGAGAGGTGCGTTCTGGTTTCAGACGGCTCTTCACAGCCTCACTAACCTTTGTCAGGTTTGCTCATGTGGTGTGTGTTTTTGCAGGTCACGGCTCTAAGGAAGACATCGATGTGGCCATGAAGCTCGGAGCTGGCTATCCCATGGGTCCCTTCGAGCTTCTGGACTATGTTGGATTGGACACTTCAAAGTTTATTGTTGATGGTAAATCAGAACTTCTGGTCCCATTCTTATTTGGTTTCCCCGCTGCAAATCTATGTGGTAGTTTGTCAAGGCCGACGTCTTTAAATCTTGAACAGTCAGTGAATCCTCCTGAAGGTTTTTTGAAAGCATTTTGAATGCAAACAAATGGTCACCCTGGTTGTCGTCTATTCATACCACTCTCCAGTACAATAGAATGCAAATGAGTTAGGGTATGGATTTCAAGTTCCTTAAAATCACTTCCTATATTAGTTATGGCACATGGTTTAAATATTTACGTATTTCAGTATTGCTCCCTTTCGTAATGGCTGGAGCCGAGTGATTGGCTCTCTTTTGTAAAATTTCAGTCTTCATTAAATTGTCCATGATGGTCAAGATGGACCAATGAAGACAAGCTGTGGATGTTTGAAGTGTGTATATCAGATCTGGTTGTTTTTTTAGGATGGCACGCAGCCGAGCCCGACAATCCACTGTTTGGCCCAAGTGTCCTGCTCAACAAACTGGTGGCAGAGGGAAAGCTGGGCAAGAAAACCGGCGAAGGATTTTACAAGTATAAATGATAGCGGAGGAAAAGTTTTCCTGCAATCTCAGAATAAATCAGACTTGTGAATGTGAATATTGATTGAAAAGATGAAGGCATTAAATGCTTTTGTTTTTTGTCCATTCATTTTTGTTTTTCATTTTTGTGTACAAGTTACAAAGTTGACCATTTACTTTTATTTATTCGATTTACGTCATTATTTAATTATTATTATTATTTTTTTTTTTAATAAATGCAAAAACATTTTGCCACGGAGGAAAAAATCTTAGTTTTTAATCTACATTTAAATGGCCATATTAGTTTTTTTTTCATCTCAGAAATTTAAACGAATGTATTGAAGTTCAACGAAAGTCAACTGAATTACCGTAATTATGCGAATACAAGCACTCGTAATTATTTTGTTTTATTGTTTTACTAATTATTAAGTGTTTATATTCGCGTAAATACGAGAATTGTGGATTCATCTGCGATCATTTACTTTTTTTACGTTACACTTGATAAAAGCAGCAACATGTCCACAAAAAGTAAGTTAAGACGTTAAAATTAAACCGTGTTTGTGAATGTAGCGTTGAATGCTGAATAAACATAGGAAGAAAACAGTAAAAACAGCAATATCAACAACGACATAGGGTTTGTAAAATGTAATTCACCTACATTGATTTTTTAGCCCGTCGGTCATGCTGCAGGTGCAAGCGTTACTCACCTTAAGTTTAACGCAAAACTTTGTTTTTTAAACGTGTTGTTTCCACACATCATGTTCCACGTGTTTGCTGGAAGGTGCAACTTTCTACTTAAACCGGCGCTAAAACCATCGTTTTCTCATATCGCTAATTAATAAGAAGCTGTGACGCATTTCCGGTAAACCAACATACCGTATTTATTTTAATCGACGTAAGTGGATAAACCGACCAATCGTTGCAACTCTAATTCGTTAACGAACAGCGTCAATGTTTTTGTAACGTGGTGAAACGTGTAAACGCGAATTCATTTTCTATCGTTACATTTGCAGTAGATTTTTTAGAACAGAAGATATTTTTAGTTCTATATTATTAACTTATTGGATTGATCTGCACGATCAACGTTGGAGCTTCAACTAAGAAAATGTATTCGTTTTCAGTTCACGTGTTGATCTTGTCATTAATTTTGTAGTGCGTGGACATACGTACACACACCTATAACTATCGCGTATAATACGTAATTAATGCATGTTAGGAACTGACATAGCAGACTGTAGTTGTCCTCTAGATGGCGACATTTAATTTCTCTATTTAATTTCAGACGCGAACGTGCAAAAACTATTTAACGTGGCGTACTACCTGCAGTTATTGTGCTGTTTAATTAAAAACTGTCATTTTTTGTAGGACGAGTAGATGTTTACTGAAAATGATCTGAAAATGTCTTTAAAATGCACGGAATGTCACCGAGCGTAAAACGCTAGGTGGCACTATCGCGTCAGGAAAATGAAATCCTCGCAAACTCACCTGACGACCAAATATACTTATTTTTGACATACTCAGAAAAATAAACTATATTGGGAGTAGACGAATTATATTTTTCTACTTTAATCAATTTAGCAACTAGATCTGCATGAAAGCTTTATGTCTGATACTGTTTAAAACCATCTGACTCAACACTATAATGCACAATAATCTAACATACATGAAACCCTACTTCTCAGCTTCTCGCACTGTTTTTTTTAAACCAATAATGCACAATTATGGGTGACAAAATTATCGATAAAGTGACGTAACACTTAGAGCGCTGATTTGTTTTCAGTCAAAGATGTCAATTTATTTTCATTAAAAAAGACATGTCGAAACAGTTCGATTGTGACGTCTTGGAAGCAAAATGCTAGGCCAAGTAAACAATTCAAAATATGACAACAAATGGTAAAAAAATAATAATGCTAAAAGATAACGAGTACAAATAGCAAAACAGGTATAATAACAAAACATGGAAGTGTTTGTAAGGAATAAACAGTAAAAGACCGTTCCTTTACCTACCAGAGACAGAGGTACATTTCAGTTAAAGCAAGACTGCCAAGTGCTGGGGTAAATATATATATATATATATATAGATATATATCTGCTTCATTTGTCAAGTTCGGTCAATAAAATATAGGTCTCTGGGAACCTACTCCTTTACTTTTGCCCTAAAGTTGCCTGCAAAAATACAGCGAAAAGTGACATTGACACTCTTTAAAAAGACACTGATCGTTATCTTACATCTGCGCAAGACTGCAAAGTCGAAATCTGTAACAAACAGTTATCAAAAAGATCTTACAACTTTTATTTCCGCACGATGCCGCAACAAGAAAAATGGCTTTTCCTGTCTCAAAGCTTATTTTCATATATCATTTTGCGTGTGTGTGTGTGTGTGTGTGTGTGTGTGTGTGTGTGTGTGTGTGTGAAAAGAAGAAGAAAAAAAAACAACACTTGAAACATACAAAGACAAATGAGAACAAAATATTCAAAAATGCATTCAAATTCGACATCAACCCAAATTGCGAAAGATGCGCCAGAACAACCATTGCGTCGTGATGCAAAACGTAACCTATGGAGACCGTTTCCGTAGCAACATAAACGTTTGTGATGCGTGCGTCCCCTGCAATGCTACATTTCACTGGGGGCGTGGCGGGAGGTGAGGGAGTGACACGTGGTGAACACACGAGGACGAGGCGCCAAATAACTTAGAATAACTTAAGAGCAGGTTAGGCAGGGACGCGTGGGCTTGTTTACATGTGGCCGTATGTGCGCTTCACGACGGAATCAGTGCAATGCCTTCGGCTTCAGGAGTGAGTGAAGGACCAGAATGCGATTCACGGGTCTGTGGTGGTGATTGTCTGTTCTCAGTTCAACATCTCTACAGCAGTGCCTGCGGCCGAGGAGCAGATTCAAGGACCGGAACCCTCTGGAAATTCTTCAGGGGTCGAGAGGTGATGCAGGGGTGAAAGGTTGAGGAGTCTAGCAGGCCTCCATCTCTAAAAGGGGGCCTGTAGCTGCTGTCTTCGCTTTGCAAGAGGAAAAAGAATTGCGCTTTCCTCCTGTAAAACAAAAACAAATATCAAATGCATTATTAAATAGGATTCAAATAGAGAAACACTACCACACGAATGCATATAGTAACCGTTACTACAAACAAAGTCACACGAGACATAATTTAATGTGATTTGATTCCGGTCCCCATAAAGCACATTTTCGCTCCTGATTGGTCCCCGTAAAGCACATTCTTGATGATTGGGGATCAGCCGACAGAACACAACTTCTGTTCCCAATACACAGTCCTTGTGATCATGCTTGCGTGAGTTTCTTCCAGGTCTCCGATTTCCTCCCACAATCCAATAACATGCGTTTCAGCTGAATTGACCTTAGAAAATTGACCCTAGTGTGTGTATGTGTGTGTGTGTGTGTGTGTGTGTGCCACTGTGATTCGTTGTTGAGCTCCGCATGACCCAGAGACAGAGTAAGCGGTAGAAATTGGACGCGTGGACGAAATGTGTGTGTGTAAATGGTTGTGTATAGAATGTGTGTTTTCGAACAACTGCGTTTCGTCTAAATGTGTGTGAGAGTGTGTTTTCGAAGTGTGCGTGTGTCTAAGTATGGGATTAGCCCTCGGTATAAGATCAGGCTCAGTAAGAATTAACTTGGATCAAATTGAAGACACCATCAATTCAACCAGGACGTCTAGAAGTTAAACCAAAACCAAATTAAACCAAGTTAAATCAAAAACCAGATCAAGAAAAAGTTCCCATTTCCATCTTCAGAAAACCATTTTTCCCACCTCACTAAATGTTTGTCCATTTCTAATCCCTTCTGAAGCATGAACTACTAAACGCAACAGACTCTTTTAGTGGACGAGCTGCATGAGGCTCTCAGAAGTGAATCAAATGGAATTCCTGATCAAAGCGAGGCACGGGAATATAAGTGCGGACCGGAGAGAGTGAACAATTGCGGGGCGAGAGACTATGAGAGAGAGCAGGAGAGAGAGGGAAACACTCCGATAGAAGTGGACAGTGAGCAAAAGGAAGTCTCCTCCCTGGACCTTTTCTACGTGATGTCAGGCCTTCTTCAGCTCCACCCCGGACCACTTTCACACATAAATACCCTCCCGTGTGGACGGCTTTACCACATGTGGATGAAAGGCAATGAGTTTTCCAGGGAGTGCTGAAGGAGAAGAAGAGAGTGACTGAATGAATGAATGAATGAAGCGGTGGCGGGCACAAGGCCTCATCCTGTGATCTCAAAGCCTCCCTGTGCCCTTTCCTCTTCCCACAAAGCAGTGAAAGAGGCTGGCAGGGTTTCTTGGCTCCCCCCGCCCGGCATCTGTCGAAAGGGAGCGGGAGTATCAGGGGGTCTGACGCCTCGGACCAAGCCACTCCAACACAAACCCCGGGATTCAACAGCGACTTCCCGTTTGCGCGGAGGAATGCAGAGTCGCAGGAAATGAAAAGCCCCTCTGTATTGGTGGGCCGGTGTGCGCTCCTGCTCTTTGAAGAGTGGGAGGTTAAGATAACAGGCATGACCCTGTGTCTCGCAATTGGCCCGTCCCACCCCCTGAGGTAAATGAAAAACCCCGCAGCTGGGACTCAGCTCCTCCCCCTCCCCCTCCCAATGGAACCTTCCGGTTTCCCCAACTAAAGTATGACGGAAATAACACATTCTGGTGTCGCACTCCACGAGTTTCGGAAGATTCCATAATCTGGTGTAAATAGACACAAATTTTGAAAATTTGAAACCTGAATTTTAGCTTTAAGCAAATTTGCTCATTTTGGAAAATAAAATTGCAAATTCAATCTCAAAGCGTGTTTTTCTCAACCCAAACCATTGTGATTTTGTGAGATTCCATCCTCTGGTGTAAACAGACTGATCAAATGAAATTAGAAAATGTGGAAATCAAGTTTTTGTTCGTTCGAAATTTGCTAATTTAATAAAAAAAAAAATAGCAAATTCAATCTCAAAGCATGTTTGCCGCGACCCAAACCCTGCGATTTTGTGACAATCCATCATCTGCTGTAAGCAGACTGGTCAAATGAAATTAAAAAAATTGAAAATTTGAAAATTGAAATTTGCTAGTTTCCAAAAAACTTTGGCAAATTCACTCTCAAAGTGTGTTTTATTAACCCAAACCCTGGCATTGTGAGCTTGGCTTTGCATGACATCCCTTGTTATCCTGTCCATTAATATTCAACAGCCACCATAACCATCGATCCGCACGGAGGAAGACTCGTTTAAAAAAAAACCCAAAAACTGGCTGAGTAATAAAAACAGCACCTGGAAAAAAAGCCGAACCGGTTGGTTCTGTCAGCAGTTCCTCTGGCCCCGAGACAGCGACATTAAAAGACGGAAAACTCACACAATCGCCCCTTTATATCAGCCAGTGCGGGTGGAAAAACTTGGCCGTCTTCCCAACAATCTTCCTTCCACTTTCCAAAGGCCCGAAAAAAAAGGAAAGCACATCCACCTGAAACAACCATCAAAGCTCAGAACGAACCCAAGCGGGGGACGCCAGGAGGGCTGGAGGTCTCCCCACATCTGACGAGCGCCGAATGGGATTCGTGACTCTTCCCGAGTTCGGGAACGTCGTGCTCCTGCAAAGCCGGAGCTGCGAGCCAGGGCGGCACTATCAAAGCCTCGCACAACGACTGCTTCAAAGGCCGCGCCACCGCCAGCGCGGGAGAGAAGGGGGGCGGGGGGGTCCGCCTGCCTTCACAATAGGAGCCAGATTTACTCCTCAGGAGAGGAACTCCAGCAAAGTGCCGACGCTGGCTGGGGCGTGAAAGAGAGGAAAGGAAGCCTTCTAGACGCCACAGTTTACTGATTCCCGCGCGGCTTTGCGTGCCGTCTCACGCCGCACATCTGGCTACACGTTACGCTAAACGCTCAACAAACCATGTCAAGACTTTTGGTCGCTTTCCATGTGACCAGCAAAACCGTTTCGACAACTCCTGCCTCGGAATTCACTCACGCGTGCCGTCAACGCTTTAGCAGAGACGAAAGCTGGTGTTTGTCGCTTTATGGTACGAGTGTTTGTTCATATCTCTATAATCTGGTGACTTCATTGCTGGCTGATGGGATGAAGCTAATTTTGGCACGTGATTTTAATGCGCGTACACAAGTACCAGGGAACTTGTTTGTCTGTGTTTTATCATCGGTCTGATAATGAAACGGCTCTAAGAGTCAAATAACTTTAGAATTTTCCTGAAGGAAATTGATTTGGCTTGACTAGAGTTGCTGGAGGAAGAAAGAGAAGTGGATTCAAGGGACGAGAAAACTATGAAAAATAAGATTGCAAAAACCAATAAAATGTTGCAAAGTAATTAATTACGGTTTGCTTTAGAATAATTAACATACATTTAATAAGCCAAACATTTGCATCTACAGATTAGTAAAGGTTCCACAATATTTAGGGGTTCAGCATCCGCACCGCTAGTGTAGTCATCCCAGCGCGGCCTTCAGACATTATTCTGCCCTACAGGAAGTACTTTTTCAAGAACATAAAGGTTATAAATATAGTAAATAAAGTTCAAAATCTGCATTGTACAGTCACAATTATTTATAACAGCAAATTTGGCTGTGCACGCACAAAAAGCATTTTCAGAGACTAAAAAGAAAATAAAAATGTAAATGTACATTTAACATTTCAATTTCAAAAGAAATTTAACCAGTATTGGAAACAATGCACATTTCTCCCAATAGAGAATGTTCAGGTTTTCGGTTTGATTAAAACAATAAGTATAATATCTATATATAGTATTTTTTAGGAATAATGATAAAAAATTATATGTACAAATTACTGATAAGAAGCCAAAACAAGAGGTTGAACAATTTTTTCACACATAGAGATTAAATTAAATTGTCTATTAGGACATACACATTCACTCTCTCACAAAAACACTTTTGGGAAAGAGAGCAGAAAAAGAGAGACCCGGAGGAAACCCACGCAAGCACGGTTAGAACAAGCAAAATCCATACAAGAACATACACAACCTATGCTCCCGATGTCTCAAATGCATTGAGTCCTGCCTCTTTACTCACATGTTGCTTTTCACACACTATTTCGGACACAAACATGTATTTACGCGAATATAAGCACACCCCTGATTTTTCAGGCAAAAAAAGTTTTCTTTTTGTTTCAGGCTAAATCGCGTTAATTTTGTCTCTAAAATATCATGTATTCTTTATTTAACAAACCTAACTTGTGACTCGTATCACCCCAAAGTTGTTTTATTAAAAAATAATAAAACAATTACCTATGTTTCGGATTCAAGGTCTATATGTTCAAATATTATGGACTGGTATGTGTTTAATATTTCTTCCAGTGTTATTTTTTTTCCCCTGTTACGCATTTCTAATGTTTCTTTATTTCTGTTTTTGAGCTAATAAAAACTCATATGCACGTCTGCCTCCAGAACCACTATTCAAATAAATGAGCACCTATATTTACGTGAATATTTGAAATCGGCGATCATAAGCACACCGCAAGTTTTTGAGCGAATAAAATTGGGCAAAAACGGGTGCTTATATTCAAGTAAATACGGTAAGTGTTGGATTGAATGATTAGTGTGTTCGCCCTCGGGTTCCATTCCTGCTGCGGCAGAAGTCAAACCTCCCCGGTCACCATTCCGAAACAAACCGTTCACACTTCAAATCAATTAGCAATCGTCTTTTGGGCATATGAAAGGATTTCAGGAACAAAGAACACAGCAGAAGCGCAATGGACGCCTGTGAAGGAGAGACACAAGACACTCTCATCGCCAAACAAGGGACTTTTGGTTTCCTGGAGAGATTTTTATCAAAGGCTGACATATGACTTCTGGCCTCACACATCACAGATGCGGAGCTGGTTTAAGACAGACTGGCTCAGACACCGGCTCTACCACACCACCCGCTTTATAGAATGAAGTATTATGGCACTTGCCCTGCTATCGTCAACCCCTGGAACACCTTCAGATCTCGGACTGAATACTCCCTTCTTTACAGTAAGCCTTCTACATTGTCCTGCCAACAACATCCAACGAGGGGAAGATGGAGTCACGGTAAAAATGCAAAGTGGTTCTACCGAGCTACTCACCATCTTCAGGAACCACCGACATTGCGAAATATAATTAAAATGCATGAAAACAACTGGCAGCCCAGAGGACATTCATGATATGATAATCTCAAATAATCTGACAAGAGCTCTCATTGCTAAATTTGGAACAACGACGGAGCAAAAGAGATAATATGTGCTCAACTGCGATATCTGTGCTCAGTATATACTTGAACTGTGACTTAGTTAAAATGAAATAAAAATGTATTAAAAAAAAAAAAATCACAAAAAAATAGAAATGTTAATATAAATTAAAAAGACTATTTAATAATTTCAAATATATATAAATAGGTAAAAACAACACTCAACAAAAACAAATTCATGACAAATCCATGTATGACAGTAGTATGACAAATGTATGACAGATACTTTTAATGACTATTGTAGTTAAAAATGATGTGCAATTTTGCCAAAAGTGTTCATTCACTTCTTATATTCTTGTAATTCATATATCTTCTATTTTTCGCTATAACGGCGTCATCTCTTGTGAGAAGGCTATCCACGACATTTATGAGTGTGTTTGTGGGAATTTCCCACCATTTTCTGGACGTGTACTTGTGAGGTCACACACTGATGTTGGACTAGAAGACCTGGCTCACAGAATCATTGGGTTGAGGTCACAACTGTTCGGGCCAGCTATCAGACTCCATCCAGCTCTTTATGGGCCTTGCTTTTATGTACTGGTGCACAGTGATAATAAAATCAGAAGGGATCAGCTCTACACTGTTCCCAAAAAGTTGGAATCATAGAATCGTCCAACATGTCCTGATAAGCTGAAGCATTCAAACTTCTCTGGAACGGCCAAATCCTGGAAACAACCCCACATCCTTACGATCCCCCTGCACCTTTACACTCGGCCTAACAGTCAGACAAGTGCCAGTCTCCTGGCAAACGCGAATCCCTGCCGACAGTTGACTGTGGAATATATAGGAGTTGGGAAATTTCACGACTGGATTTGCTTCCCATCACAGCTGTACACTGGAATTCACTGAGATCCAGAGAGCCAACCATTCTTTTACAAATTTTTTAAGATCTAGAGACCAGAGCTCTGAAATTATTTGCTTTTTAAAATTTGCTTTGCTAGTTTGGCTTTTACAAGCGCAATAAGTGTCAAAACGTAATTTTACATAATTTAGTGTCGGAGATAGTACATGTGTTTTTACTAAATGTTTACTTATTTTCATCAATCTTTCGTGTCCACCAATCTAGTTCAAGTTAAAGTTTATTTATATAGCGCACTTTCTTAGTTCGAGACAAACGCAATGTCGCTATGCACATTTAGGACAGTAGCTCAAATACTCACTCAAGCATTAGAAACACAGTGGTGTTAGCATTGGGTTCTTTCATTCATAGATTTAGAGATATTACACATGGAGGCCATATGGGATCATTCTAGAAGAGTCGGCTTACATCTGGGTAGAATCTCTCAACAAACCCAACAACAAAAGGCCTGTCCAGCACAGATAGGGACAGTATGCCAAACGCACAAATCAAACTAAACAACTTGAGCAAAACTGTTCCTAAAATTACTCAATACATAATAGTATTGATAGAAACTAATCCATGCAAGTCTAGATGAAAAATAAGTCCAATTTTATTGAAATAAGCAAAACTTTCTTAAAGCAACATTATTGAAAGGAACAGAACAATATAATTCTGATTAATGATTAAACAACGTCCATGACATTTGAATGAGATGAGCAGTGAGCAAGCAACAAGGTGATAGCAGCTAGGAAACAAAACTCAAACACAACAATAGGTCTAAAACTGGGTGCTTCTACAACTGGGTGATATTTAATAAAACATATAATAAAACATAATAATACAGTACTGTGATAGCTGAAATGCTACATGTTAGCGTTTGCTTTTAAGCAATAAAATGGAAACAAAAAATACTGTATAAACAATAAAAAATAGGCATTGTAGCAAAACTGTGAAACGCAAAATCAGTTAGTCTCACACCTGCTGCTTTCTGTTGAGCAATAATAATGTATTTAATTCCAAACAAGTACAATAAACAATTTCGAACAACTTATGTTTTACAGTCTTATGTACTAATGTCTGTATGTGTTTAAGTACAGTACAGTACAGTACAGTACACTATTCATGTGGCAAAAAAGCTTCAAAATCATTTTCTGTTCCTGTTTTCAGTTGCTTTCTGAATTTCCCGCAATTCCATCACTATTCTTGCATATTGCGCAATTTTACAACTGAAATGTAAAAATCCCACACACTCGAGATGCAAACACACAGGTGGAATGAACAGGTGGGTTGGTGAAACACCTTTAGGATTAGTCTCGTAGAACTTCTTTAAACATCACAACACTCAGTGGGACCAGAGGTATGGAAGAGGCTCTTACCATTGTTCAGATGTACGCCGTTTTCATTCTCTGGCCTGTACCTGCACGAAAATTGTAGCTTTTAAATCCAAAAGTCCATCTCTGGTCTCAATCATCAATGTAGAGCCAATCATAGAGTTTTGGTCGGTTTAACAGTCAACTACCAAAGGAACAGTTCAGTCACTAAAAACATTCATTCTTTGGTGCCAGGAAATTAACTTAAATTTTGTTTATATATTTATTAAGCAAACTCACATCATGTTTATTATGAAGGAAGCAGGCGAACTTTAGGTGATGCCAGAATTAGCCAAAAGTTTGTGACGAACCGTTTCTCTTAGAAGGTATTTTTAAGGGTTAAAATAAGAACAGCAATGTTGAATATTTAAAATAAAGAATCTGTCTCTATCAGCCCTGAAAGAAGCACTGGAGGTCAGAATGGACTAATCCTAAAGACTGTGAGGAAATGGAGAGATGGTCTGATATGCGCGTACTGTAAGTTATGCTGCAAACTAATGAGTACTGAGACGTACACAACAGCAAAACTGGGAAGTAAATTCACATTTAACTTCCATGCTGGAGTGATGCTGTAGGCCATCAGTATCGGAATCACTCTAGCTCGCTCTTACCTGAGGCGGGTTCCTGGATTTTTTCTCTCTTCCGCTTCTTTTTCTTTCCCTAAACGACAGTGAGAGAAAGATTTTTGATTGATTTTAATATACCAATTTAACCTGGATTAAATGAGACTTATAAGCAAAAGGGTGGACTGTAATGATTTTTTTCTTTAATAACCTAAGTATTGATTTACACAATGGTAGTAGCTCCAGATGGATCCACCATCTTTGTTTCCATATTAAAAAAAACGAAACAATTTAGTTGTGTTTGTAAATCATTTATTTATAATGATTTCCTTTCACATTATATTTTAAAGCAATGAATTAGGTGTTTTTGCTTCAGATGCGAGTAGTAAAACAAGACCTTCTTGCTAAACGTCTATTATACAAAATGTGTTTGCACAAATGTTATTTTCAAACATTTTTGAAAGTAATGTTAATTCACAATTAATTCAGACACAAATCCATTCTAATATCTCATGTAATCTCATGTACTTTTAATGACTACTGATAATGATACTACATATATTAGTATGAAAATAATTTCCTTTTAATTAAACAGAGACATCGTCGTTTTGGACAAATATAAATGGTTGAAATTAAGTAAAACTATGTTTTATTTAGCTTGAACAGTCAATTTTGCTGATATAAAAACTGTGACTGTACAAACTGTTATAAAATTAAAACCACAAATGTTTTTTTTTTTTCATCCTGAAAACACACTTCCTCGAAGGCCAAAATTGAAATGATTGCATTAGCAGTTCAAAATTATATTAATGAATTAATATAATTCGTATAAAATGTAAACAAATGTATTTCTTGAGTCAAAAATGAGTATTAAAATTTAAGCATTGTAAATACTGTATGTCAATAATACTACTACTAAATATAATAACAATAATAATACTATTTCTAGAAAAAAATATGTATTTTCCAATTGTGAGATAAAATGAATGAGGCTCAGTACTTTCAAATTTCCACTGAACGCTGCACAATATTAATTACAACATGGCAGAAATTGTAAAAGAAAAAAAAAAAAGCACTAAAGCGAGTCCAAAATGCCCTCATTGTAAATTCTACTCAGTGATGGGAAAGTTAAACAGCAATAAAGAATCTGATCCTTCTCCGACTGACACGACAAACAGTGGATGTGGAGAGAGTCTGGCCTGCTGCAGGATTTGTAGCTTACCCCAAATCCCCTGGCAGGACGACTATAGGTGTAGATAGTGCTGCACTGTCATTTTACAGTCCAATATGAGCCACGCTTTGGTTGCCTGCTGTAAAGTCTGATAATCCACTTATTCAGTCACTAATCTGTGTATTCTAGCCCGGGCTGACAGGAGCAAGAAGCCCGGAGCAGGGGAAACGTCTACGACAGAGCAGGGATCTGCTCAGAATCCTTAGCACCAGATAATGCCAGTTTGTTCCCAGCGCCAGTGTGGAGCAGAAAATGGAAATGTTGCTTTGCAGACCTGTTCTCTTTACGTGTGATTAGTCAGTTTGACTTATGGATTCACACCGTGGCACTTTACTTTCTAAAGTCAAGTCAAGTAAAGTAAAGTAAAGTGAGTGAGTGAGTCCCCACTAGGGACTGTGCAATTGGAATTGTGCTCTGCATTCAAATATCTGAAGTTACACACACAAACCCGGAGCAGTGGTCAGCCTTAAACGCTGGGGTGTCCAACGGGGAGCTGGACCACTGCCACATTTTACGCTCAGTGTCAAGAAAACGTACAATTTGTGCAAAACATTAAATGCACACAATGTCCTGGGTTTTTCACTTTTCTTTTTTTTTAACTGACTCTTTTCCCTAATTTTGAAACACAGATGAACAATATTTTTTCCCTAATTCCGCATAGCAACTTTGCGTTGGTCTGGAACTAACTTGAACTTGAACATACTGTCACATTCTATTCAAATATTCTAATTCGGTTTTGCTCTGTCTGAGTAGATGAATAATATGACCCAAAATAACAATTGTTGACCAGAAGAAGAAGTTTTTTTTTTTTTACCAAAATACTAATTATTATCTGACCAGAATAATAATCAGGGTAAACATTAAATAAAAGTATATTTTATAATAACCACCCTTTTTTAAGAAAAGTCATAATGTGCAATTTTTATGCAACAGTACAGAAATACACATATTTACACTTTCAAGAAAACAATCACACTCTGATTTCTTTTTTTTTTTTATGGAAACTGACAGATACACTGAAATGCATCAAGTGCTACAAGGTTTTGTGCATGATAATAACGCAAAAAATCAAACGAACAAGAATACGATTTCTATATATGATTTTAAAACGCAAGGATTGTTTCTAGTCTTTAACATTTTTCAATTTCTGCATGTAAAGGCCCTGTGTGCATGTTATTTTTTTATACAATATTAACTAGAAATAAACAGTGTTTCTGGATTCACGCTTGTGCTTCATATTATGCTTATGACTTTCATCAGTGTTACTGACATTAAACCAGGAAGATAATATAGGTGTGACGTGTGTGTGTGTGTGTGTGTGTGCGTGTGCGTGTGTGACACTTACGTAATTGTCTCGTGCAGACCATCCTGGGTAAAGCTGCATATGGAGCTGCCGTTCCTTCCGGGCTAATTCGTAATACTTAGCTTGCTCTTCTCGAGATAACGCGTGCCACTGTTGGGTTCGAGAACAGAAAAAAAGCCAGTCAACTCCCAGCATGCACTTTGTTTACGTCGAGCCGTGCGCTAGGCTTTGATAGTTGCGTGAGTGATGCGTGTGGTGTTTCTAAGAGCCGAATGCAACACGATGAAGAGATTAACAAACGGGCTGATGGGGCGGCGGGCTTTACGCGGAACTTTGATTTCATATCAAAACACTGGTTCCAATTTAGTTCACTTTACTTCACATCATGTCAGGTTGCAATTACCCAACATCGCCACAAAACAGCGCTTTGCTGTGGCTAGCCGTCTCTAACCGCGCGGCTTTGGCGTTAAATGCGTCTAGCAGATCTCCGGAGCAGAGCAACACACTCGCCTGGCTTGTTAAATGAACTTTGACAGAAGCGCTAGCCACGATACGACTCATGGCGGATGGAAAGTGATACCCACCCTCCGGCCGAGGATCTGATTGATGGCGGCGCTTTCCTTCAGCGTGCATTCGGCGACCACGTTGGCTCGCATCTCTTTCATATAAAGCATGAACGCGTTTAGAGGTTTCTTGATGTGAGGTCTTTTGGGCTCCTGCTCCTTTCGCTGCTCGTGTTGAGGCTTCCTGGTGAAGAAGAGTGAGAGGAGAAAGGAAATCACAAGTCTGCAAAGGCGAGTGAGAGTGTGAGAGCACCGGATGTCTAATCCAACCCACCGATCGGCCATAAGAGAACAATCTGGAAGCTGAAATGCTCGCAGCGGCTTTTAATTATGTCCAGATCTTTCATGCAAAGAGATTACTTCAGTAATGGCAACCAAACCCTCACGTTCTCTCCATCTCCAAGACTCCTGGTGTTTTCCTTCAGCCAGTGACCCAGAAGAAAACTCCACCATTTATAGTTCATTTCACCGTAACTTCAGCCAGATTTGATCACAGACCATTAGGCTTGGAATGGCTCACACACTTTGGTGTTGCTGAAAGTTATTTTAAAAAATCAAAACAGCAGAGGTGTAAAGAGTAGCTGAAAACCATACTGGAGTAAATGTACGGTTACCCTACTGTAAAAATTGCAAGTCACCAATTCCAAGAAGATTTGAGTAAAAGTCATAAAGATTCTAATTTTGAAAGAACTCGAGTATTTTACACATACTGATTTTAGGCTGGAAAAACACCAAGAAATGTTTTGGTATGAAAAGTATAAAAAAAGAAGTCTAAACTTCTTGTTTTGTTTCCTAATATAGAAATACAATTTAACACCTCAATGTTTCAAAATGGCATTTGCGTTTGTTCATTATGATGTGTGGTGTGTTATAGTTATGTTTATTTATCAATAGTGTGTGCCGTGTTATTTATATTCATGTTAATGCATGCATGTTTATTTTAATCCTCATGTAGATGTTTTTATATACATATATTGGACTGCTGTTGTGACATGCAGTTCACCCTCTGTGGGACAATTAAAGGCTTTTTAAATGCAATTCAATAAATAGCATCCAGTACCTTCAGCATCCTGCAGAGGGCCTTGTCGCCTCATCCACCCCCAAAATTAATTGTGGTAAAAAATATGCCAAAATGTTGCCCACAATTACAATTTATCGAGTAAGAGTCTTTTAAAATGTAGTGGAGTAAAGAGTACAGATACTCAACCACAAATGTAGAGTAAAAGTTAGAGCATATATTTTTGTACAAAGTATGTACAAAGTAGCCAAAAACACTCAAGTAAAGGAGCAAGAGCCATTTACTCAAGTACTTTAAACCACTGCATAACAATATTACAAATATAAAAGTTTGAACCGCTATTATTATTTCTGGGTCACGGGGAGCTGGAGTCAATCTCAGCAGCTCTGGGCCTGAAGGTGGCCAACCAATCACGAAGCGGGAAACACATGTTCTCGCACCTGAGGTCCATTTTTTCAAATTCTCTCCAGATTGTGGAACCCCAGAATAAACCCTCCAAAGGTCCCGACCGGGTCTCGAATTTGAGCCACATTTGAGCCAACAAGTCCTATTTGTGACAGCACTACTCACTCCACAGCATTGCCGTCCATTTTCTTTACATTTGAAAGCAATTTTACACATATCCAGATATGTAGACTTTCTAAATATAACCCAACAATATCTGATAAGTGGAAGCAATAACGCATCAGTTTCCAGACTAGAAGAGACACTCACATGTGCATCAGGTCCGTATCGTGTTGGGGCTCGTGCTTCACCTGCGGGTTGACGATGGCGGGATGTGGGATTCCTGTGGCGTGGGGTCCAGGTGGTCCTGGAACCATGTGATGAGAAAACCTGATAAGAAAAGAAAGGAATATATTAAATGTGTGTGTCAATATGGACAATTCGCAGATTTGTGAATAAACAGACTTCTATTTAAAAAAAAAAAAAAAAAAGACGGCAGTCAAAACTAAATAGCCAAATAAACAAAAGTTAAATTAATTAAAATTCAATTAAGAAAGTAGTAGAATGCACATTAACAATAAAAAAATCTATTTGTGTACCATGTACCATGCTTTAAAATCTTGCCATGTTCACAAACTTTAATTTTGTGTTTAGGTAATTAAAAATGCATAAATGGATGGATTGCTTATGCTTTTATTGAGCTTTAGGGGTTTTATAATGTTTATTCATTTTATAATGTTTTTGAAACAATTCAAATTATTGTTATTGTTTAAAATGGTCTGTTTTGCTTTAATATGATTAAATAAATAAGGCATAAGACCAATTTATAGTCATTTAAATAATGCATCAGAAAAGTTGATTAAACGTTTTATAGTTTCTACCATATCATAAAATGTATTATGGATGGATGGATGAATAGACAGACAGACACATGTATGGGCTGTAGTGTATACATAATTGTGAAAATCTAATTCTCTAGCAAAATTTGCACTTAATGGTTGTGATGCGGTCTAACTAACCATCCCAATGGAGGCGTCATCTGTCCTACTCCCCCAGGAGACAGAGAGTAGAAGTTTGGAATGTCTGGTCCAGGATGATGCCTTGGCATTCCTGCTTCAGAAGAGTAGAGATTAACATTAAAATTAAAATTATCGACACTTCATACACAAAATTTCAGTCATGTGAAAACAGTAAAAAACTGTTTTTTGAGGTACAAAGAATTGACTCATTGAACTAAAAAAAAAAAATTTTTTAACAGCAAATTACTATAATTTCTCAAGCAAGTAATTCAACAGTAAAAACCGTGTTTTAAACCAGTGCGAATAAGCAAATGGCGTATATTAACGTCTACCCCAAAAAAATTTTCAGGCACAATATAAAAATTCAAGCAAAGTAAAAGTTTTTTTTTATATTTCCAACACTTTATTTAGCCACTGCCATGTGTCGCGTCATGGCTATTGTTTCTATATTTCTGTTATTGAGCCAATAAAAGCATATATGCATGTCTGCCTCCAGAACCAATATTTAGAAAGAAAAAACACAACCCACACGCACATAAATACGACGTTTTCCATTTATTTGTGATTGCTGACTTAAATTATGGAAAAACTGGTGCTTAAATTTAAGTGTTTATTTGAAGTATGCGCATATAAGCACCCCCCAAGTTTATGAGCATCTAAAATTGAATTTTTTTTATTATTTTTATTGTAAATTATATTTAAGTAAAGGCTGTGTTCGAAAACCGATTCAGACCCCCCCCCCCCCCCCCCCATTAACATTGAACTTCACTGCAATGCAACACTCGTCCTCCATCCCCGATAACATCAACGTTTGGCTCTTTATTAAAGAAAATTGAGCAGCTCGGCCTGAGACTCTCATTAAAACCCTTTTAAATCCACTTCCTGAGTTGAGCATCTAACACACATGGGCTGAAAAATGGAGCAGTTTTGGATCATTTGCAGATCAGTTGCGGCGTGCAGCCTCGCTGAGGATATTTATAGCTGCGCAGAGTCGACCTCCTCCACTCCATCCTGTCTCCTGCTCTCTTGCTCTTGGACTGGCAGTAGGGCGAGCGTTAGACTGACGGAGAGACACCGTCTGCCAGAAATCTGGAAGAAATCCGGCCTCACACAGCAGCAGCCCTCCATCTCAACCGGACGCTTCTTCACACAACTCACTTTGCAATTTACTACGCGAAGCAAAAACTGTGTCATCTCGTTTTGTTACATGAGCCTAGCAGAATGTATTTATGACTTTTCCTATACATGAGAGGACATTGGAGTTCTTGTTAACAAAGTTACTCAATGGCTGACGGATTCGTTGGAATGTTGAAAAATATATACGTAAAAAAAAATCAGTCATGTGAAAGTGGTGAATAATGTGAATTATTGCATATGTGTGTGTATGTGTGTGTATACATATTGCTAAATATTATACTACAATGTGTAACTAGAATGTGTATTTATATAAACCAAAACAACAATAATAATATTAATTAGAATAATAATTAATTTTATTAGATATTTAAATATTATGTTGTTGTTTAATTTCTGCTCAAAGTTTTTATTTTCATTTTATTAAATTTTTTTTTATTGTAATTTTTTCCCAAGTTTTGTATTTTTAGGGTGTATTTATGTGCATATTTGTTGCAGTAACTAAAATATGTATCCATCCATCCATCCATCCATCCAACATGACTGTCTATCTATCTATCTGTCTGTCAGATCTGTCAATCTTTCCTCTACCTGCCCATTCATCCATCCATTCATATTAAATATGGCAGTATGCTGATCTGAAGAGTCGCGTAATACAAACCAATCATCCGTCACCAGTCTGGAGGGTTAGCATGCGGTTACCTTGCTTGGGGTTGACGTCCTGCGGGTGGTGTCCCGAGTGTGGGCCGGGGGCAAAGTGCTCATCGCTGTATGTGATCAGCGGGGTAAGGGGGTGCACCGCGTGGGACGGCTGGACCACCGGCACCTTGTTCGACTGGGGAAAAAGAACAAAACAAGAAATCCAAAATAAACGGTCTGATTCTGAATAAAAGACGTGACCGAGAAACCACACGGGTTGCGGGTTCACGCACTTCCTGCCGTTTATTAAACCGTGTCGCGTCGCTGCTGATGTGTGGATTGTCTGCAGAAGTGTTTGGGGCCAATAAAGAAGGGGGTTGGGGGCGAGAGGAGGGAGGGAGCGCCACAGGGCAGAGGCAGACCAGAGGTCTCGGGGCTGGAGATCAAAGGGAATCATTAGCCAGTGAATAAGGGAGTTCATTACAGAGCCCAGGCCGTCTGCACTGGAACTAAGCAGGGTTAATCACGTCAGCAGCCAACTCCACACACACACACACACACACACACACACACACACACACACACACACACACAGACCAGACAGACGCATGAGAGAGAGACATGACGCAGAAAGACCGACGGATGAATACGAAGAGTGAGACGGAAAGAGACAAAGAAAGCCTTTGTTTGAGAAAAGGAAAAAAAGTATGAAAAAAAGTATACGTCTCCAGTCAGATATTGATAAGAGCGTCTAACATGTCGGGAGTCTTGGGTTACACAACAGGCAAGAGGTGTCCACCCGAGCCACGGGCCAAGCTCCCGCAGGCAAGAATGAGCAGAACACTCTCATTTCAGAGCAAAGGTTGCCGCTTCCAACCAGTTAATTGCCCGGAGAGGCAGGTGTAGCACGCCATTTCCTCCGCAGACAAATGGCCGTAAAACCACAGGCGAGGAGATGCTATCTGACGCTCTCAGACACAGGCGAGCAGTGACCCGGCACTGTGGAAACACACCCAGACCACGAGCTGGTAAATGTATTAATCTGGAAAGATCCGCAACGAGCGCTCAACAAGACGCCGCCTTGGCCAAGTAGGTTTCTCTCCTTTTCCAGGCTTTCTGCTGGCAGGAAACGACGCTTTTAACCGCTGAACTTTGCCTCACAATTCGACCTTGGAAATGAAGAATAAGGCCCAAGAACACTAAATTTGAGGGAATACGACCCACTTGGTGAAAAAAAGGCCTACTTGGTGGAATTAGAATTGAGAAAGAGAGAGAGCAAAAGAGTAATGAGAGAGAAATCAAAAGAGAGAACGAGAGAAAGAAATAGAGCGAGAGAGAGAGACAAACATGCCCTGCTAATTTTAGACTATTATTAATTATATTATTTCACAAGCTTGTAACTTTTATATTTCTTAAAGGTTGAATAAGTCTTAAAAGTTTAATGTATTTTTTGGCGATAAAATGTGTTTCCTTGTTTGCTGAAGAACAGTAAAAATGTTTCATTCCAGAACATGGAACGAAAGGTTTTTAAAGTGGGATGATGAGTTACTTACATTGACTAGTAGATGGTTAGTGTTAGTATTGAAATGACAAATTAAGGAATGTTTCAAATTCTAGTCAATGTTATTGACAAATATCAGCCATAATCGATCTATTTGCTTCATTATATGAAACCATTATCTGACCGCCACATACAAGTCATGCTCAAAAATTCTAGTATTTTATAAAAATATTAAATTTCACAGATTTCCTAAAGGTCAAACACTCCGTCCTCACCAAACACACACATGGCCAAGACAAGTCTAGTGCATGTAGAAAAATACTCCAAACAAAATTCAAGAGTGTGTGAATTATAAAGTCTGTGTTTACAATGGGTTAAGTGCTCAAACTATGTCAAAATTCTAACACCGAAGGAGTTCTTTAGTCGCCTTTGTACATCCAAAATTGCATTATGACTACTTTACTTTACAGTCGTTTATCACATGTTTTTATCCAAAGCGACCTAACAAGTCAGTACAATTTTTACAAATTCACAACATCCTGCTTTCCCTGGGAATCGTACCCATGACCCAGTGTTCCAAACACTACTGCTACTGGGAAAGATTCATTATTAAAATTTGAGCAGAGAAAATTAACTTATCCAGGAACATTTTGCCATCGTTTGCTGTACATTTTAAGATGTTAAAATAATGTATTTCATTTTCATATTAAAAACCGATATTGATATTACAAAGGCATGAAGGCAGATAACCAGATAGACAAGTTCAGTTCTGGGCTTATCTACCAGTTCAGATCACGGTCAGAGGTGATGAATAATCGGGACAACCTCGCTCTCATTACTAATATGTGACTGGAGGGCAGTAGCCACTGTGACGGGCCTTCACCGGAAGACCACATGATAGCATCCACACACCCTCTTCATTTTACGCCTCTCAACCCTTATTGGCTTTTCCTCTGAGAGAGAGATAAGAGTCAGGCATATTTTCCCATTTAAGCCTCTAGTCTCTGTCTCGCAAAAAGAGATATAGAGGAGTGGAGGATGAACTTAAAACAGAGATGAGGGTTGTACAATAGACTCCCAGGAGCTCGGGACACAATTCCAATCTCCAATCCGTCAAAATGAGGCTCTGGGATTCCAGGCAACCATGCAAAGTGGAAGCTGGCATTGTGCGTTCCACCTTATTTCCATCTGTAGCACTTCAGCCTTCTCGGTCTCAGCTGCCAGAGTCCATTTCTCTCAAGCCACATTTCTGTCAAGACAAAACCTCAAGACACCAATAGGAAGAAGACGAAAACACATTAACTTGGACGAATTTTAAACGAGTGAAATGTCAAC
>MU204326.1:11669892-11689892 GCA_017309775.1 Paedocypris sp. Pulau Singkep | reverse complement strand
TCAATTACTGCCTAAAAGTATAAAAGGTCTTAATTCTAAGGTTATGACAAAATAGTTACACACTGTATATGGCAAAACAATAAAACATATGTATGTATGTATGTATGAATATATATATATATATATATATATATATAAGTTTTATATAATTGTATATAATAATATAATAACAATAACAATTCTACTAGAATTTAAATCAAATTTAAATTAGATTTATTACAATTACAGTTAAATTACACATTTAGACGGCAAGGCATGAATTGCATAGATATAAATGAATGAATAACTGAACAGGGTTAGTGTTAAATTAAACATTTTTGCACCACTTTTTAAAACAAACAATTAGCAAATTAGCATTTTAATATGTACAAACTATTTGTCTCTCACTGGTGTTTGTAATGTAAATGAACGACAGACGTCCATTACCACGGATCAATCTACGTGTTTTCACTTTTTCTTTGCTTTTCAATCGGAAATGCAACTGATATGGTTGGTTAATCACAGAACATGTTTTCCGAAAACAGTGGAATTGTTTTTGTTTTTCATCAGTTTCATTGTGTTTACTGTCACAGACAAGCTACTTTGCTACTACGTTCATTGTGAATTTTATCAACGACAAAAGAGGTTTTACTATTTGAGTTGAGTTTAGTTTTACTATTTTACTACTCCGACCTCCAAACGCTCAGTCAATCATAGATCACATTTCTATTTAGATTATATTCAATTTATGTGATATACACAAATTCATATTTCTAATATTTTCACATTATTTTTTTAAAATATTTCCTTACTTACACGTTAAACTGCACATTCCTTCTTAAACCGCAGACATCTCACCCTTCCCTAAAAATGCCAGGCATTCTATAGGCCACGTGTACACCCATCTAAAGAGATCATTCTTCAATAATCAAGATTAATAATCGTGGTGCATGTGTGATCATTTACAATCGTAGCATCAAACATCTGCGCAGAGGAAACCACATCACTGATCTTTCCAGCGCAGAACACTGACAGATGCCAACCACGTTCTGGAATCGCACCAAACCGAGGTCACGCATGAATAAAAAAAAATCCAACGCTAGTCTGATAAAACCGTGCCACCGCTCGGAATATTGAGTTACGGAGTCTCCTGTTTGTGTTGAGGCATTGTGTGAAGGTTGTATAAGGGTTTGGCCGAGCTCGCAACATCCTGCTGCACATTCACCTTGCGGCTTATGCAGAACCTGTTTTCACAGCAGGGCCTGGTCACTTCAAAGCTCCAGCGAAAGGTCAAACATTCCTCTGGAGCGGACACAAACCCTCCACCGCACATTAGCATGCGCTCTCACACAAAGATGCATCCCTGCACGTACAACGTACAAAGCCAAGCACGAGCATCCTTGAACTTCACAGCAATTTCGTAAGTGCGCTTTGATTCCGGCTGCGGTAGAAAGCGCATGAATGAAGGAAGCCTTGTTTTGACAGTGGTTTTATTGCTTGGTCAGACAGCTATTTTTGCAAGAGCCCTACACTAACGTAAAGCTGGGCAGTAACAGGCTTCCTTCCTCATGCCAACACACTGGGCCAGCAATGGCAAAACCATAGACTCAAATCCCAAGAAAAGACTGACAATGTCGTGAAATTCACATAGTAAGTGACGCTAAACAGCTTTCTTGGAGATTCTAAAAAAGTTGGTGGTTCAGTTCTTATAAGGAAGGATGAGGTAGAAAATTCAAAACAAATCTACTAGAAAAAAAAATAATCTTTATATTATACATTCAATATTACTGTTCCAGAGTTGAAGTAGGATACAGAAGTCCAAAAGCCTTGAAGGTCAAAGCTAAATTGTTCATCTTGATCCTAGCAGCAACTGGTAACCAGTGTAAAGAGAAAAGCAGGAGTTACTAGCGCCCTTTTTGCTGTTTAAAAAAAAACGATTTTTACTTAATTACTTAATTGGGTTTAATTTAAGATTATTCGATTGGAACTTAGTGTTTTTCAATTATCGTTATTATTTTTATTATTATTATTGTTGTTGTTGTTGTTATCATCATAATTATTTAGCGTCGTAAAAATGTTTTTAAATACTTACACATGCTATACATCCAATAAACCTCTACTTTAATTTTTTTTCAAACCGTAAAACGTAAAGCGCAAATCTTAAAATCTTAAAAAAATCATTCAAAACAATGGAGCGCTCACAAAGCAAAACAAAAAATAAACAATAATTTGCATTTGAACGCTGATCAATTAACATAATCATAGATAATGTCATTGAGTATTTTTAATATTCAATAACTTTGCAGTCAATCAAAAGTAGCTTTTACAAGTCTGAACACAATAAACCATAAATTACTCAACACCAACAGAACCAGCCAAACAACATAATTTACTAGCCACAATACTACGGTATTATCAAGTATTAAAAGAATTTCCCTCAGGGTTTAATAAAGTATATACCTGCCTACCTGCCTTCCTATCATAGCATTGCTCATCACACAACTGTAGTCAACTCATGACCAATGCCACTAGCTACACAAAAACTACAAAATAAATGCCAACTACTAAATAAAAGAGCGACACTGGCACTCAAAACTCAGACATCATGTCATTGCACTTGGGGGGAAAAATGTGGAAAAAAAGAGGGTTAGACGAGATTAGCAAGTGGTTTTGCTAAAGCAGGTATGTGGCTAGTAAATGGCTGCCACTCTGGATTTGCCAAGAACTTGTGGCGAGGGGAGAATGAGAGCTGCAGGGGAGCTTGTGATGGAGCGGTGGAATAATACCGTCTCTCTCGCCGCCGCACCATGAGGCTGAAGGTTCAGGCTGGGGAGCTTCGTACCTGCTGGAGGAGAGGAACTGGCCTGTAGTGAACGGAGCTTCTTCAGATGCAGCTAACTGACCTAGTTTCACACTCGCTGCAACAAAGCATCAGCTTTACGGCCCAGAAGTAGGGATTGAGATAAGAGGAAAATGGGAAACAGAGCAGGGGGAGGGTGGGAAAGAGACGGCGGTCCACACGGAGAGAACACTCATTTGCATAGCAGAAGATGTGGCTTTCTTCGTACAAACTGTTACGGAAAAACAACAACCGGACTTGTTGGAATTTCGGTCAAAAGATGCTAGATTTAAAAAAAAAAAAAATACAGATTGTATTTTACCCAAATGGAGGTATGAAGAAGCGGCCCAAGAAATCTGTATTCTCGCCGCATTTCACACCAATGTTTGTTTGTGTGTGACCAATAAAAATTGAATTTGAGAATCGATTGCGTTTGGGAATCACGAATATTGAATCAGGAATATGGTAAACAATTTCAAACCAAAAACTGAAACATAGCCTAGCCATCCTTGTGTACTCTTATTTCAGTAACGCGTAAACAAAAACATGCGTCCGATTGGTTGGTGAGTTTTTAACGAACCACTCTGGAAAATAGCGAGAAATAATTTCGTTTTTTCGTTTTTTTTTTTTTTAAATGAATAGTCAATTAAGCCAATAGTCAATAGGTAAAACGTCATGCAACACCTATTTTTAACTTAAAGACACTCTTTGCTAAATAACAAGATAAAAGCACATCGATGGCCTTTTTATAATCGTGCAACTAGCAAAACTATGATCTAACATACCTTTAAAAAATATATAACTGCCGTCTCAATAAGACCAAATGATCTGATCCCGCATCACAAGATCTTCCCTCTTTTAAAAGCTGTTGTAGGTAGGACATGGCGAGCAAATAATCGCGGCCTCGCTGCATTGTGAGGGAATTAGCTAGTTAACCTCGACACAACTGCTTTTCAATTGAACATCAGTTGCTTGAGAACACACTGGCCAACAATGATCCCAGAAGAACAGATGACTTCTCTCGGCCCAGGCCGGGCTAGGAAACACTTCAGCGAGCACTCAGGACGGTCTCCTCCCTCGCCCCGCACTTTTAAAGGGGCACTTTTGAAGCCATTGTCCCGACTAGAGCAAACAAAATACGGGTCGTGTTCAAACAAGGCCTGACGCGACGCTGTTGCGTGTTTTCTAGCCTGTGATTTCACCTGGTGATGGAGTGAATTGAAAGAGAACAAAACAGAATTTGTTTAATTCATTTATTTGTTTGATTTTTTACGCCATCTTAGCTTCAATCGCTATATTAATGGCAACATGGTCTTTGCCAATTTTACACTTCAAAGAGAAAAACATCTCTTTAACAGTCGATCAGGATTTGTTTAAAGATTTTATTTAGAATTTGTATGAAATCAGATTAGTGCTAAGGAATGAAGAAAAATGTCTCACATTTTCGTCCAAAACTTTATATTATTTTTTGGCACTAGTTTCAAGTGGGGGCGGCCCTTACTCTGATTGGCAGGTGAGAGTGTGATTGGCAGTTGACTAGGAAGTGGGGCAGGTTTAGTGAGCGTTTAAATACATTTAGAATGGGAACACCTTCGTTGTCGGAGTATTTATCCGTTTGTACTAATAACTTCTGGACTGACACCTTCCATGCACCAGAAAGAACTGGTGTACACTCATCCAACACTTTCTAGTCAACTGCTGCCAATTACATTCTCATCAGCCAATCAGAATAAGGGAAAATAGTGCCAAAGGTCCAAACGTAAAAAGCGTAAACACACGAAAAAATTTGAAACAAAAAAAAAATTGTTCCAGACGAAAATGTGAAGATTGCAAGCAGGGGGAAAAAACGAAAATGTGAAGCATTTTCCTTAGTTTGTTAGAAATGTGTGTATTTTTGGCACTAATTTCTGGATTAGCTTGTATAAGGCAAATTATAAGGCTTACCGTTAACATTAAACATTTTATTTCATTATAAAGAAGTCACACGTTTTCTTTTTTTTTTTACAGTTATAAGGCGCATGGTCATTTTTTAAACAATTTTATGCTGGTTTGTGCACCATATAGTCCAACAATACGTTCCCAGTTTTTGGCTTTGTGGTTTTGGATAAAAGCATCTGCTAAATGCTGAGATGTAATGCAAAGGTCAATGAAATTACTCCCAATTAAGCAAATGATTCAGATAATTCTGTTCTTAACAACTCTGCACACGGACGACGTTCCTGTGACTTCCTAACTATGCCTGCAACACCAAAGGTTGTGGGTTAAAGTCTCATTAAAATATGAGTTATATCGATTAAAATGTAAATTATAATAAAACCAAGACACTTTAGAGCTGAAACCATTTCATCAGCCATGAAGCAAAGTACAATGTGCAAAATCCACAAGCAGATAATAGACAGATGAGATGAAATACAAAAGTAAGCGAATGTTTCTGCTGAAATGCAAGGCAAACGCTTTCTACACGGATGAAAACGAATAAAACTATAAACTGTAAGACTGAATGAAACTGGATCACACCCAAGGTGTGTGCAAACATTTACGCTCATTATAAGAGAAATGCCATTACATCCAGTTCTTTATTAGGAAACAAAACCCAGCGCGCAGAACGTTTAGCCATAATGAAGAAAAACACGTCTTTAACAGTGTTAATGAAGAGAAATGATCCGCGCTCTCAATCTAAAAGGGTTCAGGACTGAATTTACGCCACCCAATAATTTTCTAAACTGCAAAAACAGACGGCGCCAACTTAATTTTGCCATTTATTCAGCTTATAAAGAGAATTTATGGATACTGCTTAGGGAAAATTAAGACAAATTTTTAGAAAGAATAAAAAAAATAAAATAAAAGTTGAACATGTTGAATAAATTAAATAAATCATAAATTAACACAATTATTTTTACATTTTAAATTTTAATTACTGTAACTTTAAATTGTATTGTATTTCCGTTTACTTTGAACAGAATTTCAAAGAGGAACCGTTTGCTAAGTCAGAATCTAACAGTTTTTGCTTTGTATTTATACTTGCCTTTTTTGGCACTATAACCAAATATTCTCATTTACATACAAATTCACAAGCTGGGGCGATGCAGGAAATAACTTTAGTTGTAACATATTTAGTGTGCAATTATAGTCCTGTGGTCTTTTGTCCAATCACAACTTCTTAACCACCTATCCATTTTCTAGTCCGCTTTCTACATTTCCGGGACATGGGGAGCAGGAGCCTCGTTGTAAGTGTTCCAAACATGGCAGATGACTGGATACGCCCAATCTCTGATGTCACTGAACTACATTTCTACGTGATTAAGATCAAAACCCATGTCACATTCCAGACCATCATAAATGTGAAAAATCGGGACTCAAACATTCTGAAAAACAACTCCAAACTAACACAACACCAAAAAACACAATAAGCATCGGAAGGTGAATCCGCCAAGCATTGACTTTTTCATAAACAACAACATTTTCTATTGCTTATTCCATTTCTGGGTCACAGGGATCAGGAATCTCAATCACTCTAGTTTGAATTTTCATAAAAACATGTTGTACACGTTATGGTTTGCAATAGTCCCAGCAAAGTCAAGTTTGGCCTCCAACTTAAGAAAGACGTATTAATTATTAAACTAATTAATTAAATTAGGCCCAAAAAAGCTGCATACGCAACAAAAACAAACATCTCAAACTAGATGCGGTGACGTAAAGCATGAACTGATTTTTCCTGGTCTTCTTATAAGCCCAACGTCTACAAAGCAGAGTTTCCACTGAAATTCTCTTAATACCTTTTCACATCCTCTGGGACACTGATGCTGCTAATAACCAGCGCCGCTCTGGAGGAAAGTCAGCACGCTGCGCAGCGCCGAAAGCAGGCCAGGCTGTTCTTGCAGCGTATTCTTTTAGGTTTCATCATCTTGAATTAAACAACTGAAAAAGCCAAACAAAGTGCAACTATTTGCGGACGGAGAAGCAATGCAGTGTATCGCACAATTAAAGCGTGCGGGTCGACTGTGAATGTTGTTGTGAATAATAACGTTTAGGAGCAACCTACAGTCAAGCGTACACCAGTTGTGCGGTTTACATTCGGATTGTGAAGGGCCCTTGAGCAAAGAAATGAGTCTCCACAGGGGTCTAAATCAATTAATGTTGGGGGGCTTCCAGTGCCGGAGACCGAATCCCAGATAAAAGATCAGATCAAAGGGGCAGAAGAGTCAATTTTTGTCGATGAACTATTAACAATAGACCGACATGAAGAGCCACTGCTGATAATTAGAGCTGTTGTAGAGCATCACAATCAAACACACACGCACACACACACTCGTTGGTTCTGTTTCGTGATTTTTTTTCACACCAGCATAGAAAATATATTCATAATACATGTACAGTTTAATATAATTTTTTAAATCAGAGCAGTGAAATTAATCGCAAAACTGTGACCATTTTATTTTATTTTTATTTAAAATTGAAGTAACTGTTATTTAATAATACTTGTGCTATTAGTTCAGATTTAACCAGATCGTTTCCAGTCAAACTAGAAAACCATCTTGTCCATTTTTAGTGCAACATACTTTGTCTGTTTTGCCCGATTACAATGAACAATTTCCCCCGCCAAAAACAATGTAACAAAAAGAATAAAAATGTTTAAAAATATAAAATGCATGGACTGATTTAAAATTTTCCCCCGTTTTCTTTTTGCTAAATGTGCTAAAATGTAACTTATTTTTGAGGGGGTGAAATAAAAATCTAATTTATATAATCATTCATGAGGAAAAAAAGGGTTTTGAAAATTAAATATTCCAAACATATTCTAAAAATGCATGTATTCATTAAAAAATATGCTTGTTTTATTTTACCAAATGTATTTTTATGATTTACACTGCATAATTGATGACTTGCAAAAGTGTTTGTAAAAAAAATATAAACTTGTGTATTCCAAAAATACATTTTCAGCTCTATTGTAAAAAAAGTATCTATATTAAAAAACAAACACCCGAAATGCATGAAATTGCATGAACCAACTTAGAAAACCCCTGCACGAGTACAACATGAAAGTAAGTGAAAGTCTGACGTCTCAACTTCACCACTGCAACATTAGCAATCTGGACAATTGGAGGGGTGTGACAGGATCCATGCTTCAGTCCATTGTGAGTAGGACAGGGGGTGGGCGTCACAGAAGGGGGCAGAACCGGGCACACGCTCCACTACAATAGCCAGGCCTCATTAGGGCCACAGCCATCCCACTGCCGACACCACCACAACATGGCTCACATAAACATGGGGACATCTGCAAGGGTAATCACAGCATTGTGCTGCCATTTTCTGCTCTGCTGGATGGCAACGGGGCCGCCTGCTTTTCAGCACGTCCCGGACCCCTCGCCCTCCTCCTCCTCTGCCGCCGAGTGTCAGTTTCAGGGGTCAGAGACCCCCAGGTAACACAACCCACTGTTTTGTGCAGAATTACACGTAATTAGTCCAACGATCTGATTGTGTTGAGTGTGAAAAAACACCTTTTTCAGCCACTTTCTCCCCCACATCTATTTCTGCACACAACAACCCCCTCTAATTCCCGTTCGCCATTCCTCGCTCACCCCCCTTCCCCTCTCTCTCTCGCTCGCTCGCTCGCTCCCTCTCTCTCTCCAGCGCCCACGAAACGAAGCCAAGACTCTTCATCTAGTAGGAGGCAGAAGGCTTTGAAGAGATCAAAGCCAAGGCCGCGAGCAGTTGTGCGCCCTGGGAATACGCCGCAGCTCTCTGCTCCGCAGCCCCCTTTTTCAGCGTCATGTCGGATTGCAGCTGGATTGCATTTCGACGGTTTTCTTAATGCTCTTGGTTTTGACTTTGACATCACTGATCCCCCCCAAAACACACACACACACACACCTTAAAACACAAGCGAGTGCGAAGTGACACGAAAGGGAACAAAAACCGTGTCACTTTTTACGTCTTTGAATTCAAAAATTTGTATTCATCACAAGCATTCACATACGCACCGATATGCAGCAAATTTTGTATTATTAGCAGAATCTACCCACAAAATACAAATCGGGGACAATAAGAGAGTGAAAATTACATTACATGAATCACATTGACAGGGTGATTTTTATTCTCACAACTTCGTCCAGGCAAGTATGGATAACAGAAAACAGGAAGCATTTGTTGCGTGAAAGGAGCGACAAACTTTTATGAGTCGTTTTAAAAAACAGAATTTTTATAATTGACCAAGGAAAGTTGGTCCGTGTGAGTAGTGCACACACAAGTTCAGCCACTACAAGTTGGAGAAAAACGCACTCAGGGAAATGGGAACGAGCTGGAAGGGGCAAAGTCAAAAGGACGGTTTGATGTGCAAGCAAAGAGAGCGAGAGAATGCTCCATCCATACATCCATTAAACAGCCTAGCTAATAAAGCCTAGTGGCGAGCTGTCTTTGTACTGTAACTCAGAGAAACCCTTTACCAAACTCCGACACCAGGGAGCATGAATATTTCAGCGGCGTCTGATCCACCAAGCATGTGAAGCTCCTCTTCCCCACACACACACACACACACACACACACAAACACGAAAATAATGAGCTTCTGAGGAACACTGGCAACACAACCTAGTGGCACAGGGTCTCGCTGATCAATCCCACCATCACCAAACAGCAGAGAAGCGTAAAGCTCCGCCTTCCATCGCGGTCACCGATGAATCTCTTTCCAAATGGATCAATGTTGCTTCACTCCACTACACGACCAAAAACTACCCAAATAGTAACTAAAATGAGTAGTTTCTCGCTTAAGTGCGCCAATTGACCCCGTAAGGTTCGTGCGTACTTTCCCTTCAGATTCTCTCTCGCGAGCTTCCGGATCTTTCTTGATCGCGTCATTCTCATTCGCACATATCACAACACTATTGTCCACTTTTATCATATTTTTTAATATAGTATTGTATTGTATCACATCATATTATAAATATTACTATACTACTATACAGTTACTACTATGTATATATTTAAGAAGTGTGCTCTACTATGAATACTCTACTATGTTTATTTAAGAAGTGTGCAGTGTTATTTATATGTTTATGTTTATATATATATATATATATATATATATATATATATATATATATGTGTTTATATATATATATAGTTGTGTGTTCATATGTAATTTCCCCTCTGTGGAACAAATAAATGCATTTTCAATTCAATATTGTACTGTACTACTCTACTCTACTCTATATTATGTATTAGGCAGGAACATTTAAAACTTGAGCAATTCATGTGTAACTGACGAATGAAACCCAGAATTTTAGGGATACTGAATGAGTACTAGTCTCGGTTAAATAAGAGCGTATGTAGGCAGTAGGCTGGTGTGTATATGGTTAGTCGCTATGCATAAAACGACCAGAACTAAAACGAGGAGAAACAGACGCTTCAGATCTTTCCAGAGAAAACCAGCTTCACGACCCAAATGAAAATACACAAAACAACGCTTTTGAAAAAAAAAATCTTAAAAGACTCGAAAAGTGTCAGCTACTGTTGACAAAATAAAAGTTGGGTGAAGAGGGCAACGGAGGGTCGGTGGAGGTCAGTGCCAACTCTGGAGACAAAACAGGCGGGTAAGTGATGACAACCGCGGCGGAAAGTCAAAACACGGCGTGCTTGCGTCCGTCTGGCGGATTCCCTCAACAGGTGACGCCGCATGGAGAAGTCAGGAAATAACACCAGTGTGTGGATCTCAGCAGCCTTTTAGCACCATCAGCATGTAAAAATGTGTAACGGGCTGAGAAACTGACCGTCTGTTGATTTACAAATGTAAAAGAAAATGGCTACTTCAAAAAATAACAATTGTAACTTTCATGCGAAAAGTGTTACTTGGAAAACAATGTAATAACAGTGACGTCATAAGAATGACATCATCATGCACTTTTAGAGCACGATAACTGATAGAAACCAAGACATCTGCAGCAAAGTATGAAAAATCATCCAGTCATTTATGAACAAAGCCTGTTGCTCCACAGAAGCCAAAAACACGTCAGCTGACCAAACTGCCGCGCTCTATTTTTTTTGTCGATCTGACACATGGATTCAATATGGCTGTGGGAAGTATTGGACATAAACAAGAGTATCAATGACTCTCTGTTTAAAAGCCGTGAGCCATGATGAAAGAGCCGAGGACTGTGGAAATCACACCGATGCCCAGACCTGCTCAACAGACGACACACATTGACACCCTTGATCACGGCGTGTGTGTGTGTGTGAGCGAGTGTGTGTTGGGGTACTGATCTAAATGCTATTGTAAAGCTTAATTGTCTTTCATGAAAACTAACTGAGCATACAACAATGAACATGAAAAAACCTAAAACATAAGGGATGTCAAACTGTGGACAAAAGATGAGCAAAAATGCTGAGAGTGGGGACTTTGTTTTAAGATTAAGAAAAAGTGTACATTTAAATACAGTAAATTCTGCTCAGGACATTGAGATATGATAAAGTGTGAGAACGATAAAGTAAATGAAGGCAAAATAATACTATAGGAGACAGAGAGAAAGACAGAGATAGAGAAAGGAGAATGAGAACAACGTATGATAAAGAGAATGAAAGAAGATAAATAAGACAAGTATAGAGAGAGAAAGTTATAAGAAAATAACGCAAGGAGAGGAGAGAGAGGCTGAGTGAATAAAAAGTAAGTTCTAATAGAGCAGAAATAAAAAGCAAGAAAGAGAAGGGTATGAGAAAATGATTGTGGAAAGAGAGAGACAGAGATAAAGAGAAAGTAAGAGACAGAATAAAAAGGTAGATAGAGTGAATGAAAGAAAAGAAAGAAGACATGTAGAAGGAGAGAATGGTATGTGAAAACAATAGAAAGAGAGAATAAACAGAAGGATAGAAAAGAATATCAGAGGAGAAAGAGAGAGAGAGAGAGAGAGAGAGAGAGAGAGAGAGAGAGAGAGAGAGAGAGAGAGAAAGGTGTGAGAAAATAATGAAGGAAAGAGAGAAACAGAGAGAAAGAGAAATCAAGAGACAGAATAAAAAGTAAGATAGAGTGAAAAAATGTTTATAGAGAGAGGGGTAAGAGAAAATGATAGAAAGAGAGAGAGTGAGAGAGAGAGAGAGCGAAGGGAAGACCCAGCGGTGTGAAATCTCTTTAGGTAAAGCCAGGGTTTGGGGGGTTTGTGATTCCACGGCATGTCCGCGGTGAGAGATCCGTCACGTCCCACATCAAAGCAGCGCGGGGGTGTGTGAGGGCCACACCAAACCAGCAGCTTCCTCAGGAGCATATCCACATCCTTCACTCACACTTATCATCGTTCACATTCAGGCTCGGACCACCGATTCATCCAACGGAAACAGATTTACAGTAACTTTATATAAATCAGGTCAGAAATGTGGGAGTCGAACATACAGCCGAGAAGATCTCACCTTCTAACAACACGTGAGGGGAATGAGACGTGTGAAGCGTATGAAAAATACCATTCGATAAAATGGATGAAAATTACATTTATACATTTTACAATTGTAATTTTCAATTAGGAAAAAAGAAATATTACTTCAGTCTTGATCTATGCAGATTCTCGATTCAGTGTGTGTTCCAAATTCTTCAGATAAAATTACGGTCTTTTAATTATTAAAAATTAAAACAATGTGAATTTTGTTATTTAATTTAATAAATTATTTTTACCAATGTTTGTTAGAATTTTGTGTTTATGTCATTTATTATACGCCGACCTTGAGGGTCACCTTATGAATTAAATAAAATATTATCATATTTAAATTCACCACACGGTTTCATGAAAAGCATCAGCATCAGGCCGAGATTCAAACGTACAAGCTTTGCTGTTGCGAACACCACGAGCCACAGAAAAGCTCATTCATCCGCTCTGGATTCATACAAACGTGAAATATAATAACTTCAAAGCTGCAGAGACAATGCGCTAGTATTTACCTGGAAATCTTATCTGCTGACCCCGAGTTGGCCATCTCACATGAACCCTGGATGCCATTTCCAGATGTCGTCTATGAAACGTCGCATTAAATCAACATGTGGAGGATTGGCGGATCACGTGACGCCACAACGATGCTCGGCTTGCAGGTGTAAACAACAGAAGAGCTGACAAGTCAAAAATTGCCATCTCTGTGGCTTGGTGGGAGCAGGAACTGGAATGTCATGGCCAATGGAAATCAATCCAAACTTCAGGGGAATGAAGGAGGAGGGAAAGGAAGAAGAAGAAGGGAGGAAGAGGAGGAGGGGGGGGGGTCCTTTGATCTCTGTGAAAACCGATCCCAGACCTTGGAGATACAGCGTCCGAATATTTTAGCCACCGCAAAGGGGCGAGAAAGAAAGACAGGAGAGAGTGAGAGGAGAAAAGATAGAGAAAGCCATGAGAGAGAGAGAGAGCGCATGTATGATAATGAGAAAATAATTGACAATTAGGAAAGAGAGGGAGAAAAGCTGTAGAAAGATTGTGAAAAAAAACAAAGATGGGAGTGTGTGTGTGTGTGTGTGTGTGAGAGAGAGAGAGAGAGAGAGAGAGATTTGGAGGAGGTAATCGACAGACGGGGACAGGGAGAGAGAAAGAGAGAGAGAGTAGAAAAATGTGAGAAAAGCGGAAATGGAAGTAAGTGTGTGTGTTTGTGAGTGAGTGAGTGAGTGAGAGAAAAGGAGCAAGAAAAAGAGAGCAAGATAAAAAGTATGTATAATAATGAGATAGAGAGAGAGAGAGAGAGAGAGAAAGAACCTGTTTGAGAGAAAGCAACTGAGGGAAAGTGATAACGGTTAGTGACTGTGGGAGTGTGTGAATGAATGAGCAAACAAATTAAACGAAGCAAGTGAAGGAAGGACAGAGTGCATGAGTGAGCGGGTGACTGAGGGAGTGAAGGAGTGAGTGAGCGAACAAGCGAATGAGTGAGTAGATGCATCAGCAAAGGAATAAGTGAGTGAGCGAGTGAAGAGTTGACAGAGAAAGTGGAGGACGAATGTGACACAATTGCGTTTTATTGCCGAGCGAGTGAAAAGCGATTGAGGTGTGAGTGTGTGTGTGTGTGTGTGCAAATGGCTGCGGCGTCTCTAAAGCCAGTGTGAAAAAGCCGCCATTATTCGGGGATTCTGCGAGAATCCGCCAGGACGTTCCCGACTCTACCTTGCTGATTCAGGCTAGTTATTGTGTGCTGCTAAATCACACCGCGCGAGCAGATAAGTGTGCAACAATCAAGCCTCGCTGCACAACTTACTCAAAATCCCTGCCGACAATAAAAGTGTTAACCAATCAGAAGGCTTCAACTCAACGCCGGGGTCAAATACAGCGGCACGTGTCGCCAGAGCGGAACAAACCATGCTGGAGATGAGCTCAGCTGAGAAAGACTCTCTCTCTCTCTCTCTCTCTCTCTCTCTCTCTCCATTCCGTCTCGTTTTTTCTCTTTTTCTTTCCCTTTCTCTCAATCTCTTTCTCGTTTTGTTCTTTCTCTCTCTAGTCTCTCTGCTTTCCCTCTCTTATCTCATTCTTTCTGTCATCTCATTGTTTATGTCTCTTATCTCGTTCTTTTTCTCACTCGTCTCACTATTTCTCTTTCTGAACCCAATTGTTCTGTCTTTAGTCTCTTTTATTCTTTCTCTCTCTCATCTTGTTCTTTCTCTCTCTCATCTTGTTCTTTCTCTCTCTTGTCTAATCTTTTCTCTCTCTCTACACTTTGCTTCTCTCGTTTGTCTCCTTCTCTCTCTTATTGTTCATACTCTAGAGTCTCCTTCTCTATCTTGTCTTGTTCTTTTTCTCTCTCAAGTATCTTTCTTTCTCTCTCTCCCGTATCCTTTTTGTGTCTCTCTCACAATCTTTCTTTCTGTTCTGTTTTTCAATTACCTCTTTTGACAATCACCTCAATTTCTTTCAATCTTTAATCTCTGACATTCTTCTACAGCCCCACATCTCACTTTCTTAAGATGTAAAAAATACAACTTGTTTAAATGTTAAGAATCTATTGTTCTGAAATATTGTTGCATTGGCTGAAAAATGAAATTGAAAAACATGTTTGAATTACACAAGTCTAAATAATAAAATAGATGCAAAAGTGTCTACTTATTTTTCTGTGTGTGTGTGTGTGTGTAAGAGAGAGAGAGAGAGAGAGAGAGAGAGAGAGAGAGAGAGAGAGAGAGAGAGCGAGAGCCTCAAGGTCTCTCACTCCACTCTCTCTGTTTCTCTCTGACAAACTGGGAGTATTAACCACACAAAAACTACCAAACAGGATTAGGGCGGGCAGCTGCTAGCGTGTCCACCGTATTTTATTTTGGATCCCCCACTTCATCCAATCAACACCATGAAACAATCGAAAAGGCCTAAAAACACATGATTCCTTTTAAAACAACTATTCAGTTGCCACCAAACCAAACCAACCAAGCCTTTCCTCTATAAAACTCAGGAAGGAGTCAAAGCATTACTCACAAACACGCTTCACACAGAAACAAATATAGAGCGATTAGAACGTCAGAACCCGGAGCAAACCGCACAAAAAAGCGCAAGCGTGAACCGAGTGAGGTTTCAGCGACAGCGAATCAAGACTCACCGTTCTAGGAATGGGAGGAGAGAGCGAGCCGTTGTTCATGTAGGGCTCGTTGTTCATGTTGGTCATCATGATGTATCCTGGGTACGCAGGGTACGGATGCGCTTTACTGTACATATCTTGATGCTTGCCTGTAAATAAATACATGCGTTTTAAACATACCACAACCATTATAATCTAATCTAACAAAATTGCTGCGGTCAAACTCTTTAGTTGCTGTATTATTTTTGATTTTACAAATCTCTATTGTGTGTTTTGTTGACACTGAATGGGCATTGAATAAATTATTGATTTGTACTTTAAAGCTTTGTTTGATTTTGATTTGTGTAGGGTTGTATGCATATGTGTGTGTGTGTGTGTGTGCGTGATCCGCAAAAACCATGCGAGGAAATCAGTCGTTCTTCACAGTGTGTAAAAACAGTGGAGGTGTTTTGTAAGACGGCTGAAGTGTTTAGCTTGCAAATTTGCATCCTAATTCGCAGGGAGCTGAGAACAAAGAGGGTAAAGACAATCAAGCCCCTTCAGTGTGACCCCGTGCTAAAAAACCCACCCGGGTGCAAACAGAGATCAAATGAACTCCGGCCCATCGCGGCAACATGCTGCTCCTGACAATAGCGTCTCAGACGGTGTGTTCGCAGGCCAGAGCGTCAGAGGAAGTTTCCCTGGCACGTGTGATTGTGTGTCAATGCCAAACAGACCGTGGACTGATAGCGTGAAGAAAAGAAATCTCATACTTTCCACAGGTCAACCCGTTGATATACAGTACTTAAAAAAAGACTAATATATCACCCATTTTTATACAAAACAAATTATATATGCATAATAAAAAAAGCAAATATATATATATATATATATATATATATATATATATATATTTTATATATATATATATATTTTATATAATTTATATATATATATATATATATATATATATATATATATATATATATATATATATACACAGTGTGTCGAAATTTCGAAAGCGTGTGTATATATATATATATATATGTGTGTGTGTGTGTGTGTGTGTGTATATATATATATATATATATATATACGCCGATTATACACATACTGTATATATTGATGAGAAAAAAACTTGCATGCAATGATTGAAAGAAAAAAAAAATTTTTTCAATAAATCCCTAGTGATTCTAAAATTATATGTGGAATCGCTGTTAATAGCACACACTTAATCAATTGAAAAAAGCATATTTATTACTTATTATTATAATTGAAAAAGCATATTTATTGATCATAAGAATACATTTCTTACCATCATCTGAATGGTCCCTGTGCTTGTCGTGGTAAGAGTCTGGTGTTATTTGGGACTGTCTAGCTGCCTGTTTAAAAACAAAAGTGTGGAAACGTGAGATTCATTTCTCACATACACACTCAAAAAAACAGGGCATTCAGCTTTCAAGACAAGTTGACGGGTTTCATTTCATCTGTGCATGAGCTCAATTCAATCGCATGAAAATAGGAAAAAGCAAAGTGATTTAAACATCTCCGAGTCATTTCTGCTCTGCAGTAGATTCGGGCTCCGCTGCTATTCTGGTGCTCTTTTGATTATGAATCAGAAGTGCCGGGAAATAAACTCCATTTGGAGTTCAGATCCCACCGGGTGCCTTCCAGCAGAGTGAGGGATCTGTTCCGCTTTCCCAATTAACATTCAGCCCATCGGTTTGTTCTGTCTCATGTCAAACTCCAAGCCTGCGAGCTGGTGATGCCAGGAGCAAAAACCTTCATTTACAAAGCCAAGCTTCTTTTAATCCTTCCATACATTTTGTTTTTTTAATTCTATATATCAGATTTTAAAATGCAGTGTATTTTATGTATGGCATAGATCAAGATTGGCATTGATTAAAAAACATCATCAAAACTGATAAAATGTAAAAACATTTCTGCTCACTAAAATAATAAACATAGATTATCACAAATATTGCATGAATCATTACATTTATTGCATGTATTAGTACTATCAGCATTTTATTGAGAGGAACCAGTTCATCAAAAAATTAAAAAACTGCTTTATATATCCAGAATTTTTTACATATAAATCTGGGAAAAAACACTATAGCAAAAGCAAAATTGATTTGAATCGACAATTATCAGCAACAGAGGACAAAACCATCTATTTGCTTGATTAATACTTGCAAACGATAAAATAATGAATCAAACTTCTTGTCACAAAGGACTACTAAACATTTGAAATGCATGTTGTAGTTATTATTAATTCATTGTGCTTTTGTTGTTCTTTTTGCTGCCTTTGATGTTCTGCTTTTAAAATAATAACAATGATTCATCATCATAGTATAATAATAATAATAATAATAATAATAATAATGTTATTATTATTATTAATGATAATAATAATATTATAAAAGTAACATGAACGATTATTTCCTGTGAAAATAAAATAAAAGACTTGATTTTGGAAACGAGAAATTGTAAACATAACGGCTGGACAATTAAAAGAAAGGAACGGTGAACATCTACAGTATTTTTTAAGAAAACCACACGTGAGAATCATATCGATAAAGGATCGGCGACTCACAGGTTAAAACATTTGTTGTTGACATTAACACGTGCAAGTTTTGCTATTCCTGAATTAAGCCGCTCATGATCAGGGTCATAGGTCAAGTTATCAATTTGCAACGTGACTCCAAATTACACTTCTATATACTTCCAGGTTTGTTTTGCGGGTCTACTCACGTCGTGACTGTTTGGACTGATTTCGGTCTCGTTGACCAGAGATGACTTGATCTCTGCCAAGTCCCCTTCTTCTTCGGAATGGCTGATCTCCGCGAAGATTTGCTCTTTCTGCGGATCACCCTCGTCCTTGAACGGGATCATTTCGTCGGTGGCACAGAGCTCCGGGTCCCCGCCGCCTCCTCCGCCCGACAACTGCGGCATTCTTCGGGTGGTTGAAAGTCCTCCTCACCCTAGAAGCGCCTGTGAAAAATGGAGGTAAACCAAAATCCCGGTATTCCCTCCGTAAACACGCGCTTGCTCGACCGGAGTAACGTACCAAAAAATCCAAAAGGGAAACAATCTACCAGCTCTTGGGTGGCGTTAAAACGAGCTTAAAAGTTAATACGGCTCCTTTTGGCGTCCAGAGACGAGAAGAAAAGTCAAGTACAGGTGGACGCAAGACGCGGTGAACTTTTTTTGTTTTTGAATAGCGGTTTAAAAAGTAATTGGAAGTCAGATGCTGGGTGACATTCCGGTTCGGACTCCCGTGAAAAAAACCCACGTCCCTCTTGAGAACCGAGCTCGACTGAGACTGAGAGTAATGTTGTCCTGAAGAGAGTGTGTAGTGTCGCACTCCTCCCCCTGATCTCTGACTGACTACACAGATGAAAGCCAAGCCGCGCTTTGATTGACACCTCACGCGCGTGCCCGTGTGCGCACACACGCACTGACCGACTCTCCCGGGCAAAGTAAAGTGGGATTTTATATCGCTTCCAACAAATCAAGAATGGGTCGCTTGACTCGATTTTGGGAAAAATATAGTCGACTCCAGTTTAACCAATAAGAAATGAGCTGAGGATTAAACTGTCACACATGACTATAGGACGTTGTAAGCGCACTATAAGAAAAGCCAACAACTGTTAAATGTTCTAAAATATTAAAGTCGAATTGTGAATCGGATCAAATAAGACATATAATTAGATTAGTACTAATTTGCCGTTTGACTCAAGAATGTTGTATAACAGTGCGCGTGCGTTTGCGTGTGTGTGCGCGCGCGCAGGCGTGTGCACTGATTAGCATGGAAAAAAAAAATCAAAATCTGGCAATATAAAAATGTTTGAGAAGGGAGGGATGGAACAAACATTGTACATTCAATTACACGATCACAGAAAAATAACGTTGCTTTTAAAACACTGTTTTCGATTTATCATACATTTTTTTTCCGCATGTTCAACAGAAAAGTAGTTTCTTAATTTATTTTACAGTACAGTACAGTACAGTATATGAACATTTTAAAATAAAGACACATGGATCTCCGTATATTTACAGATTTAGTTGTTCATATAAATATCAAATCGTAGACATTTCCATAGTGAATAATTTGTGATTGTTTCTTATTATTACCCCAAATACAAGTTTATTTATCGGTGGTTTATTCCCTTTCTAAAGCGATTTTAATGCTCACATCGAGTATAAAACATCGCGGCTGCGGTTGTGCGTTGGGATCCCGGAGCCGGATATCAGCACGGTTTAATTGAAAACACGAGTTGTATTAGTAAAGTTATCAAATTTAGGCGAATTTTATTAAATCGCTGATGAATTAAGCATTAACGCAAACAGCGTTCTCTGCATGATCACGAACCAGAACAATTCAGTAACCCTCCCTCCTTCAAACCAGCAGAAAACAAGACGCTAGGAAGCATTTCTGCGGCTTGCGTGAGAATAAGTTTGGAGTGGGAGGCAGATCTTTATAAAGCGGGCGGAGGTGGGGTCAGTAGGCGGGGCTGCGGCTGCCTTTGATCTACCGGCGGCGGCCCCTTTCATCCCTTGCCTTTGTGTGACCATATATGGTGCGAGTATGGAGCCGGGCCAACATTTCCACGCGCGCCTTCATCCCAGCTGAGAGGGAAAGCGACGTTTCTCTTCCGGGTAAAGGAGACACAGCGAAAGAGATCAAAGACTTTGGA
>MU204326.1:11488493-11667367 GCA_017309775.1 Paedocypris sp. Pulau Singkep | reverse complement strand
TGTGCAGTGCGTTATGGTGATGTTTGTTTATTTATTTGTTTGGATTTGTTGTTGCTGTTGTGACGTGAAATTTCCCCGCTGTGGGACTAATAAAGGATTTTTCAATTCAATTCAATTCAATAATAATACATTTTATTTATGGGCGCCTTTTCAACACCAACAACAATTTCAATAAACACAGTTCAATAAACACAGTCATAAAATGAGAGCATATCGCGAGTGGAGCCAAATGCCTCGTTGAGGTCAGAGGAGACTGGCCAGACTTGTTCCAGGTGATAGAAAGAGGACAGTAACTCAAAAAACCACTCACTCTATGGTATGAATAGCATAACTGAACGCACAACACATTGAACTTTGAGGCGGCAGCAGAAGACCACACAGGCTGCCACCCCTGTGTAGACCCAGAAGAGCAAACTGAGGCTACAATTCACACAGGCTAACAAAATTCGACAACACAATATTAGAAAAGCATTGCATGGTCTGTTAAATCTCAATTTCTGCTGCAACGATCAAACGGTGGGGTTAAAACTGGGCAATTTTACATGTGAGGCTAACAAGCCTTTCTAGCAAATCAAGATGTTATCAAACTATACACCTTTGAAAACAGTTTAATTTGAAAAAGAAACACACACACACACACACACACACACACACACACAAATAATGATGTCAAGTTCAGCAGATGACTAACATTTCACCATGATATTTCAACAGACTGTGTCTGTTTCATGCAGGAAGTCCCACCAACAGACCAGGACGCTGTATCTGTCTTTTCATCCTGCAGAGTTATTCAGTAACACATTGAGCTTGCGTCAAGTCCTGCTGGGAAGGTGTCAAAGGTCATGGCCGTCCAACTGAGGGCTCACACAGCCTCGGGCACATCAGTAATCACATACACACACACACACACACACACACACTTTTTAGACAAGTCTCGTCGCCACTACTGTCTCCAACGACAGTCCCAATCATTCATAATGATGAAACTTTAAAGACTATACAAGACACAAAGAAGTCAATCATCAGAGGTCTGGTTGGAGGTGATTTTACAACATTTAATTCTTTAAAATCCAGTGAAAAAAAGAGAGAATAGATGAGGAGGGAAATGCATTCTTTTCATTCAAAAAAGAATGAAAAGGGAAATAACAGACAGACATTTTCAGAAATACCGGTCAATTAATTGAATAGAAACAGATGAACAGACACATAAAGTGACAGTGATGGGTGAAGATGAACTGATAGATGTTTGGAAAAATTAAAAGAGAGAAGACTTCTTTCTTGAAAAACGTCTAAGAGGAGTGCTTAGATGGACGATTGGTTGAACAAATGTTTAGGTTAATGTCCAGCCATTTGAAAATGATCACTTTTTCAAAATAGAGAGAGGAGACAAATTAATAGAATATTAGAATACGACTTTTTTTTTTTATCCCACAAAGAGTCAATTTCTGAACGTAATGAGAAGAAGAAATCCGAGTGGGGGAAGAAGAGGGGAAAACGACAAAAGTAGCCGGAACAGAAACATAAGAAAAAGATCTATTTGATTGAATACATTTTTGTAGCAAAAATGTATCCATTTTTTAAAAGAAGAAACAGTAGCAGAAATCCCTAGCGGCCAGAGACGACTCTCAAGAACGTATGCTGTGGCCAAATTACCCTAGTAAAAATGTTAATCTTGTTTGTCACGGTGAAATTTACTGCAAACCGTACAGTCCGCCTTAATGTAGTGTAGCCACGCCTTTCAGATCAAGCCCCTCCCTCTTCCCCTCCCTGTCTAGCATGACTTACCTAACCATCTGTCTATTTAATCCCCATCACCAATAGTCAGGGGACGACAGAAATCAAAGGGCCCTTTCATGATTTTACACAACACCACAGCATCGGCCGAGCAGGGTTCTGTAAATATTTGCCGTTTCTCATTTGACGATGAATCGTTCCTTCAACAAGAGGATTGGTGAGTAAACAGCGAGCGTTTCTGGAGGACCCCACGGCCCCGTCGAGTTTGTTTACAGTGTGTTTTGCCGGCGTGGAGGCGCTGCGATGTCCTTCCTGTTTCCCATGGGCCTGCGTTCTATCTCATCGCTCGGCCTTCCTCTTTCTCCATCTCCTCCTCGTAGAGCGCTCATCCTTCCTCCCATCTCTTCTCACCACCTCTTGTGTCCCCGCTTTGATTTCTTGCCTTCTTCCCTGCCATAAACATTCCTCCCCAGTGGTCTCTCTCAGCTTCTTCATCTTTCCAGCGTTTAGTCAACGCATGACTTTGATAAAGCATGTCTGGAGAGAAGCGATTCCACCCTGAACCAGGCAAACACGCAAACATTTGATTCCTCCCCAGATAGCGATTTAGAGCTGCTGCTGTTGACGATAGTAACAAGAACGGCAAAATGAATGCGTTACTTTGTATTCACTTCGGTGCATTTGTGTACACATGATTTTTAATTAATTTAATTATGTTGAAGTTGACAGAGAGATCAATACAATTTACACGAACGGAATGTTTTGTGCGTTCGGAGTGTACAAAAATTTATGAATAGAGGGAATGATAGACAAATTAATAAAACAAAATAAATAAAACATGGAGATGTATGAATATCATTGGATGAAGTGGGTGATTATTTTGGATGGAATAAAAAGAAAGCAATGAGGATGGATGGATGAATTGACTGAAGTTGTGACGGAGTTGTGGTCCAGTGGTAGGGGACATGGACTCGTGTCCGAAAGGCTGCAGGTTCGAATCCCCCCCTACTACGGGTTCTGCAACTAAGTGTCCTTGGGCACCTCCTTAATTAATTTAAAAAAAGAAAGCAATGAGGATGAATTGACTGAGTGAGGAATTGAGTTCATGATTGAGTGAGTGTTGAGCGATTAAGTGATTGAGTGATTAGGTGAGTGGATGGTTGAGTGAGTTATTTGTTAATAGAGTTGGTGATTGATTGAGTGCATGAATGAGGAATATACTTGTGAGTGTGTGTGATAGTGAGAGTAAAAAAGTGGGTGGATGATTGATTGATTGATTGATTGACTTGTGAGTGAATGATAGATGGATGGATGGATGGATGGATAGATAGATAGATAGATAGGTTAGTTGATTGGCTGAATGAATGAATTAACAAGTTTATTAATTGATAGTTGATAGTAGGATATATTGGATTGAAGGATAAATAAAGAGATTTAATAAATAAAGAGGGATTTTGATAAAAAAAAAAAAAAACAAAGGTATAGAAAGTGCAGGATAGCCAGATGTCTTACATAAATGTGAGTGTGTTTAAAAAGTTTTCTGGTTTAACGGAGGGAGGGAAAGATGGTTTTGTAGATATACAGACAGATAGATAAAGCACAACATAAACAGAACGTAAACAGATGAAAACATTGAGAGAAATATAGAGGGCAAAAGAAAAACATGCAAGTTATACAAAAAGCAAAGGAGGAAAATCTGGCCAGTGTCTGTCTAGTACTGGGTCAATTTGTAACACGGACCAGTGAAACAGACACCGAGACCCTCTGAAGAAGTCTGTGTGCATTAGAATCCATCCGCTTCTGACGCAGGATCATCACCACTGATTCTCCAGCCCCTGTCGAGCAAGCGAATTGGATCCCAGGGGTGACCATCATGAATCCCTGATCTTCACCCAGCCTCAGCACCACTCAGCTGCTGACAGATGTCAACCTCACAGATCAGTACGCTAGCACGCAATACGTATTGTCCCCATCTTTGTTACTTACTAGAACGTCAGTTTCTTTTCCTTCATTTGTCTACGACTAATCAATCAATCAATCAATCAATCAATCAATCAATCAATCAATCAATCAAATTGATCTATCCATTCATATTTCATTGTCCATAAGTCTTTTTTTCTGTCTGTCCATCTCTCCATCCATTCATCTCTCAGTGTACATCATTCCAACTTTCTGTCTGTGTTTCTGTCTCTCCTTCCATCCATCTATCTATATATCATTGGCCATCAGTCAACCAGCCTAACCTTCATTCATTAGTCTATCCATTCATTCATCTCTCATTGTCCATCAGTCTATCTTTCTGTCCGTCTGTCTGTATTTCTGTCTTTTTGTCTCTTCATTCATTCCGTTATCCATCTATCGTTGTCCATCAGTCTATCTATCTGTCTCCATATCCATCCATTGCTTTGTCTTAACATTATGATTCTTAAGATATCATAAGATTAGGATTTTCAAATAATTTTAAATGGTCATCAGGTCAGCTATTCCCAAATCCAGGCTGAAAGCAAATCACATCCCAGTGATAGTATACGAATCCCAGAAAGATCACATGAATATTCCTGATTTTCACATCTTGTCTACACTGAGCATTCTGGGAGGATGAGTGTCGGGCTGATGGGTGTGATTTGTTGGAACGCTCCATTGTCCCGTGTTAATGATGTCCCTTTGTGAGAGAAGGGGATGAGGGTTGAAGACGTCGCCCGTGGTAAGGGAGCGGGCGGCTGAGGGTCTTAGTGTGACTGGCAGCTGGAATAATCCTTCTTTTGTGCCCTCTGAGGGGCTCGAGGAGTGTGTCCCGTCGCTTCAGACCAGCCAGATGGAATCAGAGAGAGCGACAAAGTATTCAAACCACACAAAAAGCCTCCGGGCCACATTAAGATTATCTTAGGTTCGGTTTTTGGTCTTTGGTGTGGTGCATTCGTGGAGAATTTGGTCAGGCAACATGAATCATGCACTTTGATTCTCAGGTCAAGCTTCGTCACAAAGTTGGCGTCTCCAATGTTTAATTTGTTTATACCTTTGCATCAAAAACTCACTTAGACAAATCTTAGTTGTTTTTAAAACCTTGGTTTGGCTTTGTATTTGTGACTGTTTTTATTGGTTCTATCCCATCAGTCTGTGCATTAACCACTACTAATCAATTCGAATCAACTTGTTTCCTGTCCATAATTTGCCCATTAATTAAATCAGTTTTCTGTCTACCAGTCAAACTAACTGTCCAGTACAACCAGCCGAACCCCCATGCAACCAATCAATCAACCAATCCACCGACCAACCTATTAATTAACCCTTTTGAGCTCCACGATAGGTATACTTTTGGGGAAAATTTGATGAAAAACACTCTGGATTTAACAAACGAACTAACCAACCAACCAACCACAAGCCAACCACCAAATGAATCAACCAACCAACCAACCTCTCAGCCACCAAATAAATCTGTTCTTTGTGCTACAGGATAGCTCAATCCATTGACTTGTCTATCTCCAATGGGTGCAATGGGTCACGCCACCTTGTGTCAGGAAGTGGACCTGCACGTGTTATTGTTCATCTCCAGTGAACAACGATTCTGTTTAGACAAAATAACTTTACCAAAATCTCCCCAAAACAGTCATTAGCTTCTAGCTTGGTAAATCCAGTTCCTGTTACCATACGAGGCAAAATCCAGTCAATTTAAAAGTAATTTTCCAAAACATTTAGCAACACGAGTCCCTGGTCATTTGCTCAAACGATAAACGGAAACAATTACACATTTAGAGCCAAACACGCAAACAGAAAAGCTCCAAGACAAGCTTGGAAACCCATTCAAATGTGTACAAAACATTCGCAAGTCCCGCATTACGATTCTCGCCAAACCAGATGCAATCAGCACGGAAACAGGCCTTGTGCGTCTTGAATAGCCACAGAGGCCATGAATCTATTGCCTGCTGAATAAATTGGCCAGAAAGAAAGAAAATAAGGGTTACGATATGTCTTGCATGAGTGTACAAATCCCACTGAAGAGGCAAGGGTGGCTTCTGAAATGAGACTCATTCTTTGTGAGTGACTGCGTGTGTGTTTTGCACATGTATAATGAAAAGCGGTTAGTGAGTGGACCATATCCATTGGCCTAAGTGGCTCGGGCTCAGGGTCTCTTAATTTAAGAGGGGATTAGGTTTGCGCAAGAACACTGCATCCTCCCTCTCTAATTGGAGATGGCTAATATCTGGACTCCAAAATGGAGACGCTTTTATCTTCCTACGGTTAAATGCACCTAAAACATAGGAAAAATGACATTTTGGCGAATGCTACACATGCACAGCTCGCAAGCACTAGCAGAAAATGGTAAAAGATGCGCTGACATTAACTGGTATTTCTGAAATCTCTGGAGGTCTTTGTGTGAGGTGATGTCAACACAATGTCATATTTTTATGGCACTGGCTAAAAAATTCAGTCTACAGCTTATAGGTCAGTGATTCTTAATCTTGTTGGCGGTGTGAAACTTCTAAAGTTTTGTACCGGTTGAGGAAAATGGTAGTTCAGACTTTTGACAAAGTTGGTTATCATGCATTTATTTATTTTTATATCTTCCATCCTTTTTCTGCCAATGATATGAGAACCTTAAGTTTTAATAACTGAATAGTAACTACCGTAGTTAAGCCTAATAGTCATGTCACATATTGCTCAGTCGCAGCTAGTAGAATAAAATACAATAGAATAGAATGTCTTTATTGTCATTGAATCGCTGGGTTACATTGGAGCTGGCAATGCTACTCTGTTTACTGCAAAGGAATAAACATTTGAAATAAAAAAATTTAAAAATATACACTCTAGATAAATAGCACATTGCAAATGTTGTTTGTAGTGACATGATGGCCAATCACATGGCATACGTGTGTAGAACAGACCACAATCAACGTATTTGAGAGTCTGGATTTTTGTCAAACCGCAATGTTGATTCCCATGTGGTTCGATGGAGCACAGGTTACAAAACGTAGAGTAAAATAAAATGTAACGGCACATTGAAAACGTAACTGCATATTATCAGCAGATTTTTGTCTCTTCGACTCTGTGACAAGTGAGACTGGTATTCTGGCAGTGCCCAAATTGTAGTTTTGCCTCCCTTTATTTCTTATATTGTTATTTATGCTTTTTATCCCCAAAGTCATGTCTTGGGTGTTTTCGCGGCAGTAGTTTTAATCTGTCTGTCATGCTTTCCTCAGTCAGTTTGTTATATTCTAACTCTAAGTTGAGTTGTAAACAAGCGCATTATCCTACACTTCAGTCTTTAACCTTGCATTCACTGATGATTTTGATGGAGCAAACTAATAATAGGGCTTTTTGATCTTTTTCATGCCACATTCTTGAGATTAAGTGGCAAATTATCAGAAAATATAATGCTGAGAATTGGAGGATGATGTCCATTGAACTAAGACACACAATTATCAAGATCATGGAGTGTGTGCAAATTACTCAGTTGCACAGTACAAGCACTTAAGGCCCTAGCGAAACAGCGCTAAATAATGACACTTGTTTTTTTTCAAGCAAGAATAAAATCGATCTCTCTGGATGTGAGAAAAGTATGACAAAAAATGAAATAGAAGAACTACTGAAAGTGCAGAGTGTGTCAAGAAATCATATAAACAAAGACTATAAAATACTATAAAAGACTATAAAAAACAATAAAATACATAAAATTGTCCACGAGCCATGGTAAGTACAGGGCCTCAAAGTTCCAGTTCAAGTTTATTTATTTAGCACCTTTCTCAGTCCCAGAAAAACGCCACGCCGCTATGTGGAATTAGGAAAAACATAGCGTCATTAAAAAAAGCAAAATGTCCATTGTTCATTGGTGTTCAGACTATGGGCTATGACCAGAAGAGCCAGCTAAATCGCAACAGTGGCTGGGAAAACAAAACTTCTCTGCCGGGGTGAGAGGAAAAAAAACCTAGAGACAACCCAACTCTCTGGTGCCAGTCTCCTCTGGCATGCTAACATTACAAAGTCATTGGTCAAGATGGTTCCGAACAATGTCTTCCTCCTGCGGGTGGAAAGGGAGGCGGCTCCATCCATCCCATGAAGGCACCAGATCGAAAACTCCTCGGAGCAACGACAGCACTGCTCTAACGTCATTTCCAACCTTTTCGTACCGACACTCCTCCAAACAATGTCGTCTCATCTTGGTGGCATCGACAATCCTCAGAGTGGCGTCGGGCAGGCATGTGGATTTACTCAGCAGGGGAGTAAAACGAGCAAAAAAAAGCTATTAGTAACGCAAAAGACTGTAAGGCAAGAATAATAGTTGTGATGCTTTGGTGCAGGTGAGGTTCGGTTCCCGGCTTCTACCTTGTGCAGCCTTCCTATACGTTAATATTAGTCATTGAACATGTTATTATTACAGTTAGAAGAAATTAACTTTATTAAATCCCTCAGTGGGGAAAATCATCTCTGCATTTGACCCATCTGAGCAATCCCGGAGCAGTGGGCAGCCACCCGCGGGGCATGTAGGAACCAGTTGTAGGGGGGATTCGAACCGGCAACCTCTTGGCCACCAGTCCAAGTCCCCTACCACTGGACCAATTACTAGCTAGATAAGCGACGTCCAAGGGAGTAAAAGTATAATACTTGGACATTTTACATTCTCATGACTCTTTATACTGTAAGCAATTTAGTTTTTTTTCTGAATGTATTCTAAAAGTGATTAATGGTGAAACATATTGAAATTGTGCTCTGCATTTAACCCAACCTGTGAAGTGCGCACACACGTTGAAATGAACACACTGGGCCATGTGGGGTTCAGTGTCTTGCCCAAGGACACTTAGTTCCATAGGGGGATTCGAACCAGCAACCTCTAGCAAGTCTAAGTCCCCTACCACTGGACCACAACTCCCCAAGTTTCCTTAGTGAATAAAAATGTTTGGTGCTAGAACAGATTAGTGGTATTTTCAATATTGACAATGGGGACTTTATTGACTACAAAAATGATCAAAGAATAAATTAAAGCTATCGCTGTACTTTAAAAATAGAAAAAAAGTAGAGTAACAAATTGAGCAGCATTATAAAATGAAATTTGTCAGTAATAAATAATGTATTTGTAAATGTTCGTTTCAGTGAAATACTCTGTATAACTTTTGTCTATTTAGGCATCACTCACATTCTGGTGACGAGATTTTTGAACCTTAACAAATTGTGTCTTAGTGCAAATAAGCAAAATTGAAGAAAGTCTTCTCCAACTTCAAGACGTTATTTGTTTTCTTAAATTGATGTTTTCGACCAGGGGTGGGCAAACTTTTTGATTTGCGGGCCACATTGGATTCTAACATCTGACAAAGGAGCCCGAATTTGTCAAGCAGCTGTCAATCACATTCTCACCAGTCAATCAGAGTAAGGGCCACGTGAATTTGTGCCAGAAGTCCAAACAAAAAAAATGAAACGAACAAATAAATCTGAATCAAAAGAAAAATTCTCAGACCAAAACGTGAAGAATGTTGTTTGTTTCTTAGAAATTTACGATTGATATGTTTGGCATCCTATTTCATCGACATAAAAATAAAGGTTAAAAAAATACTAGTACAATTCTGTTATGTACATTTTGTGTTTATGGTTCGGCCTTTTAAAATGTGTTACAGAAAAACCTTCAGACAGATTAACCAGAATTACATAAAAGAAGGACTTTCATTTCATTTTAAATGTTTGGCGGGCCGGATTAAAACGTTTAACGGGCCGCATGTGACCCACGGGCCGTAGTTTGCCCACCCCTGTTTTAGACCATTTTTATATCTACCATATCTTCCAGAAGCTTGTTGGCTCATCAAAGGCAAAACTGACGATTAGATGCTTCTGATCAAGTTGTTCAAAAACACAGTCGACATTTTGAAGGCCTCCTAAATGATATAAATGTAACAAAACATAGAAAATAAACTACTACGGCGCATACGAAAAAAAAACCTGTATAACGTTTGGTTTCCTCTCACACTATGTCCATCAACTGTAGACATTTTGCTTTGAAATACACACAAGCTCAACTGGAGAAATCAAAGCTTGACACGATCAGTGAGAATTCAGTGTCCGTTTCTGTTCAACCACATCAAGTTACGTAAACCGCCAACCACCAAACTTTTCGCTTTTTTTCCCGAAGAGGAAAACTTCTCCAATTCTATGTGAACTGTACAACATCTCTGTGAGATTCTCCAAGGGCCGGGAACTTCAAAACTCTCCTCAGAAGACATGTAACAGACCCAAACTGGCCTCCGAGAGCACGTACAGCAAAGTCTGAGACAAGAAGGGGGGAAAAAGAAGAGCAAAAGAATCTCCAAGAAACTGTAATTGAAAGAAAAGGCCGGGTTTTAAAGCAGCGTCTGATGAGATGAAATAAGAGCGCCGGCATTTTCGCCCCCTCCCTTCCCTTTTCCAGTTTTTCTCTTTTCTCGCAGCTTACAGAAATAAGGCATTTCTTTTTATTCCATCTGATTGAAAGCGAGACTAAAAGAGGACTAGAGGAAGCGAGACCAGCTTGTGTGTGCCCACTAGCTTTTAGTCCATGGCCTAATGAGTTCCTGAGGGATGGGGTGCTGTCAGTCATCCAAGGGTTCCCAATTTTTTTTTTTATTTTATGTTTTTTTTTTTTCATCTCTCACCAACTCCACTTATAGTGTGAAACTGAGGGGCATGACATAATTAGAGATCAGTGAGCTACTGGAACTTTTCCTTTTTTATTTTTAACCATGAGACGCGAAAGCAGCAGTTCGATGTGCTTGGGAAAAAACGAGCAATGTGTTCCTTAAGTCCTACAAACAGAAAAAAAGAGAGTAAAAAAAAAACAGCCATGTTCGATAAATAATGACCATCAATGTGAGTGTTCAAACCAAACTGTATAAAAAATGAAATGTATCATATGGTGTTGAGAAACCATGATGAAGAGAACACATGATGAAGCAGTAATACAGGACATAAAGAGCTTTATAATATGGACGGAAGTTGTAAGTGACCTTTTCTCCAAGCTCCATTTGAAAGTTAATATCTGGCCTAAAAAATAATTATCACAAATAAAGAAAAAATGTGAATTAAAAATAAAAAATCACTTTCTGAATTGTAATAAATTTGTTCTGATTCCGTCACTTCTCATCTCATTTTTCAAAATATGCACAAAAAAAGCATGACTTTTAATTATTTTTATTTATGTTGTCAGGAATTCCCAGTAAATATTTTTCATCCGACAACTTTCATATGGCCTTTTTTCTTTGAATGTTTCTTAATGAAAAACAATGTGATTTTCCCTATCAAAGCTTTTCATAAAAAACATTATTTAGATTTAAATTTTTTTTATACATATAGGTAATTGACAACTTAACAAGAAAATTAAGCCGTGATGTTTTGGATCAACTTTACCGTAAGTGTTTTTGTGACAAGCCAGTACAGCGTAAAATCACGCCACCTTATGTCAAGTAGTGGTAGTGCACGTCACTCTGCTCATTGCCATCAAACGTCTCTCTCTCTTTAATGTTAAAACCGTCCTTGAAAAGCAGAGCAGAAACCCTGCAAGATGTTTGAACCAGAGTGAACAGGTCTTAAAAGACTCTATGTGAGAGATTATTATATGTTTCCGTTTGTCGCACACGTAAAGTGTGTCGGACCAGTAGCGAGTAACAAACAGATGGGAGGAGAGAGCTGACTGACGGGTCATGGAGAACAAAAAAGCAAGATGGGGATTTGGAAACATCTGCATGTGAATGGAGCTGACCTGAATACTGCGTCGTCAGAGCACAGACGTCGACAGAAGCTGGCGGTAACTGCCAATGAGCACCGAGAGAAATAAAGCATGGACCAGAGAAGACAAGAACATGATGTCTGCTGATGGGGAGGCGTGTGCGGCACAAAAGCTCATTCAACATCACAATGAAAACAAATCTTTTAATGATAATGCAGGTAATTCAAACTGTAAGAAAAATCCTTGCTAATTTACATGGGCGTTTTACAACAAAACACTGTTTTATTGTATTAACGGCAAGTTGGTTTTTGTTTTAAATCATGGGAAAACTTGTTATCATAAGAATTGTGCTGTATAAAAAAAACGTATCATGCAGTAAAAAAACGATATGGAATCGTAATATTACAGTATGTTGTTGGAAACCATAGCTGCCAGTAAATTACCATTTTTAAACTCATTCAACAACAGTATGAAAACAATACGGCAGGTATTCTAGTCTGTAAATAAACCCACTGTAAATGTGCATTGTTTTACAGCAAAACAATTTTATTGCATTAAAGGCAAGTCCCTGTTTTATTCAAAATCATGGGGAAACATGTTAAAGTAAGCTTTGTGTTGTATGTAAAAACTGTATTACACAGTTAAGAAAATGTATGGAGCCATAATTTTACAGTATGTTATTGGAAACCACCACAGTAGATTGCATGTGTTGTTGTAGTTTTGTGTAGAATGTAGTTTTAGATTGTCTTTTAAACACGTTGTTTCAATTCATTACAAATGTTTATATAAAATCAAATCTGATGGCTTTTAATTGGTTGATGGTGTTTATATTTACTTTAAAATTATTTTATATCAGATGTGTTCTTTCTTGTTATTTATAGCTGCTTTGAGTTGATCTGGGACTGAGAAAAGTGCTATATAAATAAACGTTAACTTGAACTTTATTATTACAAAAGTTATATAATTTAATAATTATTTATTACATTTTGTAAACTATGCTGATAATTATTAAAGGAATGATAAAATGTGCAGCTCAGTTGTTTGATACATCAGGTCATGGGTTTGAAGCAAGACGTTGATGTACGGCAAAATGTTTAGTGCTGTAATAGTAGTTTTGTATTAAATACCTGAGTGTAAGGTGATGGTTTATTGTTTCAGGCTAATTATCCCACCTTTATGGCACACGGAGATGATCATCTTTATCTTTTGTTGGACTCCCTCTGCTCTGCAGCCCAGCAGTGTCTGTGCCAAGCGCGTTCCTCCCTGTGTGCCAGTCTGTGAAAGGGTTGAGTGCAGTTGACCCCCATGGGTTGTGTGGGCATTGGACTGATATCAAAGGCTCGGAACAGGGAAGATGGGAGGAGGTGAACAGCTACGGTGAGGGTGGGACACGTGCCAACTCGGATTTACATCCCTGAAGACAGAAAAAAGCAAGAGACAGACAGAGAGATTCATTAACTTGAACAGCATTTTTTGCTGGATGATGATAATTCCGAATATTTGAAAAGCATTATGAAAATCTGCTTCAGATTAAAAACTAAAGTTTTAACTAAAAATATGTGTACCTTTATCTACAATATTACTATACGATTTTACATGGCATTCAATTAACATTAAATTTAAAAAACATTTAACGTTAAATTCCAAATCCTCCTTTACACACACACACACACACACACACACACACACACACACACACACACACACACACATATATATACACGTGTATGTATATATATATATATATATATATATATATATATATATATATATATATATAATATATATATTAATTTATTTTTTTATATTTTTGTATATTGGATCTTTGAATCTCATTCCTCAAAATGGCTGACTGTGCATGCGCAAACCTTAGTCATTAGAGGTGACTATTTCATTAAATCGTTTTTAGATTTGTTCGAAAAGATTGTTCTTTTTTTTTTAAATGTTAATGGCCAAAACATCATGACACAATCATTTTGGCTTTTGAAATCCGACTTGTCTGATTAAACTAAATAAAATTATCATCATGACCCTTAATGTTCGAAACACATACTGTACTTCTATAACGAACATCTAACATTTTATATTTCTTATATGTTTTATATTTAAGATATGTAAGACTACATAGAGTTGAAAGCTACGCAGAAAAACACTACACAGAGTTGAACGTGACAAAAGAATACTACACAGTTGAAAACTACACAGAAGAACACTACACAGAGTTGAAAGATACACAGAAGAACAAGTTTTTACTCTGAACTCTTTGAAATGAAAATGACACTTAGTAATCCTGAATTATTTCAAGTTGCAGAATTTTCCCATTGAATCACGTATTGTGAACCTAAATCCCATTAAACTGACCAGTACATGGATATTGAAGGTTTAAAACGGGATTGTTAAATAAAGCATCACTAATGTCCATTAGTATGGCGACCACATTCCTTCACTGAGACGTTTGGAGGCAGATTAAAGCAACGTGCGTATTCAACGTGTGACTGCTGGTTTTGAGCACAAAAAAGTGATATTGACATTGAGGGAAAATGCCTCGACGTTTGCCAGACAGTTGGTGGTAGATGAGGCAAAGATGCGAATGGAATCTCCCTCCGGTGTTCTGGGGGGTCTCGGGGTGTGACTGTGTTCACAAGAACGCGATCAGCTCTATTTAAGAGTTATGGATTAGCTTTGGCCTGTGCTGACAACACAGAGCTTATCTGCAAAGGACGATAGCACCAAAACAATCGGAGTGAGTGTTTGCTCAAACCCCTCCTGAAGCACAATCCCCCGGCCGGAGTTTCCAAAGCGACTGCCAAAAGAGGAAAAAAATGATGGGAGATCCCACTTTTCTCAACTTGGGTGCCAGTGGCAGAAGTCGAGATTTCAAAGAACGTTCAAAGAACTTTTTTTGAGCCACTGAAAACCTAATGCTCTTTGACAAAAGATCCCTGAAACACATTAAACGGGTTTTCCCTCAGTCCCAGGGAAAACTGAACCTGAATGTATAATCTAACTGTAATACAAATTGATTTGCTTTGTGAAAAAGTGTAAATAGTTCAATGATTTATCTGTTATTTTAGGCATGCCTAAGCTTAGGATTCAAACCAAGCTTTACAAGTGTTTTACGTTAGAGAAGTTGAAACTTGTAACATAAAATACATTTGATAAGTGGACAAAAAGTAATAGAGTGGGTGGAGCTATAGAATTGGCTAATAATATCTTATAAAGGAATATGTGGATAAATAGAGAAGAAATAGATGGATGGATGGATGGATGGATAGATGGGTGGATGGATGGAGAGGTAGATAGTAAGTAAATAGATCGATAGATGGATGGATGGATGGATGGATAGATGGAGAGGTAGATAGATCGTTAGATGGATGAATGGATGGAAAGATAAGTGGGTAGGAAGATAGATAGATGATGGATGGATGGATTGATGGGTGAATGGAAAGGTAGATAAGTAGGTAGATGACTGGATAGATGGAAAAGTGGGTAGACAGACAGAGAAAAAGAGAGAGAGAGACAGAGACAGGAGACAGACAGACAGACAGACAGACAGACAGACAGACAGACAGACAGACAGACAGACAGACAGACAGACAGACAGACAGACAGATAGATAGATAGATAGATAGATAGATAGATAGATATCACTAATGAATCACAATTATATTTTCCAAAGGAATTTAGACCTAAATGTTTTTTGCACGACTTAAGTAAAGTTATAATAACATGTCTCACATTTAATTGAGAGAGTTTGACTGCCAATTAATTGCAGAACAGGACATTTTTGCGCAGCAGCGTTGTTGTCCGATCGAAGCCATGCCCAGCTTAGTTTTCTGAGATTAGAAGGTTGAGCTGGTAACACGACAAGCACAGGGAAGGGTTGCCTTCTTGTGTTGTTGGTGGCGTTTATCCCCGGCAAGCTTGTGGAAATTCAGTCAGAATTAGCTGTCAAATTTCAGCCTCGCTTGACAGCAGATTATTGTGCTAAAGAGAGCGGCAAAAAAGCCGGGAGTAATTTATTTTGCGGAGATAATGAACGCTGTTAGTGATACGGGCTGGAAAGATGAGCTGCGTTTTGCGAAACACGGCTTGTTTTAATTGATCCTCGATTTTGGGGGGCTTATAGTCTTCTTTCTCTAGAACAGTCTCAACTAGGCCTGATGCTAAGTTAATGGAAAGATGGCTGTGCTGTGATGAAGAGCAGATTGTGAGAAAGTTTTAATTGGAGAGGAAGAAAAGGTCTTCACCGTCATGTCGAGTGCATCGGGAGAATCAAAGCGATGGTGATGTTAAAGCATTCTGAGCACTTCCTTAATGATGAGGAAAATGTGTTCGTGGAATGAGGACGAGCATGTGACTGATATCTAATGCGATCTAATAGAACCCTATGCTCACATTATGACTTACACGTTTACTGATATGAGATAAAGACAATCACACTTGCAACAATATGCAAATACTGTATGTATGCAAGAGAAAAACGAATCAAATATTTTATTGATTAGTGGTAATTATATGATTATCTTTGCTGTTTGTTGTAAATTTCTGACAGCAGATTAGAAGCAGCAAGGTTGTGGGTTCGAATCCCAGACCTGAAATTTGAACTTTCCTGACGTTCAGACTCAGTCACATTAAGTAAAAGCAATTGCCAATGTACAAAAATGAAATTATAGCCTGCAAAAATACTTTTCTCAGGTTGACTCCAATGCCCACTACTGACAGCTTGACAAGAATTTATTTATATTATTATTATTTTTAGATTCCCAAATGAGATTCCTTTGACATTGTCAAAAAATAGTCTGCAGCATTTGCATGGTCGAGCAAAGAAAACGACAAGGACCATATTTAGATCTTACGTTTGTCACAGTTAATAACAAAAAAAAACAAAAAAACAATAAAAAACACACACAAGGTGTTGGGCATATTTTTGGCACTTATCTGACAGCTCTGTCAGCGCTTTCTTTCTCTTCTCTGGAGTTTAGTTGTATTTTCCCCCACGTTTAAAAATGAATATTTCATTGTGCTTTTGGATAAAAACATGCCAGTGCTGTTCTTTGAAGCCGCTGTCTTCACATGCACATTTGTGACATCACAGGATCCGCAGCGAGATCAAACTCCTCCTCTGCTTAGAAAACATGAAGAGGTATGAACGCGGGCCAGCGGAGTGAGTGTTTGGCCAGCGTTTTGTCAGAATCTGACGTGAAGGGCCACACGTCCATGCCGGTGTAATAATAGACATTTCTTAAAATAGTCGTTCCATCTGTGGCTGTTTTTAGAAAGAATCAGTCTAACAGTCAAGTTCAAGAACAAATCAAATCAAGTTTTGTTTTGTCAGATACACAAATTGCGGCTGAAAAAATGGATGGATGGATGGATTAAGTTAAGATACAACAAAAAAGAACTAGAGAAGAAAGATAGATGATGAAAACGTACACCATTATCCAAATAAACATACACAAACACACTTGTATAGTGGGGTCTGTAGGGTCCATAGTGGGATTAAAACAACTTCTTTCTTTTTTCCCTCCCCTTGACCGCAACCATCAAAACTTCATTGTAATTTCTGACCTAAATTCCCTCCTTGACCATCAAACAGACCTTTTGTGAAGTCTGGAAAAGGCCCCGACAAGAGCCCGTAGGACCCCACTTTAATATAAAAGCTTAGTACACCAGCCCCGCTTTGACCTAAATGCCTTCACGCACACATATATCCAGTGGTGTAAAGAGTAGCTGAAAACCCTACTTGAGTAAATGTATGGATACCTTACTGTAAAAATTACTCCATTACGTTACAAGTCACTAATTCTAAGGATGTATCGTAAAGTATACAATTGTAAAATATTTTGAGTGTTTTACTTCAGAATTTAGCTGCAAAAATATCAAGAATTGTGAAAAACAAAAAAACGTTTTTACGAGGTCTAAATATGCAAATGAAATGTAATACCTCAACGTTGCAAAATGGAAAAACAAAACGGATTAAAAAAGAACAAAAAGTCAGAAAACTCAACTGTGCAACAAAGTGCCGCTAATTCACATTCAAGTGATTTAGCTTGTAAAGAGCGTCAAGTACTTTCAGCATCCTGCAGATGGCGATATCACCTTGTCTGCTGAAAAATGTAATTGTGGTTAGAAAAAGACTTTAGTAACGTGAGTAAAGTGTCTGTTTAAATGTAGTGGTATAAAGAGTACAGATACTCTCAATATAAAATTGTAGTCAAGTAGAGAATGAATAATGCTTATATATGTTTGATCCCCAATGCAGGTACAGCATACATAGTATAAATTTTGATAGTACAGGTACAAAGAAGCCAAAAAATACTTAAGTAACAAAGTCTGTTTACTAAAATACGTCACACCACTACATACTGTATTTATAGCAGACTGGTGAATGGAAAGCAAATTTTGTACAACGGTTCCCAATATATCCAAAGTTGCAGTTTAAAGTTTAAAACAGCAAGATTACGCCAAAATATACATATACTATTAATTAAAAAATATTGAATAGAAAGACATAAAATATTTAAAATCACAGTTTTCTCCATCACAGGCCAACAAAAGATGGCTCCTCTCATCACAAACCCTGCAAACTAAACGAAACGTGCCTATCACATGAGTTTATGTGTCCGTGAGTTGTTGTGAGATCTAGTGCGAGTGTGTGAATTGCAGATTGCGTGTGTAAACGATGTTGCTGCAGAGAACTTCGAGTCATAGATGTGAAGCCCTGAGGTGAGGAATTCCCCTCCACTTTCACTCGTCCATTCATCTGCCATCACATGAGAGAGAGATGGCAGAGAGATACAGACAGGCACCGAGAGCAAGACCGATGGACGGATGGACAGACAGATAGAAGTACAGATAAGACAGACGTAGAGCTTCAGAAAAGAGTCTAACAGACGTTTACACAGAGACGTTGAGAGGCTGTTGTGGCCTAGTGGTAGAGAGTTGGAGTCAAAGGTTGCAGGTTTGAATCCCACGCACGATCCACAACTGAAATGTTCTTGAGCAAGACACTGAATTCAATCTGCTCATCAAGACTCTTTGGATAAAAGCGACTGTTAAAAAAATAGACAGACAGGCAGATGAGAAATACAAGTCAAACATATTTATAAAAGACAAGCAGACAGATAGATAGACTAGAGCAAAGGGAAAAAATGGTTATCAAATTGGAAATGTAATAGGTGATGGATAGGTCTTTGGGTGGTTGGGTGGATGAATGGAAGGATATATGCTGTAAAGAACGAAAACAAAAATAGAACCTAATTTAAGTGGAGCGAGATAAAAATAAAAAAAGAATGGCGGCCAATAAAAGCCTAATAAAGGAATAATCCGTATGTTGACTGGTCGGTGTCATACTTCACCGTTGGCAATAAAGCAAAGTTTCAAGTGCAGAAGGCATGATTCAGCACAAAGAGCCGCTCGTCCAGGTAGATTAATCCCGCTGTGAGAGGGCGGAACAAAACAAGCCCAAACCCAACTTGGTAAAATAATCATAAGTGGGTAATTTTCTTAGCAATTCTATGATACTACTTAAAACCTTTCTGGATGCTCTCACGAGCGCTACACAGCGACGGCCGTCTTTTGTTCACCGCCAGGCACTGATGTGCTTTCAGTTTCCATGCCAACAGACTTTCATCTTTCATCTTCCTTACCAGCTCATCCTACGCTTCAGATGAATTAGGTTTGTTACAAATTCTTTTGAAGTGTGGAGGCAACCCCCCAACCCCAAACCCACTTCAGCCCAAAACAAAACACAACGCACCCCCCCTCCCGAACAAAAAAGAGATCGGCCAATGGCGTCGCTCCGGCCGAGGGCGTCATGCGCGGCAAAACGCGCCGCGGTTGCAATTCCGAATATTCCTCAGCTGCTCTCCTTCATTTTCCCCGAGTGGCACGCGCTGAAGTACGCCCGCTATTCAGCTCCATTATGAAGCCCGAGCTCTGTCAAGATGCATTGTGGCCGTGTAATGATCTTCAATTACGCTGATGTTGGACCCGTAGGGAGATGCGGCGCGGGGCGGGGGCGAGACGTGGGAAGTGTATCCACAACAAAGCCTTGAGAGTGAGAAGCACCTCCACGTCCTCGGATGTGGACGCCGCTCTCAAGACGCTTCGCAGAATTACACTTGCAGACAAAAAGCCAGTATTTCGGCTCGTGTGACAGACTGCTGGCGTAGGCCGAGGTCTTTGAAGAGTTTTTTTTTTCAAGATTGCATGTCTTTCTGACGCCTTTCCTTCATGTTTTCTTGCTGATTACCAGCTTCTTGTTAAAAAACTTGTCCTTTCATAAGCATCTGGCCTGATTTGCTCTAAAAAATGACTTTATAAACTCTGAAATGACAGAATCATGTATGTTTCTTGCTTTTGATGGTCGGTTGCGAAACGTTTGTGAAACGAATCAAAGAAGAAACAATTAAAAAAGTGATGAAATAAAAAAATGGTGTTAGTTCAAGGCCGGTCGGGGTCTTTCTGTGAAGGGTCTTTTTGTTTGCATTTCCTCGTATATACTTATGGGGGTTTCCTCTGGTTTTATTCCCACTGTTTAAAAACTGTTGAATTGACATTGGAAACTTGACCAGGTGTGAGTGAGTGAGTGTGTGTCTGTGTGTGTCCCAAGTGTGTGTCCCGCTGCAGGCCAAGATTTGCTGAGATAAGTGCGTGACCCAGAAATAGATGAAGCGGTAAAAAATGGATCAATGGATTAAATTATGATACGAAGAAAAAGAAACAGAGAAGAAGTAAGATGGACGATGAAATTGTACCCCAAGTTCCAAACAAACACACACACACACACACACACACACACACACACACACACACACACACACACACACACTTATTAATACCAGTGGGGTTCAGCAGTTAACTTAGATTAGTTAAATTAACATTGTTAAGTTATTTTAAGGTTTCAGTCAACGTTAACTTAAAAAGCAAACATACAGACATACAAACCCACCAGTGATGGTGTATTAAAATCTGAATAAAAGTCAGATGATTTCCTGCTTTCCTTTGAAAAGAGAGTTAGAAAAAAGATACACACATCAAGTATGTCCTGGATTAAAGAAACAAGTCAGAGAATTATGGAGATGAAGTGGCGAGTGGTTTCGTTTCCATAACTGGATTTAAGGAGGCAGTGTGGCAACATCTGAATACAAACTGAATCAAACAACTGGAAGAGGTTATATTGTGACAGAAATGAATGAAACCATGGCCTGTAATACTTTTTCAATTAGCATTTAAATGGCAACAAGCATATGGGCACAAGGACCGTTTATTTACATCTGAATGGATTCATAAGAATTGTCACAGAAAATGAAAACAATCATCTTGAATGTCACTGAGAAAATCTAATTTATAAATTATAATAGAAGATGGACAGACAGACAGATAAATGGTGGATGCATAGATATAGATGGATTCACAAATGGATGGATAGATGGATGTATTGAGACATTCCTTTTGTAGTGTTTTTGAAATCCAAAAAAATAACCAAGTGACAGAACAAACCAAATGAAACTATTGTTTGACATAAGCTTGGAAAAATATGGTTTATATCCATCATGCCTTTCAGGACATGAATCATAATGACATCAATTATGCTGACATCATGTATGTATATGTTTGTGATTTTATGAATCACAATGCCATCAAAACGATTCAAAAGATTCATTTATCTGCTTATTTTAAATCTTGACATCATGTATGTATATGTTTTTGATTTTATGAATCACAATGTCATCAAAATAATTCTTTTATCTGTTCATTTTCATTTTGAAAAGTTTTATTCCCTCAGAAGTTTGAGTGAAAGTCATAGAAGAATGGAACTTATATATTTTAAAATGTTGTCTTTCTTCCTACACAAACAACTCCCAGCAGTCAGGAGAAGATGACATGTAAGCTTGCACTTGAGCGCTCTCGGAAGGTTCTGGATGTCTTTGAACTCCTAACAGGCCTAAACTATGAGGAGATGCTTGGCACGGCCACATCACGGCACGTGGAGTACGCAGCTCGATAAGAGCCGGCCGATCCTTGATTTGAAATATCTCCACTTTTATAAATTCTCCTCCTTTCCCCCAAACCAAACTTAGTCATTAACTTCAAAGCCACTGATGGAGCTTTTAATTAAGAGGAATGTAGCATTGAAACACCGAAGTGCAGATAAGCGCCGCTGTTTTCTCCTCTCGTCGCATCATTAGAATAACACACAACCCGCAGTGATGTCATCAGCACCACTTTCCCTGACCCCGATGGACCCCTGTAGTTCCAATGAAATAAACTGGACTTTAAAAAATTATTCTGAATGATTCTGAGATAATAACCGTAAGGCAGGAAGTGGCTGTCCGGTTCATTAAAATGTAAATAGTCTTGCCATAACCCATCTAAAACTGCTCGAATCACACTGTTGTCTCAGATCTGTATCCACGGTTACTGTTTGTTTTTCTTTTTGGAATTATTCATAAAACATTGTATTGTCTGCAATGAAAAAAATTGTATTTTATTTAATCTCTACACAATAATAGGTGAACTTTATTAATAAAAAAACAATTTGTAAAGTAAAATATGTAAGTCTGTGGACACCATAACGTAAAATGGCTTGGCAAGTTGAGTAATAAAATTCAGTAAAAGTAATACTTGAACCTTAACAGAACATTCTATATTGAAAAATATATAATTGACTAACTAACCAATCAACCAACCAACCAGCAGAGCCTGGGATTGTGGTGACACAGAAACAGGTTTTTACTTAATAAAACAATGATGATAACTCACAGAGAACTTGGGACAAACTCAGGAACAAGATACAGCAGGTGCCACTACATGGAGTCAGGTGAGACTTGTCAAAACATACAAATTAGGTACAAATGACTGACAGCTGAAACCAATGAACCAGTGAATACATACAAAGGTGACTGGGAACAGGGGAACATGGGAAGTGTAGTCCGTGGTTCTGTGACAAACCTTATTAATTAACCAACTAACAAGACAATCAAGAGGGTAAATAGGTTAAATCATAAAATGTTTTGTTGCCATGTGTTGGTATTTATTATTTTATATTAAATAAATAACTTAACCACATTTAAAAGTAAACACAGTATACAGTCTTATTATTGGTCTATTGCTCAGATTTAAACAAAAAAAGTACATTCACAAAGTAAATAAAATTGATGTTTGTATCCTGACAATTGATAATTTTTTTGTCAAACGACAAGAGAAGCCACTTTTTGCCCAGATTGTGTTTTCTGTGCTTAATCGGATTTCCTCTGGGTCTCTGTGTGTATCATCCAATCAGAGTGTGTGTCCTGCTTTCAGACCCAGAGTTTCTAAGATTAGCCCAGAAATGGTAAAGCGTTCCCAAAATAGAAGGATGAATAACATTTAGATCTTTACTGTAGTACAGCCCAATCCATCTTGTACAGTATATTCATAAAGTACAATAATCACTTTAACCGAACCGATTGGTTAAAAACAACCCAATCACTGGGCAGGTCACGGCAGCCGCTCTCCGCAAAGTTTATGTGACGTGCCATATAACTCGTGCAACGCTGCTGACATTTACTAGGTCTTATTTTCACTATGGTTTCTTGGAAACAATATGGCTTTTCTCTGGATCGTCTAGTCCCGCAGGCCGCGGGGAGCGAGGTCTGGCCCACGGGGACGCCTGAATGTTGGCCAGATTAATTGCAGGGTGTGATGGCGCAGCACGCTGGGAAAACACACGCACCAGCACACGTGGTAGAAAGCATCCGTCAGCACGCTCACTCCCCGATGAGTATCTACACCCACCCAGAGGTGCTGCCCCTCTGTTTCCAGGTAGCCCAGACCTGGCACACTGCCCAGCGCCTGCTGCTTTCATGTGGGCGAGTGGAATTATCTCCCTGTTCTGTGTGTGTGTGTGTGTGTGTGTGTGTGTGTGTGTGTGTGTGTGTGTGTGCGAGATTCATTCAGAGGTAGCTACCATATCACTGTTCTGGATGCGGGCCAGCCACCTGTGTGCATTGTGTGTGTGCGTGTGCATTGTGTGTGTGTGTGTGTGTGTGTGTGTGAGTTCCACAAGCATCTGCAGCAGCGCAGCAGACAGAGGCCATCAGCCTGCAGGGCACAGAAGATAAAAAGAGCCTCTTTCACAAAATGTGTGGAAAAGCCAGGAATAAAAATGAGTTTTTAATTGGCGACGGATGATTCATACAGGTGTAGATTATATATCAGCGAGTGTGTTCCACTACATGAAATGTCGAGGATGATAAACGAGCCAGAAGGCGAAGAATTGGGGAATTTTTTGGGCAGAGAGAAAAGTTGAACAAAGCTGAAATTTTTCAACATAATGCTGATAATTATCATGACTTTGACAAAAATTTTATTTGTATACATAGTTGGTGTATGTACAAGTTTATGTAACCATACTTGAGTAAAGGTGCGGATACCTTACTGTAAAAATGACTGCATCACAAGTTACAAGTCACCAATTCCATGACGACTTGAGTAAAAGTGGTAAAGTATCACAAAAATACCATGAACTGTGAAAAACAAGAAATTTTTTATGAAGTTTTATTTGCTAATAGTTGACTGTTAGCAAATAAGTAGTTGACTACTGATGAATCGAGTCACATCGGGACACAACCATTTTGGCCTAAATAAAGTCATCACACACATGGAAGTGGTATTTATATTACTCATTAGATCATATTATACTCTATCATTACACAAGACTATATTCTTTGTCCAGGTTTTCGTCTGTTTTGATCTCTGCTCGTAAGTATTTCCTATGTGCCTGACGGATCATTGCTGATGCTGAAAAATGCCTCATGTTTAGTGACAGCTCTGGTGGTTTATGGATTTAAATTTTTTCAACTCTCATTCAAATTTGTCCCAAAAAAGCAGCTTTTTTTTGCCCCAATAAGATAGCACTAATTTGCGGTATGAGATACGATTTGCTTTGGTCCTTTAGGATTTGAGTCAATAAAGCGGCTGCCCCAATTAAGCGGTGTTGACTATATAGAAATTTAACACCTCAATATTTCAAAATGGCAGAACAAAACAGATTAAAAATAGAAAAAGCCTGTCTCAGTCAAACTCAAATGTGCAAAAGAGTTTAACCACTAATTCATGTAATTTAGCTCATAAATAGCATCCAGTAAGTTCAGCATCTTGCAGATGGCGATATCGCCTCATCCGCTCAAGAAAAAGATGCCGACTTGTTGGGCACAATCACAATATAACTAGTACTGTTAAGTGCCGATATAAATGTAGTGGAGTAAAGAGTACAGATACTCAATCACAAATGTAGTAAAATAGAAAGTAAAAGTTGCTTATATTTTTGATACTCAGTACAAGTACAACATAGCCAAAAACTAAACTAACTTAAGTAAAGTAACAAAGTCCATTTACACAATTACTTCTTTTCTTGTTCTTACACATCCACATTTTTATGAACATAAATTATATAACCATGTGACATGTCATAAAACGCCTCAAATACATTTGTAATAATTTGTTTTTTTAGCAAAGCGGTTTTTATTACCCTTGAAGAGAAAAACATTTCAATTTATCCCCTGAATATATTGCCAACACTGATGTCAATCAGATTGGTCTGTCCCAACAATACTACATTAATTTTGTATACAATTACTTTAACAAGTTGCTTTATCAAACATAAATACAATAACAATATCCTAGACTCTGTGATGATTCATTTGCCCTTACAGAGCCATAAACTGAACTTCTAAGAGGTTTTAAAAAAAGCTGTTTTGGATTTGGGCCTTTTCACAAGTTTACCAGACACTATAAAGAGCCAATCAGAGCAATCTACACCTGCCTCCATGCCCACTCCAGGTATGTGTGGTCTAGCCACAGGTGGCCCCTATGCTGCCCCCAAATCCGGGCTCTGGGTTGTTGACGTCTTGTTGAAGGAAGGGACGCCCTCCTTCACCCCCGCAGCGCCAGTATTAGATAAAGTGCACCCACTGCAAACATGTCGGGGGTCTCTAAAACCACTCGATCATCAAGTGCCATCCAAAGCTTCCCCCAAAAAATTGGAAGAAATGTCTTTTTTTGCCGCACACAGTCTGTAAATCTTCGCAATCGTGAAACTAGATGAATGTAATGGTAGATAATGAAATGTAGCAAGTGATTGCCTTCAATGAAATTTGGCATCATTGCGGAGAGATGAAAGAGAAGGGCTTCATTGATTGCTGCCTAGTCACTAGCCTCCGCGGAGATAGAAATCTATCTAAAGAAAGTCCATGTGCTTTGATGTGAGGGTGTCTGGGTCTTACATCAGAGCCAAGGTCGACAACCTTGAAAGGCAAGGCTATTAGGAAAAAAAGTAACAAACAAACCTCCATGCGAAACGAAACGGCGAAAGAAGCCAAAGCAGATTTACCAACAAACTTTCAGCAGACTAGATCGTAATTGGAGTAAGGAAATTAAAATCTCAGCACTCACGTTCGCTCCCTTCAAACAATCCTTTTGCGCGTTGCCGTATCAACGCGAGAACTCGAGCTGGTGTTTGTGCGGCTTGCGCACATCAAAGAGATGATAAAGCCTGGTTTTGCCGTCGGATAAGGCCGGTAAACTGCACCTCGCTATTAAAAATCCCAGCCTAACTCCATGTTATTTATCTTCATGCTTTTAAGACCTTCTAATTCACACAGGGGCAGCTTTAAAAAAAAAACTCATTACGAGCGAATCAACGTGTCTTTCGTATCTGCTGGAAATGCTTCACTACTCTACATCTGATGCATTAAAATAATCTACGTGACCACTGGTTTGCTTTTGAAAACTCTTTATACACCTTAGATTCGACTTTTAAAATCAGGCCTGCAAAATAAAAAACAGACATGAAAACGGATTGGATGATTGATGTTTGGATAGACTGTCAAAATCTAGTGCCAGTTGTTTAATCGTAATTGTTTATTAATCAACTGTTGTAATGCAATGGTTGAAAAAAATGTTTTGATTTTTTTCAAAGAATGCATGACAAAAATGTGAGGTGACATACACAAACTGATCACACGTGTGAAAACAATACTGCACAATGATTGATGGGCGACAGAGAATCATGGGTAATGGAGTAAACTGGAACAAAGTGACCGTGAAATCCGGACAGATTGCCCACTTAATGGTGCAATTATTACAGCCGTATTCCTTGTTACCTTTTTCGATTTTGCGCAGCTTCGTTTATGCAAATGTTGAGGTTTCTTGTAAACTGTGAAAACTTTTCACTGGTATACTAATTTAGATTTTGTCATGTCGGTATTTTCTTGCCTTGTTTTTTGGTTTATGTAAAAAACCTCAGGTATTGTATTTGAGTCTGTCTCCCCTAAATCTTGACAAGGTCCTAAATTGACAAAGAATGATGGATAGAACAACAGATAGTCAGATGGATGCCCAGTGGTATAAAATGTATAGTGGCTGTTTAAGGAGGCATCCTGCTTAGTAGGCAAAACGTCTACGCTCAAGATTATAGAAGTTGAGATATGTGATTCAACATTCAAAAGAAAGATCAGACGCTTGGTTTTGTAGCATTACGATTCATAGAGGCGAGGCGTTTGAGATTTGTTGCTTTTTTTGTTACCAGTGGGCGTGGCCAATCCATTCACACACTTTCAGGTTAAGAAGTTTAATTTACGCTTTTAGGGATAGGAAAATGGATGGATAAGAAAAAATGAATGAAAGCTTTCATGGGTAGAATAAAATAGAGAAGTTAATTTAAAAATAAAACAGATGGAACGAGGAATCTGACAGCGGTGTAAAGTACTCGAGTAAATGGACTTTATGTTACTTTACTTAGGTATTTTTGGGTACTTTGTACTTGTACTGAGTATCAAAAATATAAGCAACTTTTACTCTCTACTTGACTACATTTTGAATTGAGTATCTGTACTCTTTACTCCAGTACATTTGAATGGACTCTTACTGTTACTTGTTACTTTGTGATTGTGTGTGACAAGTCGCCATCTTTTACTACCGATGTTAATTTCTTAGGCGGACGAAGCGATATCGCTATCTGCAGGATGAATCTGAAAGTACTGAATGCTATTTATGAGCTACATTTTTATCTACGTAGTTTGTTCTGCCATTTTGAAACATTGATGTGTTGAATTTAATAATAAATAAAAGTAATAAAAATAGTAAGTAATAAAACCTCATAAATAAAGTTTCTTGATTTTCACATGTCTTGGTGTTTTTAAGAATGAATTTAGTACATGGATAAGTAAAATACATGGATAGTTTCCTAGAAAAATTGGATACTTTACCACCTTTACTCGAGTCTTCTTGGAATTAGTGACTTTTAACTTAAGGAAGTAATTTTCACAAGAAGGTTTTTGTACTTTTACTCAAGTATAGTTTTCAGCTAGTCTTTCAGCTACACTCTGGGATCTGACCACCATCCGTGTGTTTATATTAGAGAATATTTCTCCCGAATGTGGGAATAGGACGCTTGCAGACAGGCTGAATGCGGTTTGAGAAGATCTGAGCATGAAGCGGAGCAGAAAGAGGCCGGGGCTTCCCCTCCACCCTACTGTGTCTGAACACGACTTCCTGTGTCGGCATTAATATACGGCTCAGAACAAGCACCGCGTATCCTGTGTAGTTTCCACGCAGATGGAAATCTTTTTATGACTTTCACCGCTAGTTAAAACTAGACGCACATATGAAATGCGCCTTTGATAAAGATGGAGAATTGATTTACGAGCTGACTTTTACCATCGCTCACTCATAACCTGTTCGCCCCGAGCGAAGCTCTCGATGCAGACGTCTCACAGGAGAGGAAACCACCGGCTTTGATTTACTGACAACAGAAACAGGCCATCAACTCCAGTCTTCCAGAACATCTCAACACTTAGCCTGACGTTCAAGAGGCTACTCATGGGATGCTTTGAGCTAACTCGTGTTTAGGAGTAAAAAAAAAAAACTGGTGAAAAGCTCCCAGTGGACGCCTGACTTGAGCAGAACCATCGCCAGAAGAGAGTGAGAAGGTTAAGCGCTTTTGTGCAGCCAATATTGAAACAACCTGGTGGAGTCGAGACTGAAGCTTTGGAAGTGGAGGTTCAGAAGACCCTGCAGGCTCATCTATTGTTCCTCGACTATCTGGGCTCCCGCGCGCCCGAGTGCGGAGGCCGCTGCACTGCATCATGGGATGTCTGATCTCACAGTTGATAGACATCGCACTCCTGATTTCAATGGATTTCAAATTAAAGCAGACACTTCAAAGAGCACACGGAGAAAGGGAAGAGAATAAGGCCACAACTAAGAAGAAAGATCAGTTATGAAAATGAAGCAATATCAATTTCAGCATGTGAACAGAAAATAAAGAATAAATCAATGATGGATGAGAATATGGACATATGTATGGAGTTCAGTATGGATTTTGTAGTCATTTTAACATTTGTGTCTAACAATTTTGTGTCTAGATTTGCACATATTGCATCCAAGCATGTCACAAACCACTTCATGCTGTTAGACATCCTTATATAATTTTTTTTGACTCCATATTTTCTCGTTTAGTTTCACTCATACAATTCTAGGAGACAGCAAAAAGAAATATTTGTCCATACACATTTCATATATGGCAAAAACAAATGTGCAGGTGGCGCTTTGTAACATTAATATCAAAGTAACAAAAACAGCTATTAAAAAACTATCCGCAAAATGTATGTAAAAATAAAAGTGTAATAAAAAGTGTATCGTAATTGTAACATTTGCAACTGTTTCAATATTAGCAAATGTAATAAAAATACATTTTTACTTTTTGGTCATTTAGACTTCAAGGTTTTGAAAATAAATTAATGTCAAAAGAAATGAAATGTCAAAAAAATGAAAAACCTTTGTGCAACAACATACCAAAATATGAAGATGTATACGAAAATAGAAAACACAGTACTGTAATCCAAAACTTTACCAATACCAAGTAAAATGGACACACGCAAAATCACACACTTTTTGTAGTTTTGGTTTTTGAGTAAACATTAAAAAGAGTTTGGCAGAAACAGTATTCTGAGAGTTGGGACAGTTGTGATCCAATGGTATCGAGTTGGTCTTGAGTCCAAGAGGTTGCAGGTTGGAAGCCGTACGATAATTAAGATCTTTAATTCCGCAGAATTCGGGAAAGAAAATATCAGCTGGTCATCGGGAAAACACTGTGTTTATCTGCGCTCTCCGCCAAGCAGAAAAAAAGCATGATTGCATCCCAGGGGTTTGGCTGATCAGGTTATCAGCGACAGATAGGAGAGATCTTGAAACTGGAGGTGAAACTGAGCTTCTCTCGTGTAGAGTTTGCTCAGCGAGACTGTCGGAGACGACGCTGCAGTGTGTGACAGCGAGCTGGCTGATTGCATCTCTGCATGACCGAGACTTCAAAGACTCCCGCCGCCCAGTTTGACCAGATAAGGGCAGTCAGGCCACGGTTCAACTCGTGGACAGGAACACACGGAGGGGTCAACGGGAGGACTATTTGGGCCGTTAAGACATGGGGACGACATGGTAAGCTTTACTGATATGGTCTCCTGAACACATTTTGAAAGCGAGGTATTAATTAAACATCACCGGAGATTTAATTATGCGGTTTTGCAGATTTTGAACTTAAAGTGAGTGAGTTTGTCAATATGGCCGTTTGTCCCTTGGGGGCCGTTTGGCCCTTGGCTGTTTGTTGGTTGCTCCTCTATCCATTATGTTTGTGTGTTTCTGGGCATTTAAAATGTGTACGAGAAGGACCGATATCTTAAGATTCTTATACGAAATTATACAAAAACCTTAGTTTTGGTTAAAGTTTGAGTATATTGCAGAAATTAATTTTTCATGATTGGCTTTAGACTACATGTACAGATTTTATTACCGGAATTGAATTTGTATTTTGTAATTGTAATTTGAATTGTCTACTTAGTACTGCAGCATATTAACTATTAAAAATGTATTTTATTGAAAACAGCGTGTTTAGGGTAAATATATATTTACTGTATATAGTATATAGGCACTGTACAGTATATAGGCACATTACTTTCAGATTTCAGTATTATTATTTATATTATGTCAATTATATTAACAAATTATGCTTAAGATACAGTACATAGTAGAAATACTTTTTGTTCTTTTGTGCAATTTTGCTACCTTTACAAAAGATTCTTCATATCCACAGCTTCATATCTTTTACATCTTCATTTTTTTAAATAATCGTTATAATTTTTTGTACATTTGTTGTTAACATTAAAATAGCAATTGCTCTGATGGTAGATCCAATAGTAAATCACTAGCACATGTTATATTAATTATGATAAAAGTATCATCCACTTTAAGTGTCTTGTTGGGAAATAAAGCCATACACAAGCAAAGGAAAAACCATAATCTTACCTAGATTAAGTCAGAAAGTATTAACAAACAAAGATTTCCATATAAAACCACAAAGTCAACAACACACAGAGTGTTTGCACGGAGGAAGTGTGTGAGCGCTAATCATTTAACAGCTTAGTTCACTTTTATTCGCTTAAACCTCTTCACCTTAAAAAAAAAAAAACAGTGATCCCGCCACCGCCATTCCAGCAAGGTGAATCATGCGCTCGCTTTGGTCCACACTGCCCTGCGTCCTGCGATAGATTTGGGCTTCAGGCTGGTTGTCAGCAGCACCTGGTCCAGCTCAAATATCACAGACAGCAGCCGATCGGCCTGGAGAACCAGGATCACGTCTCTAGGATCAGCTGCGGAGTCCAGGTGAACAGAGGTGGTCTTCTCCCCTCGCCCTGCTGGGAAAGCGCTTGACAGGTAAAGTCACAGCACAAAAGACGCAAACAATTGGCTGAATACACCTAATGACAAAGAGCCAGAGAAGAAGACATCTGGCCTCCGAGTCACAAGCACAGGTTCTTCCCCATTGCACCATGATTCTTCTTTAAATGAGAGAAAATAACAACAAACTGTACCTTAAAGACAATTGTTTGGTTTTGATCAAAAAATGTGAGATGAAGTTATGGTTTTGCTTGACCAATCACATAATGCGAATGCAGAACAAAAATTTGCTTATTTAAATGAGTTATTTAAAATTAGTTGTTTTTTTCTCAGACATGATCAAATTAATGTTATCGTGCAGAGCCATTTTTGTATGGATCTACTCATAATGGTGGAAGGTTACTGAGTTTAATTGAAGCTTATTAAATTTAAAAAATTGCTTTGATTCGAAAAACAGTCTATTTAGTTCAACAGATGCATATTTATTTGTTGTGATTTTGGTTATTTGTGTCATTTATTATTGCATTGTTGTTCTACTTTGCATGTTTGCTTTTTTCCAAATATTTAGAGAGAAACTTAACCCTAACCCAGATTTACTAAACATCTTTTTCCATGTGACTCTAACCCAAGATCTTAACTGGTCTGGTTGGAACATAGATCATCTAGAAGCAGCTTCTAGAATAATACTTTGACAAGAAATCCGAGTTTAGGCAGTTTTTTTCTTTTTTTATTGGACGTGTTTTCAATTTTACAGACACTAATTTCTAGTGGTATACATATATTTATTCCTTTGAAAACATTAATGTTTTCTGCTTCATAGAGCTAGGTTATGTCGACCATAGAAAAATAAATGAATCAGCATTCTTATATTTTTCGATTTGTCTTACTATAGTCTCTCTGGTAAACAAAGAGCTAAAGGACACGTCCAGAGCCATTTACCAGCCAATCACATGGCTGCATATATCCTATAATATTATACTGCATTGATACATAATTACCGATTTCTAAAACCGCTTTCAAAAGTAATGTTGTGCTAATAGAAACACTTTCTGGGTTATGGGTTCAAATCCCACAGTAAACTTGAAGGAGAAGCGTGTGGATAAACCAGGAACAGAAGTGGCATAAAAAGTGTAATAATCCATATTTCTTAACTTTATTTAAACCAATAGCTCACTTTCTTTCATATATTTTTGCATTTGTGAATTATTTTCCATTCGTTGGAATCTCACGCTTCTATACACTTCACTGTTAGCCAAGTTTCTGACTGAGAATATAATTGATCTCTACAACAAATTGTGTTGTTTTTTCTCTGTACATCACATTCAAACGCAACAATAACAACTGATAAACGTCGGATTTGGATCCACAAGCGACTAAACGGGAAGTGATTTATCGCTGCCAGTGATTTATCGTTGTTCTGAGCATCTGAGTTTTAATGATTAATGCTCAGAGTCTTTTGCGACTTATCTCTTGTTTAAAAATGGCTGGGAGACGGAGAGAAGAGGCTTCAGATCCTCCGACTGCTCCACTGCCACAGATCCTGTTTTGTTTGGAAGGAGTCGCTCCTGCTTTGGAATAATGGGAAACTAATTGCCTGAGCATGTCCCTTCTGTGACCACGGGATTCCCTAATACCAATCCAACATCGTGAAAAGAAGAAGAGAAGTAAATCACACAGTAAACTAACTTTAAACTTCATGTAGATAAAAGTGATGTAGATCTACACACACACACACACACACACACACACACACACACACACACACACACACACACACACACACACACACACACACAAACGCAATCACAATCTGAGATGTAATGCTAGTGTAGTTCTGTAGAGAAATGCAACTTTTATTTATCAGTTTTCCTGTCAGTTTAACTTGTTTTTCCATAAATACATAGTTTTAATGTGTTTGTTTATGTATTGTTTATTTTAGACAAGCTTTATATTCTCATACAGTGTTTTGCATGTATAATGAGTATTTTTTTTACACTTCATGTACTGTATTAGAGTTTTATTGAGATTAGAATGCATCTTTTTCCTGTAGCTCCAGAGAACGGGAGTCTGGAAATCAAAGGCTGTGGGTTCGATCTCTAGAGAAAGCAGGACATTGGTTTCGGCTTGGATAAAAGTGTCTGGTAAATGCGAAAAAGTAAATGTAGTGGTCACCAGATTAACAAGGGATTGTTGTGTGATGGTGAAGCTGGTCAATATTGGCGCTGATATGAGAGAGTAAGAGAGAATCTGAGTAACTGAAAGTGAGAAAGAGATACAGAGAAGGGAGAGATTGAGAAAGCCAGAGTGTGTGTGTGTGTGTGTGTGTGTGTGTGTGTGTGTGTGTGTGTGTGAGAGAGAGAGAGACAGAGAGAGAGAGAGAGAGAGAGAGAGAGAGACAGAGAAAGAAAGAAGAAAGAAACTGCTAGAACATTTTGAGAAAATGTGTAAGAGACAGAAAAAGAATATTCTAAAAGAAACATAAAGAGGATCAAACGGAAAGGTCAAAGTGGGGACCAAATGTTGCGGTTTACACTAAATTGGGAACCATATGGTCACTTGTGGGGACCTTCACTTTTTTAGGAAACTTTAATTAGTGTAGCACAATTACCACTTTAGCTTTTTACCATTATTTATTGGTCTTTTGTTTTGTTTGCTGTTTGTTTTTTCCTCACACTTTTATTACTGTTTAAAATTATTTTAATTTATTTATTATTATTTTAATTTAATTATTATTATTGTAATTTTGAACACTGGTAGGTTTCAGGTTACAATAAAGTTACTGTGTGTGTGTGTGTGCGCGAGTGCATGTGTGTGTACATAGGATCCTCGGGTCCAGACATGAAACGGAATTCTTTCATCATTGCTAATCTGCAAAACATAAACATTAGCGCATCCACACGCTCTGTGAATCCGTCCCAGTGTTTCTGCGCCTCCACCCAGCCGACTGCGGTTTGGGATGTGGGAACTCGTGTTTGCAAGAGTGCGTGAGTATCTCGACCTGTTTGTTTACGCTTGCCAGAGTCACTGTGAGTTCGAGATCGATATCCACCAGCTCTCGAGGCGGGACACGAGCAGGAGTCGGGAAGCATCTGAGCGGTCACGCATGTCGGCCTCTGGGCTTTATGCACATTTACCAGTTTTCCGAGCCCCTGGACTCACATTAGACTTCTTAGAAAATCTACTTTTCAATTTAACGTGAAACAGTGTGACGGCCACCACTGCATCACTCATGCTCCCCGTTTCATGACCGGCGAGGAAACATACAGATGCTTTTCAAACTGTTAAACTACAACATAATGTGAACATTTAAAAAAGGGAATTTTGAGGTTCTGTGTTTGCCATGTTGATTTATCAGTCAACACAACTTTTCATGAATCTTGCATCATTTAGTTTTAAAACCAGATAGAGAAAAACAGAATCGGAAAGGCCTTTAAGACTTGAACCTGCTACTGAAAGAATGATTAAAAAAGGAGTACAACTGAAAAACAACTCGGGGAAAATAGGGCACAAACTGAAGAAGGACAAGCAGAAAGAAAAATCTAAGTGTAAAAAAAATAAAAATGAAAGCATAATATTTTAATGAAATAGTGGGGGGAAAGACAGATTAAAAAAAAAATCAAATGTAAGACTGGAAATCTAAATACAGAAAGCCAGACGTAAAAAGAAAGCTGAAAGTAAATTGTGAACAACAGTGAGTAAAAAAAACTAAGATAATAAATATCGAAATAAATAAGCCAGAAACAGAGAGAAACCATAAAAGAAAGAAAGAAGGACAATAAAGAAAAAGTTAAATTGAACAGAATAAAATAACAGGAAGAGATACTTTAAAAGAAAGAAAGGATAAAAATCTTAAAAGAAACAGACACAAAAAAGAAAGAAAGAAAAAGTAAAATGAAATTTTAATTGAAAAAAGAGAGGAAGGTAGAAAGGAAGGAAAAGAAATAGAAAGGAAGAAAGAAAGAAAGAATTAATTTATGAGAGACATAAGAAAAATGATATGAAAGAAATAATACACAGTCTAAGAAAAAAGAAGAAAGACAAAAAAAGAGATGAGATGAAGCCTAAAAAATTAAATAATACAAAAACAGACGTTTTCACCGGTTTCCCAGTAGTGAAAAAGAGAAAGAGGGTTATTTTTGTATGCATTTCTTTTATGATGGAGGGATGAGTGATCTGACGGCTCAGAGGTGGAGGCCTGTGGCTACAGGTTTGGGAGTGTGCTCAGATTATCTGGAGACAGACGTTCATATTCTCAAAAGAACCCACAATTAGTCATATTTTCATGTCTAGCTCACTGTTCACTAATCGTGTATGAAATCACCATCATTGGTTTGAGGCAGCAAGTGTGATGGAGGTGAAGATGATTCACGGACAGTGATCCCTGCCGAATGATGTATAAATTACAGCAGAGCAGCGTCATGCTTGAAACGTTCCTTCTCGTGTCAGCCTGTAGATGGATGGAAGCACGTGACACAGGGTGGTCTCTACCTGCATGGAAGGCATGGAAGACCAAGCTGATTTCTTTTAGCATTCTGGAGATAAGGCCAAGCCCGAGTGCCACCGTAACCAGTTGGCAGCCCCTTATTATCCCTGTTTAGCGCTCACTGGTTGAATGTTGCGTATCTGTGACAGATTAGGCCACATTTTATGGGATAAACTTCAACGTATCGAGACCTCCGACACATCCGACTGTACATCAGACACCGTGCGGGGATTTATATCCCACAAAAAACACCTCACCACAGAGTAATATTTAACCCAAAAATCAACCCTAACCTGAAAATAAGCCCTAGTCAAGATGAGCAACTCACTTGTGTTATGTCTGTACATTTAGCCATGATGTCACACTTTCAGTTGTGAAGTTAAACTGTAACAAGCGCAAATGTCATTTAAAAAAAGGAGATTTAATCAGTTCGTAGCTTTCCACAATTTAGCGCAAGTTGCATCGATTTTAACCAATTCAAAAATCCCAGAAAAATATATTTCAAACATGTTTTCAGTCTTTAGTTGCTAGTTCTTTGTATGTGTGTTAGCGATGTTTGGGTCCGCAAGACTAACGAGCGTGACCGTGATTGGCTGTTAAATTGTTGCGTTCAGAGTTAGTGCCTGCAACATTTTTTTTTCCTGTTTGGTTTCCACTTGTTTTTTTCCTTTTAATAAAACCAACATCTTGCAAATGTGTCTTTCTCCTCTCAATACAAAAAAAATGTGAGTAGTGTGAGAAATTAGTGCTAAGACATCTACGCAGAGAGGTTTTGTTTTCCTAGCCAGTGTCGCCACTGCAGCTTGCTTAACTGGTCATTGTCATAGTGTTAACACCAATGAACAATGGACACATTTGCAAAAGACTTTGTTTTTCCTAAACTACGCATTGAGGCCTTGAGTTGATCTTAGATTAAGAAAAGCGCTATACAAATAAACTTGAACTTGAACTTAAAATGTCAACGTATGAATCATCAGACCTTGCCTGGTAAAGACCAGCTCTCAACCTGATTTTGAGATTAAATTATTGGCGAAAATCTTTTTTGAACGCAAAAATTGTAATAATGCAATAAATACATGCATATGTATACATAATACATTTGCGTAAAATGTATGGCTTAATTTTGTATAAATATTAGATAAAAGGCATTACAATATTTAAAATATATATAAAAAAATAGTTGTTAAGAAATTATCCAAAATATATATACATATTTTATGTTTGTGTGTGTGTGTGTGTGTGTGTGTGTGTGTGTGTGTGTGTGTGTGTTTCAATGATACCTTTTGTTTTTGATCTGTTTTTTTTTTTTTTACATGATACCACTTGTGCTTTGCAGGAATCATGATATTGGACAAACGAAAGGCACGTGGAATACAAAATTGGAAGGAGCAAAGGCCTGCTGGAGGAAGACGGAGGATAATCCCGTTTCATATGGTTCACATGAGAGACTGGTGGTTATCGCCCCCCAAGAGTTTGCCGAGGCTACAGGACGAAGGCTGCAGTTTAAAGTGCTAATCCACCCCGAGCTGGAGCATTAACTCTGTCCCTCTATTCACACTTCCAGCTCCAAAGCCACTGTGTACAACATCCTGAGCCTTCCGTGGTGTCATCTGCTGACTGCAGTGTTTAACTCCATTATGGAGAAGAATAATCTCGGCCACACAGTGAAGATTCACTAAGGTCTTTAGCTTCTAATCCAGTTCTGGAGATGTGAGTGTGTGATCGCCAGCACGTCCTGGTTGGTGTTGGTGCTGGTCTGGAGATTTATTAATGGTTTTTAATGCGTTGGGCTTGGACTTGAACAGCAAAACATTCAAATTTTTAATCAATTGACATTTGAACTAAACTGAACAGATTTGGACGACAACAACAACACCATTGGAGGTTTGACCTTCTCCTCTTTGTTCTTGTTTCCAGATCAATGCACAGCGCCCTCTTGTGGACGAAACACGTCGGAAAATGTAAAGACATTTCTGATTAAGCAACGTTAACATTGAGTTATATTCAAATAACGGTATATACATGGACAATAACATAGACAACATGTAGTCGCACAGTAAGCTATTTTAAAATTACATTTTATTAAGGAGTCTAAGCTAGATTTTAACTTGAAGGATGAATAGATAGATAGATAGATAGATAGATAGATAGATAGATAGATAGATAGATAGATAGATAGATAGATAGATAGATAGATAGATAGATAGATAGACAGATATATATATAGATAGATAGATAGATAGATAGATAGATAGATAGATAGACAGATAGATAGATAGATAGATAGATAGATAGATAGATAGATAGATAGATAGATAGATAGATAGATACAGTAGATGCATACAGATTAAATGCATACATTTCATAGTGTATTTTAAAGCTATTTGTACAAATATACACACATATTGCTTGTTGTATGAACAATGAAAAGTTGTATGCATTGTTGTATGAAAAGTTTTTATTCTCTACATAATATTTTAAAGCCACAAAAATAAAATATTAAAATAAAAGACCCTTCTAAACATTTTAGCTTTACTAAAGATTTGCATGGTGTCAAACGGTAAAAAGCCCTTTCAAGCCATTTAGATCAAAAATTCATTTTTGAATTGGACCCTTATTGACGGAATGTAATGAACAATGACTGGACTGGGACGGTGAGTAGTGCGGGTGTCTTCGGGACCCTCGGCACAGACACAAAAGCAAGACGAGTCCAGGCCCACCGACGCCACAACAAAGGTGGGACCTCATTGTTTCCAGCTCTTTTCATCTCCACTCGCGCTCTCAAAATATTTAGAGGAATGCTCGGAATAACAGCGAGAACTGAGAAACCCGGGCTCTGTATATTGTTGAAAGGAACCCAGTCTGCTGAACATTTCTTCAAAGTCTATTTTCTTTGTTAAATTTAGATTCAGTTCTAGCTGCATTCACATAGCAAGACACAATATGGAGGATTTCGTATTGTTCCCGCAGCCCCACTTGTTTTTTGTCCTGTTATGGTTTCTACAAATATACAAAAATTGTGCACAAAAGAATTCGACTCGGAACCAGCAAGCCGAGTTAAAATGATGATTCACTTAAAACCGTGCCGGCTCTTATGGAGATCTAATCCGGTTCGACGTTCTCCTGTGAAACACCGAAGAACGTGATCAATGACGACCATCTGGAACCATTTGGATCAGACGCATATCACCCGTCTTTCCCTATTATCCGTTCTACAGAATGTTCCTTGGGATGCAACATTGATTAGGCCCTCAGGGGCCCTGTGGGGGCCCGGTGGTGCGGCTCCGTCACAGGAACCCGATGATTGACAGATCTAATGAAGTGTATAACCATCGGGGCAGAGGCGTCAAAGCTGCCAAGACTTCTATCGGTCCGCGAGATGACCAAAGAGTAGATTCCACGGACGTTCAAAGTAAATGGCGGCCCCTGGGGGACCCTGGGACGGCATCACATCGTGGAACATCATTTACATGAGCGCTGGTGATCAAATGGTGGTTGAGGCGGGAAACATGAGATTATAAACCTCGACAAACATTACAACATGGATTACCGTAATACAACTGTGAAAAGAGATAAAACGCGACCACTTGACCAGGCAGAAGAGAAGAGGAATAGAAGGGTGATGTAATTAATTGGATATAGGAAAAAAAAGATAGCAAGAGAGAGAGAGCGAGGGAGAGAAAGATAGAGAGAGAGAGAGAGAGAAAGAGAGAGAAGGGTGGAGGCAAGATGGAAAGGTAGAGAGAGAGAGAGAGAGAGAGAGAGAGAGAGAGAAACAAAAAGGCCAGAATCAATAAGAACGTGCTAGATTTACATTATAATGGCTGTTAATCAAATAAATAAAAAATAATATAATGCGTAAATTGATTTTCTGTTTGCACACAATATAATAAACACTTAAGATGCTTTAAAATGTACATTTTTGTTATGCATATGCTGTGAATGCTGTTAAATATGCATTGTAGTATTAGTTATCAGATGCATCAAAAATCTACTTATAAAGACATTAAGAGCAAGAAGAACATCATCTTATAATCTTACATATCATTTGAAACAAGAATATTGCAAATAAACATTAGCATTTTTTTTTCACATTTAAATTTTAATTAACAGGAATTCAGCATGGACTGGCTCCATCACTGACAGAGGGTTTGCCATGTTATTGTATTTAATTTAATTTAATTTAATTACTATTAATTTAATTTTAGATCTTCGAGTGCTATTTAGCCAATGCTTTCATTATCAATTTTAATACACCTAATTCACAAGACGACTATTAATTCTACTTTATTCATTAAAACAAGGATTCACAGGACTAAACAATACAAACTATGAATCAATTATTTTTTAATGTTATTTCTAGTATTTTCTCCGAAGTTAGCCAAAATTTGAATACCATTATTTGCAAATAGTTCACCAGCAGCTAGTGTAATCACATTGCCCCGCCATTCTTTATGTCTTAGTTCTGCAAATCTAGACGAAAAATAAAAAAACTTTCTCTCCATCATCCCCAGTGTGGGCAACAGTGGGCATCCCATAATCAAACCACAACAACATCAAAAATGTTCAAATGTCTATTTTGGAATTGTTTTCCACCCATCTGTTCATTTCATTACGGCTCGGCGGACCCCCCACCCCTCCCACCCTCCCCACGTGCTTCAGAGGGGTAGTGAAGAGCAGTGGAACCTCTGAAGACTCGTTCTCTCTTTGTTCTATTATTCACCAGGCCGGGCTTCAAAACTCTCCCGCTTCTCAGTGGGATTGCGATCTGCCTTTGCAGCGAGTGAGGGATGGAGAGATGGATTGGAATTCGCTCCGATAGATCAAGAAAGCCAAACACGGGGTCTCTCGAGGACATTTCCCACCTTGGCTCGGGACCCACTCGAGGACCCGTACAGTTCTGTTCTCTTATAATCACATCATCACTAATGCATCGGAATCTTCTCTTAGCCATGTCGGTGCATTAAATGACAATATATTTCCCACACCCAACCAAAACCAGTGCTTTGATCCAATGGATTTACTATTGATCAGTGATGTAAAGAGTAGATGAAAGTCATACTTGAGTAAAAATACGGACCCTTACTGTACAAATTACTCCATTACAAGTTACAAGTCACCAATTCCAAGTAGACTTGAGTCTAAGTCTAAATATACAATTTTTAAAGAACTATACTTATGTATATATATATATATATATATATATATATATATATATATATATATACACACACACAGTAAATAAATGTGAAATGTCGTTTTTTTTTGTAAATTTGATGTGTGCCGTGCTATTTATGTCTATAGATAGATAGATAGATAGATAGATAGATAGATAGATAGATAGATAGATAGATAGATAGATAGATAGATAGATAGATAGATAGATACGTAGACATTTATGTACTTATTCATTTATTTTTTGTAGGAACGTTCAAAGTATATGATACTTAGAAAAAGTTTTTACTCGTAAAAACTTGTAAAAAAGGAGTATTTTACTTGTGCTGAATTTAGACTCAAAGACCTCTATATATGAAGTTTTATTTCTTGACATACAATTAAAATTTAACACCTCAATGTTTCCAAATGGCAGGACGAATTTTTTAAAAAAAAAGAACAAAAAGTCAGTCTTAGTCAAACTCATAAGTGCAACCGCTAATTCACGTTCCAGGGATTTAGCTCATAAATAGCATTCAGAATCTTCAGCATCCTGCAGATGGCGATATCATCTCATCTGCCAAAAAAATGTATTGTGGTGGAAAATCACAATCACAATGTAACCAGTAATGGTAAGTGTTCATTCAAATGTAGTAGAGTAAAGAGTACAGATACTCAATCACAAATGAAGTCAAGTATAGAGTAAAAGCTTGAATTTTAACTTAAATGCCTAAATTTATGATTCTCAGTACAAGTACAAACTACAAGATAGAGAAAACATTTTCAAGTAAAGTAAGAAAGTCTGTTTACTCAGGTACTTTACACCAATGTTATTGATCACTCCCAAAAATATGGCAAGGCGGGAAAAGTACACTATTTTTAGATGTTGCGCGCGATTTGAATGCACTTGTTTACCAAGAGCGCTCATTTGTACCAGCATAAACAGTTATTTGCCAGCTAACGGCACTTGTTTGTTTTTCCTCGCAGACTTCGCTTCCACGGCGTCCCACAGGCAAAGCGCACACTTTAGTAATAAGGACCAGACAAATGTTTTAGTACAAGCAGCATCGGGTGCTTTGATGTACTCTTAGATCAAGTTAAGTCTACAGTGATGTCTTCAAAAATACAAATATAAAAGGAGCAAAGTTAAACCATCTTCCCATCTGCACTCGCCCCCAAAGACTGATCATTAAAGGCTCTGCGTGTAGAACTGCAGCGACTGGAGAGTTGTGTGGACCTTGTTGGAAACTTCTGATGAACCGTTCCCCGATGAGACGGAAGCTGGAGAAGACCTTCAGAAAAATGTTTCTCTGACTTTTCATATCCCAGTAGAAACGCAGCCTGGTAATAAAGCAAACTTTAGATTAGCTAACAATCCGGAGCGGCGGAGAGGAACGCTGATCAATGTCGGGTCTTGTAAGTGCAGTGATCAAGCACAAAAGACGATTTCAACAATCGTTTTGTACTCTTGTCTTTATTTAACCTCACTTGGCTAGATTCCCAACTCTGTGCTTCTCAGGATCCAGCACACACATTCCTCTATTATGTAGATCACAGATAACGACGCTAATGCCGCAGACCTGATTATGATTTAAGAATTAATACTTTTATTATAATTTTATTTATTCTTTCATTTTTTTAATTAAATGGAGTGGTGAAAGTACTTGAGTAAATGGACTTTGATGCTTTCCTTAAGTATTTTTGGCTTCTTGTGCTGAGTATGAAATATATCAACAACTTTTACTCTCTACTTGACTACATTTGTGATGTGTACTGTTTACTCCACTACACTGTTTCTCGTTACATTGTGCGTTGAGTCGGCATCTTTGGTGGACTAGGCGATATCGCCATCTGCAGGGTCCTGAAGGTACTGGATGCTATTTAAGGGCTAAATCACATTGTAGAGACAAGAGAGAGAAACAAACTATACGGTAATGTACGTATATTTTATCATCTGTGCTGCTCAATATCTTCCAGTTTTGTTGTGATAAACAATAACAATAAAGTCTTGTTTATCAATTATAAATTATGTTTTCATTTTACTGTTTCCTTGTCTATTCAGCTCACCTGTATTAACAAACTCTCCTTTGCATTAAAACATTATACATCAGCACTTGCGATAGCTGCTTATTAACTTTTCACCACCATATCGGGTATATTTTAGCGGTATGTATGGGACAATAAAGAGAAAAAAAGACAACAAGATAACGTTCCATCAAGCCAACGGGGTTCAATATCTCAATGCCTAATTAAACGTGCCTCTTGCTTACATCTTTGCCAGGTTGTGAATTATTTATCTTTGAATTGTTAATAAATAATAACAGAAGGCTCGAGAGATTCTGGCCGCTCAATTAAATGATGAAGAAGGTGAGTCTGAGCAACGGGGGTCGATGCATTATTATCAGGGGCTCTGTCTCAGACTTTTTTTTTTGTTTTTTTTGTTCTTCATTATAACGCTTTTCTTCACACAATGCCTCAGTACAAAGACCGACTTCAAACACTTATACGTCGTGTGCTCACTTTATTCCGTTGTTTTCTGCCCATCCATCTTTTATTCTGTCCATCCTCTTGTTATTTCTGTCTGCGTCAGGTTTTAAAACGTCGGGAAGGGTCTCGTTTCGAAAAAAGTTTTGTTATTTTGACGAAAATGCCAACTTTTCATAACTTCACATTAGTTATTAGATCAATATCAACAGTATGCATTTAAATATGCGTTATAGCGAACTTGCCTCATGTTTGATCTTGATCTCGCAGTGACGCAAAACTACATCAAATTTGAAAAGGCAATACTATATTTATTTAGTTCTACTGTAAAGCTTGAGTCACATTATTTTGAAAAATGCGTGCTTGGCATGCTCGAATCAGATCATGATTAACCATAATTCTTCGCATTGTCACAACTCAATGCACTTAAATATATCATACGAATAAATAGTAGAGCTATATCATCAGTCAGATGTTGGAAAAAATGGAATGTGTTTGATATTTTTGAGGCAGACACAGTCATTTCCACCGGAGGGCAGCATAATCACCTGCCCGTTTTAATTTTCCACAACCACAAATCTGTTTCCGGTTTGAAGCAGACTTTAAAATCCTCAAGTGTTTCATTGCTGTGTGACAGCAGCAGACATTTATTCCAATGTTTTGTCAGTCCAAGCTAAAGACTTTCTTTTGGCCAGTTCCATCCAAGACGGCTGGTGTCCATCTGACCGCGGCTGTGGTGACGTGTCTGCGGATGCTGCAGAAGAAACAGCCAATGATGCTGAGGAATACAAACAGCTTTCAGTAAAGCGCCAGATTATGATATTATAACCCGTGCTTTTGAAAAGATTATTAGCTTTCATACTTTCAGATCTGTTTCTTCCATTTTTATCTATTTTGCTTGCTGCTTCTGTTCTCCGTGTGCCCTTGTTTAGTGCAGTGCTCCTGTCTGTCGGGATGAATTTATCCTGAAGGAAAAGATCAAATCAATAAACATATTTGTATAAATTGACTCCAAAAAAGCTGCTTGAATATTTGTTTTCATTACTAAATGATTACAGTACAAGTACAGCTGAAGAATGTGCAAATATACACTACAGTATATGGCAGTTGCAAATCCCAGTCCGGACGGTTCGAATCCCAGACCGGATGGTGGTATGACTGAGTCTCCTTGATCATGACACTAACCCCCAAACAGTGTTAATTTTGACAAAGATTTTTAATTTGGTTGAAGTCATAGACTTTTGACTAAAACTCAGTTTAGTTTTAGTCCCAAACTAGTCATGTTGATTTTTTTAGTTTTTAGTCAAATTTTAGTTCACTCAATACCACAACATTTTAGTCGACTAAATTACAGTATAGATTTAGTCAACAAAAATATAGGGGCTATATATTCTAAAAGTTTACTTAAGTTGCTATGTCTAAGTAATCTGAAGACGTAGTTAACTATGAACATATAAAGTATATACAAAGATCTTACTTTGGAATTTGGAAAAACATTTATTTTTCTTGAACTTATTTGTATGAACTTTTCTTTCAATTCAAATAAATGTTTTCTCATACATGAAACCTCAACAGAGAAAACTATTAAACACATTAAAATAAAATATAAAATAATAAATGCATCATAATTATAAGTAACAAATGTTTGCACAAGAAGAAATCTTTAGGTAGTGATTGTAGTGAAAGAAAAAAACAAGTTTCATCTAAGATGGTGCTTCAGGTGTGTTGAATTTTTGTTGTATCGTTGCATGGTTTTGTTGTATGTTCTTTTAAGGTCGCATTTAATGTAAAATGAATCCATATTTCTGACCACTTATTCCTTCCAGGAGTAGACATTTTTGAAAAAGCTAGCCTCATACTTTGTGTTTGCACCTGCCTTTCTCCACAATCTCTGATTATGATTGGATGTTGTCAAGAAAGGCATTTTTGTTTAGGTTTTATTCACTGACAAAAGTGTCAATAAATGTAGTTGACAATGACAAAAATATTTTGCCTATGAAATTAAACACTGCCCCCCAGGTTCCACAGCGTAAGTCTGCCCACTGCTCCAGGTTTGTGTGTGTTCACTTCACTGTGTGTGTGTGTGTGTGTGTGTGTGTGTGTGTGTGTGTGTGTGTGACTTCACTGGATGGTAAAAAGCAGAATATAATTATGATATGAAATTTAAATGACCTGTGTGTCTTTAGCAGCACTAGGTGGCAGTGTGCTAGATCTGGGTGAAGAGTGTGGGTCCTCCTGAGCTGTGTGCTGACGTCTGAAGGAAGTGAACTGTGTGAGCGGTGCTAATAGTGGTGAAGGATGGTTTGCTGACTGATTCATGATCTTCCTCCTGGCTAGACTCATCCAGCACGTCTCCATCTCGCACACTTTAGGTTTTCCGATGGCCTCCTGGTTTTTAGAATGGTTCTCTGTAAAATAATATTATGCAGGAGTAACTGAAGTCCAAATGTGATGTCCAAGGCAATTAACAGAAAGAAAAGTGAGTGACATTAATTCATAGTTGAGTTGAGACTTGAGAGAGAGGGAGGGTGTGTGTGTGTTCTGCGCTGCTATTGGTTGGCCACCAATGGTTGGCTGCTTTTTTACTATAAAGTTAATTTGATTATTTGTATGATACATTTTTGCTACGTAGATCAGACTTGAAAGAGCAGACCATGATTATGATCCTGAAATGACCTTACGACCATTGTACCTGAGCTACTATGATAAATTCTGTACAAATCATACACGTAGCTGCTATTTTAATAATTGATTTGGTTTTGATAAGTATTGATATTGATCAAAGAACATACCTAGATATTAGCCTCTAAAAAGTCCACTATTGTGTTCTCGTATCAATCATTAGCATAGAATATAACAATTGCTGTGCGTCATAAACTTTATTTTTCGTTACTCACTTTTTGAAGGAAGTTGAGAGTTCACACTAGATTTCCCAGCATGCCCTTCTGAAACCGCTGGTCTGAGATCAGACTCCAAACTGTGACGTTTGCTCTCATCTTTCAAATTGGAATTTGGAGATTTCCGAGACATGAAGGTTTTGCGAAGCTGAACCCCGAAAGCGCTCTTCCTGTTGTCGGATTCCTCAAATTTCCTTTCTGTAGAATCGTCAGTCTGTATAAATGAGATTCCTGCTGTTGCTTTAGAAGCATCTGATAAAACACTCATCATCTCGTGCCCTTGACTTGAATAGATGCTCTCAATATACAATGGAATCATCTCATCAACATTATCCTTTCTGGGTTTGAACTTTCCGTCCATTTCCAAAGTATCTTTAGAATCTTCTTCATGTTGATTTTCCACAATCTCTTTGGATGCTTGAGCACAACTCTTTGAAAATAGAATTGGTCCAGAATTGAGAGTCTTGTAAATGGGTTCGTCTTCTTCTGGCTTGGTCAAGATTTCACAGGATCCGCTTGGAGATAGATTCTTTAAATCCACTGGATTCATAAAGGGAGGCTGAGATTTGTCCTTGCTTTCTGTGACACACACCAGTTCTTCTGAGTCATGTTTCTGGATGGGTAGAAACTCTGTGTCGATTCGTTCAGGTCTGAGTTTTAGAGGTTCAGATGGTGGCACTGAGGAGATTGAAGTCTCCCCAAGTGAAGTGGACAGACTATACCAAGGGTCAGTGGTGGTCCTCCATCTAGACTCATCAAATGTAGATGGAAAAAGATTTTCAGTTTGAATGAGTTTTTCAGCTGGAAGCTTCTCTTGTTTCTTCTGGTCATCGTATGGAGTCACTGCAGCTCCATCATCAGCCTGCTCAGACAAAACATTGTCCAAGTCACTGAAGCTTCCTGAACGATCCTTGGGAGATGCCTAAGTATGAAAATGTAATATTAGTAACGTCAAAATGTGGCATGACAATCCATGACATCATGTGTCTGGTGTAAAATGCTCTTTTTAAATCAATTGCTATTGATTGATTGATTTATTCTATGTAAGTATTATGCTAATTGTTATAGTTATAATCTTTTTACGCACAAGAGCAACAACAACAACAAGAAAACGGGACAGATTTTGTTTGATTGATTAATTGATTCATTCAATGAAACTTTTATGGTAAATCTCATTTTTATAAACGTGTTACACAATAACATCATATGTAGCAAAATATGAACAGGAACAACAAAATGTAACAGATTTTATTTCTACTAACGTGTAGTGTTTTTTACTGTATTATGGTCATGGTGCACCACCTGCATGATTAGGCCGCCTGCCGCTTCCCTCATCTACCTCAAGCGGGAGCCGTGGAGCAGGATCGTAACAATTCTTTATCATTTAAGTTGCTGAATACGTTCAAGTTTATTTATACTGTATAGCACTTTTCTTAGTCCCAGACCAACGCAAAGCCGCTAATAGACACACACACACACACACACACACACACACACACACACATACTATTCTGCTCCGTTTATTTCTAATAATTACAAATAATGGGGTTTATTTTATGAAACCGATTTACTAGTTTTTTATGTGTTTTCATTTTTTTAGTTGTGTTTGTCATACAGTCAGCCGGGTCTTACCTTTGCCGTTCTGTTTCCTTTTGTACTGGCACGTTGGTTTCTTGGTTTGACTGACAGACGATGGCGGGCGGCCGAGTTGTCTAATCTGCCCATATAGTCAACTTCAGTTACGGGTGTGGTTGAGATGGAAGGTGGAAGGGATGTTCCAGAATCTGGGGACAGAGGCCTTGACCACTGGAAAGGATCAGACTCAGTCAAGCAGAATGTATAAACTCTTTAAACAGCTTTACATGCTATAACTAGTATTTCAGAATAGTTGGTGTAATAGACCAGTTTCTGCTAAACTTGGAGAGCTTAAGTTTAGCAGTCTCTTGTTTCTGTACCAGCTTATACAAATCAATTATACACACATATATAGTATAAATAGGTGTATAAAGAACACCACGTGTGAAAACAAGATAGATTTAGAACAAAAAAAAACACAAAATACACACAAACAAATAAAATATAAACAATGAAAAAAATAATTTCACAATTATAAAAGTAAAACTTAAAATGTAGAGCTGTAATAATGTTTACTGAAAATAAAGCTACTTTATTAGCTAACTGAAATACTGAAATATCTAAAAATCTACTACTGAAATATCTAAAAAAAGAAAATTTGACTTCCCTAGTGTAAAGTTTCCATATAAAGACTTTGCTATATTACCTGGCATGGCGCTTCACGTGTCACTCGCTCGGGAATGAAATATTCTGTAGGACTACAGGGCAAACCATCATCCTCGGATGTGGTTCCGGAATCTTCTCTGCGCTTCCCAGGGATCAACACTGGAGGACAATTTAGATGCAGGTTTTGTTGCTGCAGTTGAACCTACCAAAACATGAAACACAATGAACCACTTATTCAACTGAATAGAACTGAACATACATCGACGTGGTACATTTTTGGAATCTCACGTTGAGAGACTGTAATTAAGCATCACGGTTAATCAAAACTGGCATTAAGAATGATAAATATTAAAAGGCTCTCTCAATAATTATCGGTGCCAAAACACTGTCTCACAGTTGAGAAATTTAAAGTACTCTGAGTTTGCATTTCATTCAATCAAACAGTGACCTGGAGCAGTGGGCAGCCTTAAGCTATGGGGTCCGCTGAGCATTTTTGATTCAGTGTCCTAAGAATGTTTCAGTTGTGGTCCTGGATCTTCAATTCTAAATCCTTACCACTAGGCCAATATATAATTCTGCAGAAAAATGACAGCGTACCTACCTGTAAGGCCTTAATTTTTCCGTGAATGTTGTCTTGTGAAAGCACTCGTGGAGGATCTGTGGTGTGTTCGGGGATAAAGATGCTATCGTGGGACAGAGCCCTGGAGCTCAAGCACTGCCGCAACCTGTCAAATCAACTCAACTTATTTGTCCTGGTTCACAAAGTTCGATTTCAAAACTGACATTGTAACAAAACCAAAGAAACATTGTAAACAAAGCCATGTGTCTTCTAAGGTCATTGGTTCTTTTGCAACCATAAATGTGGAAAGGGCCAAATAAATAAATACATACATAAAATAGTATATAAATGAATTAAATTTCAATTTAAAAAAGAAAGTTATTTTTTGTATATTATTGTATTCTGAAAGTAACTAAAGTGTGATTAGTAACTAAAGATGTGACGTCTACACAAATTTTCACAAATCCTACAGAAGGGGGTGCTATGATTACACATGATATGTCCATACCTGAGCATATTTCGATTTTCCCTGCGTGGACTACTCCCCTCGCAGACAGACAGGTTTACAAGCTGTCGTATTTTTTTTATATTATTTTTATTTTTTTCCCAGTGTTATTTAGCCACTGCATGAACAAGATTTCTTTATTGCTGTTATTCTGGTAAACTTGTTATTTATCATTTGGTGAGTTACATCCATAAATAATCCAAACCAAAGGCAAAACTTTGTTTAGAGTGAACTAAACCAAGCAAAAGAAGAGATAAGTGAATCAGAGTCACACTTACTGGCCGTCGTCCTCAGAGTCGTAGCCTTCTCGCAACACTGGCTGTTCAGCGATATCCCAGGCCGACTGACTCTGCTTAATAACACCTTCCATTTGCTTCTTCTTCAGTTTTCCAAACAGCCGCATCTTCAGCTGCTTAAAACGAGATTTCTTCCTCCCCGAAAGACAAGGCAGTGAAGGGTCTTTAGAAAAGAAGAAGTGATTGGGTTATGGTGAATACAACAGTAAGAGAATTAGCCCATTCACTATCCCTATAAATCAAGATAAATTATATCCTTCAAAATAAAAGTGAGATTATATTTAGTTTTCCCAATAGTTCAGTCAGTAGAGTGCTAGTGTTTCAAACACCAAGTTATGTGTTTGATCCCCATTTAAAGCATATAGTTGTTGATTTGAAAAAATTGTAATGACATGAACATTTTGGATAAAAGTGTCTGCTACATGACTGTAAAGTACATTTTTGTATCTATTATAGTTTACCTATAAACATATTATCAAGTCAAGTGAAAGTCAAAGTATAAGAGCAGTAATTCTCACATTGAATGCTGGTAGTAAACAGGTACAAATCATTTTTATATTTACCAATATGTAGTTATATTTATACAAGGGACAGTTTAATATTTAGTAATCCTCTGACCTGGGAGCGCTTCATTTTTGTCCACTTCTCCATAGGTGGGTTCCATTTTTTTGATCTGCTCAAAACAAATCTATTAAAAAAAGATCATTTTTTTTGTGCCAATGGTTGTAACGGTTATTACTGCAGGTCTTGTGCTTACGGTAGTTGTAAAAGTCTGCTGAGGTTACCTACAGAACACCTCTCGTGTTATCGTTCAAATGTGAGAAGCTCTTTTTTGAACAATGATAAGAAGCAATTATCTTACAATAAAAAGAAGTGAGAATTTATTTTTGTCTAGTGATGCAGAAATGGAAGAAAAGGCTGAGTGTCACATGGGCCAAAAGCAGGTACACGCCCTAGATCAGTATTCAGCCAAACACAGGGCTACATACACTTGTCAAAATTCATGCACCCCTTCAAACCGACCGCAATAAATAGTCTCCATGTAACTCAAACCTCTTTCGGCTGTAGAAAGAAATTGGAGTGAACATGCACGAGACAAAGCTCGGCCAGGTCTCAAACTCGGTTCCTTCTTGCCGTCTAGTGACACACATTCTGTTTAATACAAATCCCTGATGCTGTACATGAAGAACATTTGCCCCACTGGTCTAAAGTCGTAACCATTGCGACCACACAATACGCCAGTCAAAAGGGATTATTTAAAAAAGATCCAGATTCAAAAGTCCATTATGTGATTCAGACAATCACTGGGACAGGATCATATTACCACAGGATGTGTTCAGTCTGTTTTCTACTAACTGGGTTATTAATGTTTAGTAGTTAATCTTTTCACTACGTTTGTAGTACTTTGTACAGTGGCATAGCTGTTGTAAAGGTTATTTTATATAAGATGTCAGAGAGACTATTGTGCAGAGACACTAAAGTGAAAGAGATTAGTAATGAAAGGATGGTTCTGTGATCAAAAATATTTTGCAGGTAGCTCGATTCAAAAACGGACACAGGACTGACCCCTGAGGTGCACCTCTATTACTGTGACGCATATGCATGGATACGCACTGTAAATAAACAATAAAGAAAACAAAAACACATTTTTGTTGTAAAAACACGGTCGTACTTTAAGAAAAACAATTATTTAAACCATTATAGTACTATTTTCTGGGTCAAGCATTCATGAAGTTGAAAAGGCTTGAATCTGGGACACAGCGATTTCCTTTAATCCCACTACAAATGTCTCCAGGAGACGAGAAGTCAAGAAAACCCAATAGTCCCATTCTGAATCTTAAACAGGACAAGTTACCAAGTTACAGAGAAGCACCTGATTGGACTCTGCTCACATACGGTATATTAATGACCATCAATGCTGTTTACCGCTGAGATTCAGTTTCAAACTGATTTAAATGTGATTCACACTTGACACATTTGTGAATTTTTGATTGACAAAATATCACGTATGACACATTTCTATGCTTTTATTGCACATTATAATACAATCAAAAAGGAATTATCAATGCAAGAAGCATTTCTAAAAGACTTTTCTGAAAAAAATATCTGAATCATCACATGGATGTCAACAGGTATTAATCATCCTTTCTGCCAACACACACACACACACACAAACGCACACACACACAGACACACACACACCTACACACACACACACACACGCACACACGCACACACACACACACACACACACACACACACACACATCATCATCATCATCCGTCTAAATTATTATTTCCAAATAACGGAATTCAAGAAAAGCCATAAGAAACCTTGACATTTGTATGTTTTCTTATTTCTGCTATTATGCTTTCAACCTTTACCTCCCTCCCTCTCTGAATCTGCACTGTTTTCCTTTACAAGTTTGGCCTTTTACTTGAAACTTTTGATTCTTGATAACTTTTGATCTACAGTATTAAACCTTCTTGTACAGCATGGTTTTTATCCTGCAAACATTAACCGCCCAAGCAGAAAGGATGACTAATCTGCTTGAACATTAACAATGAAGATCCTAAACGTAGCCGTCTTTATCCTAGAATGAAAAAACATCGAATGAACCTAGAATGAAAGCAAAACATTCAATTCACTCGTTTTTACCAGTAAACATCTGTTTGAATACAAGGGAAATCTCAATGTTCCTTTTCAAGACTCGTTAGTTTTAGCTTTACTATAATCTTTTAAGGTGAAACGTGGCATGAACGTGACGAAGCCAAAACATCTATAAAATGTATGAGAAGTCGATGTGTATTGTACAAATAATAATAATGATTATCTTTACCTTCTTGAAATGAGGATGGAGAAGCAAGTCACCTGCGTCACGCTCCCGCAACAACCTAATCCGCCGGAGGGAACTAAAGGCTCAGGTGACTGTGGCCACGCCCGTGTCGTGACGTCACGGGGCCGCGCGGCAGCTGTTCTTTCACTCATTTTATCACCGTTATTTACGTTTAAAAATTAGATCGTGTTGTGTTGTCTCTAATTGTCGTCACCATTTACTCATCATCACTGGAGACAGAGTGTATTTACTGTACTAGCTCCTTGTTCTATAGAACCCGTTGTAATAAAGGAGATGGGTGAAAGGCAATTCTCAATTAACCCGTAAATCTCCAAACCTCACCTATGTTCAAAAGCTCACATATGTTCCTTGTCAAAAACAGAAGGTCTTGTATTCAACCAGCTAGAATGAGTTTTCTATGTAGTGTGGCAGTGCAGGGCTTGAGGAGACAAACAGGCATGAGGAACTTGAGTAGCCTGAAGAAGCCTCTGCTGCTCCTGGATGAGGTGATGAAGAAGAGGAATATTTGAGCATCACTGCATCACTGGTTGTTGCCCTGTAACTCTGTTTTTCTGCCCAACAGAAAGTTACAAAAAACCATCTAATTCTGAGATTCGAGAACAACAAATCATATATCAGTTGTCAAACGTTTTGTGATTTATAATAATTTAGTGCTATTTTCATTCAATTGTGTTTGAGCCTAAACATAACTAGTGTTTAGTTTAAAGTCATATCAAATCAAAAAGTGTCACATGAATCTATAGAGTCTTCATATCAATGTCTTCTTGAAAACTATCAGCGGATCATTTAGAACCAAAAGATGCCTGTATCTGTCTAGTGTGCACACCAGCTTTTATATTGACAGTCTCACAAACTTTACATTACTTTCAGAAACATTAATAGAAATCACACATCCACAAACTAAAATCAAGTCAATGTAACAATGTCAGTGTTAATTCATTCACAATACACTTAGTAAGGTACAAACATCGTGACTCTGATGTATTGAACTGGTTAAAATAACAGATGCATTGTCTTATTGTTTAAGAAAAAAGAAGAAGGAGAGGGAGTTTGTCAATATGCTTTGTCAATTTATGCTGATTTGTAAAGTCATACACTTATTGTCAAACACAGTTTTTGTTCAAACTATTTAATAATCATTAGAAAAGAACTGTCAACAATCTCAGGGTGCAGATTTGATTGTTGTCAAGACAAACTATTACGTACGCTGCATTACCAGTGCTCAGATGTGTTCAGTGTTGCCCAAAGTGTTGACCCACATGTTTATCTCCTAAACTACGCGCATAGATTCGAGAAAAGTCTCAACCGTCTTTATAACCGTCTCTAACGTCTGTATTTATTATTATTTCCCTCTTTTGTGGCAGGGTGACTGTATGTTGTGGCTCTTTAATGCTTTGTCGTAAAAACATAATTAAAACAGCGACGTATCCACTGTGTTTAGACAACATTAGATACCTATTTTCTAGTTTTAAGAAGTGGTTTTAAAATAAGTTCAGAAAAAGAGATAACAGTCAATTTATCAACAGATAATAGTCAAGGAAAAAACTCCTTGACTTTGAATGCACACTTTTCGGTTTCTTCTGTGTTACAAATCCATGCAACTTAAAAAAAACAACCAATGACACACTGATTAAAACAGGCTTTAGTTAATGTCATTAGCTTTTATTTATACACATTATAGTTTTACAGTAAAGACATTTTGTCATTTGTGAACGGTGAAAGTGCTGTATAAATAAAGTTTATTATTATTCTTGTTTTAATTATGATTGGGCTGGCAAGACTGGTATTCTGCCAGTCACAACACTATTTTGGATTTTCTCCTTGTTTACCTCTTGTTAGTTGGTTAGTTAGTTTTGTTATTGCTTTAACCTTGTTATCATTGGTTTAGTCTTTTCACCTGTCGCTACTTGCTACCAACTTTATTGCTATTAACCTTGTGTGGTCTTGGTTGGTTGCTGAATTGTCATGGTTTGTACTGGTCTTGTTTTTCTTTTCCAGTCTTGTCCTGTCAGGATCTTGAATTTTGTTATAGCTTTCAGAACATAAGCCTCACTAGTTTCTGCAAATGGGCTCGTCTCTCGCCAAAGCTCTTCTGACCCACGAGTTAAAAAAAAGCTACTGGTGCCTTCAGAACGTTTTAGTCATAAAGTTCTTTGAAAGTCAGCTTCCTGTAAGAAAGAATTGAAAAGAGAGTTGAAATAAGACCGTGTGTGTTTTCAGAAGTTCACTGGATCACACCTGTCAGCTCGGTGGGCCGCAGGTAAGGGGTCATCTGAGTCGTTATTAGAAAGGACTTGAGACCACGCCTTAGGAGAACTCCGTGAGCGAGTGTGTGGTGGAGACGAGGGTCGAGTGATGGATAGAGCGGGCAACAAACCCTTCGCTCGCAGCTCCTGTGTCCTGAGCTCCCTGAGGGAACAGAATTCATCAAGCGGGGGGATCCACGGCTCAAGGCACTGCTCACCTCTCCAAGCGCTCAGTGGACAAGTGTCTCTTGGTCATCTCCAGATCTGCCTCCAGCTGGCTTGATCGTGTTCTCAGATGGACCAATTCTCTGTTCTGAAGACTCCTACCGATGAAGAAAGTCAAATTTGAATATGTAAAAAACAAACAAGGAATTTTTTCCGAACTAGGAACTTTTCAGGTCTCTAGATTCACTTGCCAAAGTTGGTCATGCTCAGCTTAGAAGGAAACAGAAGGACATTTCTAAAGGCTTAAACATCGAAACAAATACAATCAATAAAACAAATCTATAACAATCAATTTTATGTTTTATTATAAGTTGAGCATTGAGCTTAAACTGCATAACAAAAAGAATCATTGTTTAAGCATATGCAAAGCATACAACGCATAGAACGCTAATCACTTTTGTGTCCAAAAATATCATCATAAATCATAATCATAAATAATTAGCATGCATATGTGAATTATTCAACATAATTAACACAACGTTTATTGACATTCACTCCAACACACTTTATTCACTCCTTAAATAAACACTTCACTTGTTCTACCCTGCTGCACATCACAACGTCGCCCCCTACAGCCAATGGCTGGAATTAATAGTGCAGGTAAATGGAAAATGTTCACAAAAAACATCTCAGACTTGTTTCTTTATGTTACACATGCGATGACTGAACACTTTTGTTGAATTTTACCATAATGCATGTATAGTGATTGTAACTATCAGTTTGTTGCAGTAAAAAAAAGTAAATATATTATTATATAGTACTTATACAGTTGACTTCTGTTAATTTAGGACACATTGGGACACGACCATTGTACCCCAATAAAGCAGCACAAATTTACGTTACAAGATATTATTTGGATTTTAGGATTTGTCTCAATAAAGAGGCTGCCCCTTTTAACAGAATCTACTGTATATACTATATACACATAAGCAAAGATTTAAAACATGGTTTAAATGCTGAAAAAGTCAGGTCAGTAATAGTTAAATTAATAAACTAATAGACTAAATATTAATTTCTTTATTATTATTGTCAGATATTGCAGAGACATTGATGATTTTGCATTGTGTGGCAAAATTTAGATTTATTTTATGTTCCCAGCCTAGTTTTTGGATGAAAAGTTTGAAGCAATGATGGACAGACCACTCTGTCCATGATCATGTGTGATTTGTATGGTCACTCACATTTGTTTGTCAGCCATGGTGAGGTCTTCCTTGAGGGTCTTTTGAGATTCTCGTGCCGACACCAGCTGACTCTGCAGACTCTGACCAGACTGACGTTCACTGTCCAGCTGTTTCTGCAGCTGCTCCACCTCACAGCAGCAGGAGTCCAGCGCACGCTGCATCTGGATGCACAACATCTGGTCTCACATCTCCGTTTCCAGAACACCTGACCTGTGAGGACTCACAGCGTCTTTGCTGGCATCGAGTTTGATGCACAGCTCTTGGGTTTTCTCCAGTTCGGCCCTAGCTTCTAAATGCCCGCCCTGGGTTTCATTTAAGGCTTCTTCCATGTCAAGCATCTTTTGCTTGAGCTGAGACAGCTGATTCTTCCCACGACGCTCTGTGTTTAGCGCCTGGAGGAAGCAATGGTTTTAGTCATGAGAGGCTTTCGTGATTGTTGAGGACTGTAGTTGGCTAGCAACCTAAGTTGCTTTTAAGTACTTTAATTACCTCTTGTCTATCCCCTGTTATAACAGATTGCACTAGAAATCTCATTTTATAATCTCTCATTTTTATAATCTCTCATTTCTCTCATCTCCAGAAGTTTCTCATTTTATAATCTCAAAACTAAATTTTATTTTGATAGCATCAGCACATCAGTTAAGTCATGTTTTTATCAGCTTAGGCTTAAAGCAACAAATTCAGACTCAAAACACACTTGCTTTTGAGGTGTAATCTCCAAGATATTTATTGTTTCGTGACAGACGAAAAACTGAAAATAATTGTAAAAAAATATGGTGTTTTTAATAGTTTGCACATTGTTCTTTAACCTACATTTTGTGTTCTAAGATTCCACTTATTTAAGGTACTGCTCTACTTTTAACTATTTTTCCTCCTGTTTAGTTTTCTTAACCTGTGCAGCACTTTGGTCCTCCTCGGTGATGTGTAAATGTGCTATATAAATAGTTTTGGATCGATTGATTGACTATGTGGTGTAAGACCTGCTGCAGACTGCTCTCCATGTTGTCTGTGATCTCTTTGAGTCGCAGTATCTCTGAGTTAGCGTTGCGAAGCTGAAGCTTAAGGTCTGCGATGGTGACTTCCGCTCTGCTGGCGTGTTCCTCCCAGTTCTTCACCTGAAGTGACGCTTGTCTTTGAGACTCTTGCAGCTCCAGACACTCTAGTTCCTAAAAGAATGAAAAGTGAGATGGAACGTAACACACATTTTTTCGAATTGCATCCATTTTTGTGTCTAGACCTTAGCAGAGAGCAGATCTTTAACTTGGGAATTGTCGGAAAAATTAACTTGTCCTTTTCTCTCCAAGGTTTCTATTTCCTGACTGGCACCATTGAGTTTGAGCTCTAGATCCTGAACAGAGAAGACAGGATCTTGCTAGTAGGTTGGTTAGATCTTGTCAGGCTTGACTTGCTCGGTACCTGAATGTCCAGAAGTGCTTTATTGAAGTTGTCTACAAGCTTATTGTTTTCTTGCAGCTTGTTATCTCTGATTTTTGTTACGCTGACCAAGTCTTTTTCGGAATTGGACAGCTTCATTTTCAGAGCATTGAGTTCTTTTTCATTCTTGTTCATCTTTTCCTTCACATTTCTGGAAATGGAAAGTTTACTTCCTTTATTTTACTCAAACTGTGCAAGTTTAAGGCGGTATGAAGAACCTACATCAGAGCTGACTCAAGTCCATCATTCGTCTCTTCCAAGAATCTCAAGCTGTGCTCCTGCAAAAAAAAAAAAAAAACATTGTGAATATACAACAATGCGCACAGCGTTTGTGGCAGGTAGGGATGTCCTGGTTTGATTTTGGACTATTTAAAAAAAAAAATTGGTGCTGATAGGCCACTTTAAAGTTATATAATTAGGTGTTAGATAATTACGTGACAAGATCAAACAGTGGCACATAATGTCTGCCATATACAATAATAATATATCAGTAATATATCTTTTTTATCATGTGTGATTTAAAACAGACTTTTGTTTGTGTTGTTGCTATTAACCTTGTTCAGAATGTAGAACTCTGCTCTTATTCTGGCAATTGTTTAGTGATTTTAGCTTTATTTATGACTATTTATTTATAATAATTGCATACTTTTACACTCAAAATATATATTTTTAAAGCACACCTTTAAAAGTAATACTTCTAAGTACAATGAAAAATGTGCGAAAATGTTTGTCGAGTCTTCACCTCAAAAAACACGGCATTAAACGACTTGTAAATCATCTGGTTTAAATAAATAAATATAGATAATTAAACCTGGAGCAAACCAATTATACGAAGCATGGACACGTTCTCGCTGTGATGAAACACTTAAACTTCGCTCAACTCCCTTTTGTTGCACATAGTAAGCAAGTAAAGAGTGTGATGGACCAGTCTGAACTAATCACAGTCGCTGCTGATAACATTTGGAAAATATTTTCATTTTTATATTACATAATTTAATTTAAAATCAGAACATCCCAATCGCAGCTGGTGTTAGCAGGAGTAAGTTGAACCTTCTCATCCAGTTGACTGTTGGCTGTGTTGAGTAGATTAGTGGCTTCCTCCAGTTGTTTCTTCAGCGTGTCAGCATCTGTACCGAGCTCTGAGATTCTGTTTTGCAGCTTGCTTAACTCTTCTCGTAGTGTGTTCGCCTCCTTCAGGATTAATTCTGAATGCCATGTCATAATAAAACACAAGGATGAAAGATCACAGACACCCAACGGGAAAGGTGAATGACACTGACCGTTTTTTTCAGCTAGTCTTTTATTTTTCGCTTCGGCATTTTGCAGCTCTCCGACCATATCTGTCAGTCGCCGCTGGGTTTCTTTCAGAGAACTTTCCATACAGTTATTTACCAATCTGTTCAATAAAAAATCATTGGTCATATATTCAGACTTCTAGAACATACTGAAGCGTTAAACCAAAATGCCAACAGGCAATTTCAACACAGCAAATAAAATAAAATATTGCATACTCTATATATTTTTACATTTAAATAAGTACATTTATCTGTCACGCACATTATACATTAAATAGTTTTGTTTAGTATTTTAGTTTTTTAAACTATTAACATAAACTGCACAATTGACACAGATTCTTTAGATGTTCATTTGGGTGGAAATATATGTATAAAATATTCAATATGTCACGCATTAGCATCCTTGGCATCAGGTACCTGAGGCTGGTGCACTCGCTCCTCAGACGCAAAATCTCCTCCTCATTGGTGTTTAGCTTCCGGCCGAATGTGTGGACCTCCTCTTCCAGAGCACTGATGGTGTTCCTCATCTGAAGGTGTTGACCTTTCTCCTCTGCACATTCCTTCTCCAGCTTTCAGATAGATCACACGGACACCAGCCCAGATGAGCATGTAGGTGAATAAAATGCAATATAAACAGATTGATTTAGATTTTGCATTTAAACAATTTAATTACAGTACTCTCAGCTACAATAAAAAAAAAATTATAGTATAGCTAATAACACAAAAATATGATATATGACAAATGTATGTGATGGTACATTTGATAAACAAAAAAACATAACACAGTAGAAGAAAGCCATTTAAAAACAGAACTTTGTTCATTTGTGTTGTTGTTGTTGTTGTTGTTGTTATACAATTATTGTTATAGAACAATAATATAACAACATATGCGTTATATATGTAAAATACATACAATTGTAAAAAATACAAAACATATGAGGTCATTTGGAAGGTGTCTTACATTTATTTCTCTGATGTTAATATTGTATTAACAGTACAAAATACAGCAGATCACATAAATTAGTTTAATTTATTAATTTTAAAGAAAACTAAAAATAGTAAATGTTTTAATTTCCCACCCCAAAGACACACACACACACACACACACACAAAACTGCACACATCTTAATGTATCATGTATATACATATATAAAGAAAGAGTAATTAAATATAGAGAAACATGTCAAGATTGTATATGCAAAGTGTGTGAAAAGTAAATACGGTATGTTTTTGTGTGCCCTGTTTTTGTGTCCACTTTATGAAAGAAAGAAAATTATCAGATATTAAAGGTTACTTACATTTAATACATAGAACATTAAATTATTTACACAAAATGGTAAACATGAAAAATGTTTTACAACCAATACTAGCCAATATACAGACACTTGTACACCACAGAGACAGAGCTCTTACAGTGAGGAGAGTGTTCTGCAGGTCCTCCACCCTCTGCTCTAAGTGAGCTTTCTCGCTGATGGCCGTTTCCTGAGAGATCTGAGGCAACATACAGTTCAAAGGAAACACACACACAGCAGGCTGAAAAAAGCACATCCTGCATTCCCTGGTGACATGATTCATTACAAAAGAGATTTCACTAGCATCTAGACAACAACATGCACAGGTGAGCATGGATTTATTGAGGTAAACAATCCCCTTTAAGACCATGACGGCACAGCAGAAGGGTTATTGAAGGTCACCTGGAGTCTCTCTCTCAGGCTGTCTCTCTCCGTGGTCATGCGAAGTAGGTCCACCATGGTCTCGGTTCGTTCGGCCTCAATGCGTTTCAACATGTTCCGAGCTGTCAAGCTACCTTTGGACCCCTCCGCAGTTTTGGACTTCATCAGGTCTTCACGCAAGGCTGCAATCTCATCCTGAGCCTGAGACGTAAACAGTGATGGTCACTAAGCAGTTCAAATGTCACTGTTGTGATCATTTGTAACGTGTTTACCTGTTGGTAGTGAAGGCTGGTGGTGTCCCGCTCGGCTGTGAGAACTTTATTGTTGGCTTGGACCTCTAAGAGCTGCCGCTCACATTTCTCCATCCTGCTTTTCAGCTCATCTCTTTCTCGCAACAGACTCTTTAGCTGTGGGTCATAACTGCAATCCTTTAACTATAGAATAAAAGCCATGAGTGTTTTTGTTTTACAGTGAATTATTTAGAGATTGACAAATAGTTACTACTTTAACTGGGGAGTTTCTGGTGGGACTGTGGTTGTTCTGTTTCCATCTGTTTGGGCTGGTTGATCGAGCTCTCGACATTCTTAAATAGCTTCCTGTTTGAATACGAATTGGTTTTATAAACGCATGTTATTAACACATTGCTTTCAAAATATGAACGATATTTTAAATAAAAATGTAAATCGGTAGATGAAAATATGGGGAGAAAGCCTAGAATAAAGTAAATATAACGTTGTTATTTGTAATTGATCCGTTTTAGAGATGGTATTTCCGCGACGACATTGATTAAATTTCAAGTTAAATGTCACGTGCATAATACCATTGTGCAAATTAAAACTTAAAAATGTCGAACCTGTATTGTTTCGGCGAAAACCGTCAGTGTTCATTTTCTAATCTATTAATGTTTTGACTTTATCCAGCGTTTAAATTGAACTTAAGAATGAAAAACGGAATCTGTAACGTAATATGTAACATAAAAAACAACAACATTTGCACGAAATGTAATTGATAGAAGTCACAAGAAACTTGTTAAAAACAAAAAAAAACTTTTGTTGTTTAACTCTCTCAGTGAAATTTGGAAAATCTTTACCTTTAAGAAATCGGAGCTGACCAGGAAAATTAATGCGTCGAGGTGACCAATCACATCAGAGAATTAATCTTACGGAAAAGTAAACGGTTAGTAATCCACCAATCAGAACGCATGATCTTGCTCCGCGTGCGTCGGTTGCTTAGTAGCGCTGAACGGTCCCATACTTTTATTGAAAACCTGAAATTAAAAGTCACAGCTTAATTAAAAATTGTAAAATAAATCTTATTTTAACCATATTCGCATTTTGCATTAAACACAGTAAAGTTTCAAGTATTTAATCGTATTAAAAAAAAAAACTCACCGTTTATTTTACTTAGCCCACCACGCATGCACGTCAGGAGTGGTACTGCGAATAACGTGAACGCGCCAAGTGCACGCGCTTTCGTACAGCGACACCAAAAGCAGTTCGTTAATTATTTTTCTTTAATTTAAAACTATTAATGCAATTAAAAAACATTCTAAATTATTATGATAAAAAATATTTTCTATTAAAAGTTTAACACACATTTCTAAATAAAGATGAACAAAACTTTTAATGTTGAAAACTGTGTGACATCACAATTCAAACGACATCATCAGCTGGTTGTCATTCACTGGATTTCACCCTGCAGCAAATGTGTGGTCTGTTTGAAAGTTGTTTTCTGCTTCCTTGAATAGCTTCTCTGTAAAAAAGATCTAATATATCAGGGAAGTTTCCCGATTATGTTTCTTGAGGCTCTGATTTTGGACTGAAAGCGTAGAAGTTTGAATGAGAAAACCTTTATTGTTATTTCATCCTCACACAGGAGAACAATGCACAGTGAAATTAGATGCGTTATTAGTATCCTTGTGCAGAGCAGAACACACTGTACAGAAGACGTAGAACAACAAGACGCGAAGACAGGACAAAGACATGACGCACATTGACTAAAGAACAGACGATGATGTAAAGGAAGTGTGGGGTCCATGTGAATTAAAGTGATTGGCTTCATACAATAAAAAGGGGTCTGATGGATCTTCATGGTCTAAAGAAAAACAGGAACAAAAATAAGTGAAATGGCCAGATAATGTATGCTGATGTGATGGTTCTGTATGGAAAGAAGTCTATGTCTTCCTCAAGTCCGTGCAGTGTTAGTCTAAAGGCTTGATAGATGAAACTGTTACACAGTCTGGTTGTGAGGGTCCAAATGAAGAAGACTGAAGAAGACGACTGAAGAGTGTGTGTGGTCATTTACATTGCTGCTTGCCTATTGGACGCACAGTATGTCCATGATGGATGGAGAGACACAGATGATCTTCTCAGTTGTCCCCATTATCCTCTCAAGGGTCTTATATGATAAAAGCCAATGGAAAATTGATTGAAATTTTAAAATCATATCTGTAAATATGTTAAAACTGTAACATGATACCAGAATAATTGGACTGTTTAGCGTTATGAACCGAGTTTAAATGTGATCTATGTGCAATCCATACATTTATACAACAGGCTGAGTACTACTGTATTCTTCCACCAGCTCAGCGTATTAGTATATTTCTGAGCAAACAAAAAAAAAATATATATGAATATGAAAAAGAGAACAGAGATACCCAGACACAGATGACAAAACAACCGCTCCCCGTTTAAGTTTTATTTTTCTGTGCCAAACACTTTTAAAGTTGGTAACCTTATTTGTTTATTTTTATTCAGTTGGGAAATCTGTCTGCATTTCACCCCTACGAACAATGAACACACAAACCCGGAGCATTGAGCACCCAGGCTTCACTGAATTTTCTCTCTTTACTCTCTTTACATATCACACCATGGCATTTTTATTTCTCATTTTATTTCAGTTGGAGGCTGGTCTGGTTTTAATGTGGGGACTTTTCTTGCTCTAATGCTGTTGCTAGTCCCTGTGATTGGTTGTTCACCAAAGGTAACTTGACCCACGCCCTCATCCAATGCTGTTGGCTCTAGATCCCTGCAATCCAAAAATTCACAAATCCAGAAAAAGGTCAGAAGGCTTAAACTAATGAGTTGGGTTTTTAGCCTATTTATTATTGTTAATGTTAATAAGACTATCTGATACTTTAATAGTACAGTACCTTTAGAATCAGGACACTCAAAGTTAAGTACAAACTCACGCAAAAAGGCTTTCTTTTGTGTAATATTGTGCATGATGACTAATATCTACCTGTTAGCGTCTGGTCTTGTCCCGCTCGGCTGAGAGAACTTTAGCTTTTTTGAGGATGAGCAAGGCGTGCCATTCACTATTCTCCATTATGGTGTTCATTTGATCTAATTCTTGCAACAAACTCGAACCCACTTCGTAATCAAAATTGCGAGCCTTTATTGGTAAAAAAAAATAACTGTGAGAATCTTTATTTTTATGTACATTATTGTGTATATCTTAATTATTTTAAAATATGATTGGATACTTTAACTGTTGAGACACTGGCTCGTCTGCGGTGGTTCGGGGTCCTTCTGAACAGGCTGTTTGATCGGGTTCTAAACGTACTTCTTAAATTCATACCTGTTTGAATAAAAATGATTTATCTTCAGTATATACTACTGCACAGTAGAAACATTAACTCTAAAATTATTTTTATGAACTTTAATGCTCTTTACTGAGCTTATAAATGAAGATTGCAATAGTCTACGAATAATCTTAATAAATGAGTAAAGAAATGAGCAAATACATAATGCAATTTGAGTAACTTTTATAAAATGAATATTTATATTTTATATAAATACAAATATGTCACGATCGCACTAAGTATAAGAAGATCTGCCTGCTTTACCTTCTGTTGTAATAGTAACTCAAGTCAATAACAACACTCAAACTAGACCACGCGAAATAAAAAGACACGTTGGCCAATCAATGCACGGCGCAAGAGGAGAATCCCGGTAGTCAACAACCAATCAAATCACGTGATCTTACTCCGCGTGCATCCGTTGCCTAGTAGCTCTGACCGGTTGCGCGCTTGATCTAAGTCAACACTCAAACATATACAATTATTTGATTGGTACAATAACGTTGTAAAGTTTCAAATATTTTAAAACGTTGTTCTTCAATATGTACTAAAAGCAACATTTGGATTTCGAGACGACAGCGGATAGACACACACCATGTTGTAAAGCGCAGGCGCGTTTTAATAAAAGAACGTGAACGCGCCACATGGACGCGCTTGGGGGCTGCCTGCCTAAATCCGCTGGTACAAGGACAACACGCGAGTGCCCATCGAACGGGACGCAGTCTTTCTAAACAACACTGCATTTTCTCGCCGTTGATGCTGTTTTACTGTTAATGGAATACCGGGAATCAACTCTTATTTCACCGGAGACATTTTACACACTTGTTTAAACTAAAGGATGAAAAGTATAAACAACGGCACGCAACTCCGAGGAACAACAGCCCATGATGACTTCACTATGTCGGATTAATTCAACCAAAGTTCGCCTTCACACGTGTCGCTGAAGTATTTTATTGCGTTTTATTAGTTTGTGTTTTTTTGGAGGGAATGTGATCCATGGGTGTATCCAAATAGAATCTGTCTCGTTTCTTCTTTGTCTGCGCTTCTTTCGAGTGACGTTCTATTTTTTTAAATAATCTCAATTTAATTCTACTCTTTCAGAATTCGAATTGTAAAAATTAACACCCAGACTAATTACTGATCCGGAGTGAGACGGAATAGTGGCGTATTGCGATGTAAATGCATATAAAACCGAATTAAGTACGAAGTGGATGAGGGTCGTTTTTGGAGTCGTTTCGCTTTCACACAAAGAGACGCCGGTTTGTTTTCCCTGGCTATGTCCTTTTTCAACTTCCGAAAAATCTTTAAATTGGGATCAGAGAAAAAGAAGAAACAATATGATCACGTTCACAGAGACACGAATCCAGAAGAAATATGGGAGATCGTGGGAGAACTGGGGGATGGAGCCTTTGGAAAAGTGTTTAAGGTAAACAATATACTGTATTGACACAGTATTCTATTATAATCTGTTAAGTATTTATTGTTCAATCTGTTATTTAATGTATTATTTATTGTCTGAATAATAATTATCAAGGAATATTTGAAACATTTGAAACCTTTTTGTGTTCATACTTAAGACAGATATTTTTGGTTTTAGTTTGCTTTTGTATGTTCTTTTATTAAATCTAAAAATGTAAACTTGTTAAAAATGTGAGGACAGTGAAAAACAAGGTTAATTTGAAACCACATAAAGTGCACAGAGCTTTTAAAGCTTCAACAATATGTCACATCACAACTGAAATGACATCATCAGCTGGTTGTCATCCACATGATTTCACCCTGCAGCAAATGTCTGGTCTGGTTAACAGTTGTGTGTTTTGCTTCCTTGAAGGGCTTCTATGTAAAAAGATTTAATGGGGCTTAGTCAAGTTGAGAAAATGGAGGATTTCCAGATCAGGTTTCTCGTGGCCGTGATTCTTGACAGCAGAGCACTTAGATGTTGTAATTTGTTAGATGGTTTTGTTCCAAAGTCATCGTCTTGTGTGATCTGCCGAAGATTTCTAGAAATGCAAGTCCTGTTGGATTTAGTCTTGTTCCGATGAACTTTGTGTTAATAATGCTGGTAGACTTTTTGTCTTTCAAGTCAGTAGTTTTATCACATTGCTTTGATTTGTTTCAACAAATCAGAAATCGTTACAGAGATCATCAAAGATGTATTCTCGTTTTTGTCCATGATAATTAATTAAATTAATAAAATAATTATATAATTCTAAAGTGTGCATGTTTCCATAGATATTTATGACGGTTGTGCTGCTTCCAGGCATGTTTTAAAGCAATTATCCAATCACAGTTCAGCTCTCCTTTGTTGGTAGGTCAAAAAATGTGCCAGTGTGCCATCCCATTGTTTTATTTCAAACCATCTGGGTAAAAAATTGATTGTTTAGTTTGTTCCTGCATTTCTCTTTCAAGACAGAATTGAGAATAATCTGACTTTGACGTAAAGCAGCAGATTGTCCAATCAGATTTAGGCATTAGCGTGCTGCGTTATGAACTCAAGCCTGGTGCAAGTCAAACTTCTTCCTGTCTTATTATTGTAAACCTTCCTGCAATAAACTGGTAGACTTTGACCTGGTTAATTTTTCACTGAACATGGTAGAAGGTCTTGCATTTACAAAAGTAATACATGGGGTCAGAATGATAAGCTTGACCTCGTCCATACGACTGAAACTTGTTTTAATGATACTTAATGTGATTTCCGGGAATCTGCGGCTTATATTACGTTGACCACTTGACTGCAATTAGTGTTGTCTATCTGTGATGACCTCTGCTTCTGGCCAGGTCCCATCAAAAACCTGCATCTATGGCTTTTTGTTATTATATAGATTTTAATATAATTGTCTTGAGGCCGATCTGAGTGTTTACGTTGCTAGCTGTTCTTCTTATCAATCCGTGATTGGTGTGTCGAACTAATCTGGCAGTCCAGAAATTGACGTAAAGGTGAAATATCTACCAAACTTTTTTTAAATCAGAAAACTGTTCATGTAGAGGAGTTTATGTAGTCGTCACTTATGTTAATTGTATGACTTTGCAAATGATATTCCTAGCTTCATAAAGTGTGGTGTGACAATAAAAAAAACTGTGTTGTACGTGACGTGTGCAAAATTCTTTTAGTTTTGTTTTTAGAAATGATTAGTATGCTGACGTTTGAACTTTGAAGCCTTTGCTGCCCTAACAAATTGATTTTAATTTTCTAAAATGTCCGAAAAAAAAAACAAAGCTGACAAGCCAAACACAAAAAGATGACATTTTTGCATCAGAAAATAACTGAAACAACAACATGAATGATGTGTGGTTTTTATATTTTTTTTATATATAATTTATATGTGTTTTATATTTTATGTAAACTCGTTTTTTTTTATTTTTATTTTTTTGAAAACTAGAATTGTTAAAAATGTCTTCTTGTTTTCAGGCTCAGAACAAGCTGACGGGGATTTCTGCTGCTGCCAAAGTGATTGACACCAAATCTGAAGAGGAGTTGGAGGACTACATGGTGGAGATTGACATACTGGCATCGTGCGATCATCACAATATCGTGAAACTGCTTGATGCTTTTTATTATGAGAGCAAACTATGGGTGAGTCTGCTTACTTGATGTGTTCAAATTGTGTTCAGTTATTTGGTCAATTATCAACGGTTTTAGCTTGAGCTTTTCTGTTCACCACCCATCTCAGTTTAAAAGTACATGGTTTTTGCTTCAGGTTTTTTAAAAGCTAATTTTTATGACTTCAAAATCAATAATAAATAAGTTAATTTTAATAAAATGCTTAAAGTAATGTTGTTAGTTTTGTATTTAAACATACAATTTACTCTTTTACATTCGTTTTTACATTCGCTCGAAATAAAATAAAGTCTATCCATCCTGAACCACATTTCTGGGTCTGGAGCTAAAGCCAATCAGAAAGCTGGACACACCGACACGTGATGTTTTATACTTCAGTTTTTCTGACCAGACCTCAAACTTGTTGTGAGGCGACCGCTAACCTACTATGCCGCCGTGCCGACCAAATTCGTTTTATGTTTGCATTTTTTAACATGTAAGATCATTTTTTTCATCTTTTTAATTGTAATTTTATTTAATAATACATTTAATAACATTTAATAACAAATACAATGTGTGCTATTTACAAAAAAAATGTATAAACTATTTATCTATAAACTATGTACTGTGTTTCTATATAATGTTTTAAGGACAATTAATTGTAATAAATAGAACTATTTACACAGTTTTAAATTAATGAAGTACATAGTACCAATCCAGTGACTCTATAAATAGTATAGTTTCCTATTTCCTTTTAGGAATAAAACACGTGACCTGAACTTTAAAAGTCTCAGACTTAGAGATTATGTTTTGCTGAAGTCAGAAAGAAAGACTTGGCTTAGGCATCTTCTATCTGTTCTTCCACCGCTCCATTGTGTGCCGAACAATGTGACTTAATCAGACGTGAGTGTTTTTCTCTGCTTCTGCTGTGCACCAGGAAACGGACTGATATTGGCCACACCCGCTTCCTCATAAACATATAAGGGACTTTGATTTGATTTGCAATTCAAAGACAGTGGGAACAGGAGTTTCTCTCTCACAGCTTCATTTGTATTGAAATAATGATTAACCAAGTTGACTCCTGAACCGTCTCCAGTCAGGGAGGGTTTTTGTTTGGTGTAAAAGGCAAACATTTTTTGAGTTTTATGGTTTGCATAGTGCTTTGTCATTGCCGGACTGAACAATCGCACATTATGGGTTATTGTGTTGCTGCGGCAGTCGAAGCCAGTGCGTCACCCACAACGAGCAGCTCTCGGTGGTTTTTATAATGGAGTGAAATGATGGATGCTCACAATGAGGAAATCTAATACCGAGATCTACGTATAAAACAAGATCTATGTATAAAAAAAAAGAGCAGACTGCTATTTCAAAGAAGGTACAAAAATGTGAACATCGAACATGTCCAGTAATTACACAAAAGTACTGTGATCTACGTGCTCATGATAGAATTAAGGATTTGTTCCCTTCGCACAATGTGCTTTAATACGTCCTTGGCTAAATCCTTTTTTGGCGATCACTGAGGTCAGACATGTCTTGTAGTTGGAGTGTTTGGTCACCTTCCGCAGATTTTCAATGGGTTTAAGGTCTGGACCGGCTAGGCCGCTCGAAGCCCTTAATATGCTTCTTTTTGAACCAAAAAGTATTATCACGCGTTTGTATAAAAAGAACAGTCAGTTTTTATAAGCTGTTTTGAAGTTAAATTAAAATGAAACCGTAAATTATGTTTTTATTTTTGTATAAATTACCTTTAATTCCATCCTAGCTTAAATTAAATGATATCACAATCTTGATTGATCAGAATAAAACATTCTATTGTTGTTTTGTCGTGGGGTTTTTTTGTGCACATTATTAATTGGACATTTAAAGGATTTGTTTCATACATATGGTAACTGATGACTTAAGTGGCTTGAAAATTAGACGTAATGTCTTTTAAGGGGAAAAAACAAGTAATTTATTAATATTATATTTAATATTTTATTATATGTAATATTAATAAACAATAATTATAAAGTTCTCTAAATATCACATTTATATGACACCTTTTGCCCCCTAACCCTCTTTTGCCCCCTCAAGGTCATGAGGTTCTGCCTATGTTTAGGAAAACCATTTAATTATATTCTGCATGCATTATATGTTTTCTACATAAAACAGATTGCCATACAAAGTTTGGCAAATAATTAATGATACGATTGTTGACAACAAAACAAACAATTAATTATACAATTGTTGATAACAAAACGAATAAATACAGCAATTGTTTTGTTGAACATCAGAAAATCTGTAACACTTTATTGTTACTATTAAAAAATGTGTGTTATTTTTTTTTTTTTTTTTTTACTTTAACATTCTCTGTCTAACCAAACCAGGTGACCACGGTTCATGGAATTTCTAATCCGATTAAGACATAAAGATCTTGATTCTGGTACATTCCTAACTGGCCAAACCCCTTCATCCTTCCTCGTGCTCATACCTGGCATCTCCTTCCTCATCCTCTTATGTCACTCACCACAGCAGGGAACAGCACACTCTCTCAGGCCTCAGCCAATCACAACCACGCACCACTCTAAGTTCACCAAGCTTGTTTCCGAAAGCAGATTGCGCCTCAATTTTAGACTGAGATCGTTTTATCGAAGTCTTCAGTCGACGTGAATAGTAAGCGGAATGAGTTCAGAATGACTAAAGCCAGATTGTCTATTCAGTTGGTTGAGCTTATAAGTAATACAAGTAGGATAAACCGAAGATTTTTTAAATAAAATTTGATCGTTGTCCGCAAATTGGAAACGTGATCATATGACTCGTTCACTGTTCTCTGTAAAATAATTCTGGTGCTTTTGTAAGTGAAAGTAGTAATTTGAGAATGGATGTTCTCTTGGTTTGGTTTACATGTGTTTTTTATGTCTCCTCAGATCCTGATCGAGTTTTGCGGCGGCGGGGCCGTCGATGCTGTTATGCTAGGTGAGTTTAGAATCAGAATCAACTTTTTTGGCCAAGTTGCAAGTGACAACAAGGAATTGAGTTTGGTCTGACTCTGCCTTTTCCCCTCTATTTTGCAGATATTAACATAAATATATAAATAAAAGAAAAAAAGAAAAACAATGACATGAAATGTATGAAACATAAATAACGGTATTGCACATTCAGCAGTATATTGCACGTAGTTATATATAAAATAATATAAATCAATAATAATAGGGTTAGGGTATTAACCCTAAATAATATTAATTTGTATCTACGTGTAGTTCTTGTATTTTTAGAAGGTAATCCAAAAAAAAAAACAAATTGGAATGGCTTCACCCTCTTGGTCTTGGGACTTGGCCTGTAAACACAGCCTGACCCACCTCAGAGTAGGCTCCACCCCCTGCAGGAGGGGACAAAAGTGCTCCGTGCATTGTGGATTGGGTGGTAGTTGGGCGGATATGCCAGTGTGACCCAGTTCCGCAGCAAGGAATCTGGGACGGGGAACGCCTTGCTCAGTGGGAAAGATCCTGAATGGTTGAGCGACACCAGCTAGAAATAGTTGGACCTACTTCCATGCAACTCCTCGAGAAAATGAATGGATGGAGGGATGTAGAATCTGTTTGAAATTTTTATGCCAACCAATTTATTGAAAGTTATTTTAAAGTGTTTAGTAACATGTTTATTTTTTTAATTAAAAAAAATATATATATTACATTACATTACAAAAATATATTATATTACATTTTCAGTTATGTTCTGTATTTTATTTATTTTTTTAAATGAGCATTTATTGCCTTTATTGTGATGGCTCATAATGGGTCTAAAGCACAACCTGTGCATTTGTATGTCATTTTGTGCATGTGTTTATACCTTTATTATTACTAAGAGCATAAATGTGTGAGTGCAGAGCTGGAACGACCCCTGACGGAGCCTCAGATCAGGGTGGTGTGTAAGCAGACGCTGGACGCTCTTCTGTACCTCCATCAGAACAAGATCATCCACCGAGACCTGAAGGCAGGGAACATCCTGCTCACACTGGACGGAGATGTGAAACTTGGTGAGATGCTTCTTCCTGTCGGGAAAAAAAAAAAAAAAAACATAAATGTTCTTTCCAAATGCATACAATTTGTGTGTGTGTGTGTGTGTGTGTGTGTGGCACATTCTGTTATCCGTAAGTGATGCCTTGTGCTTCCCTTTTTATAGTTTCTGTGTCTTGTGCTGTGGCAAAAACACAGATACTCAAAGAAGATTTACATGTCAGACTAGAGCCGATGCAAATTCGTCTCTATATTTGAATGTTATCAACTTAAGCAAGATTGTATTGAAAACTCAAGCACAAAAATGTTTTTTTTTTTTTACAGCGGACTTTGGTGTGTCTGCTAAAAATACAAAGACTGTGCAGAGACGAGACTCCTTCATCGGAACTCCTTACTGGTAAGCAAAGTATAAAATCAACAGAAATACAGTATATATTGTGTGTTTGTTGTATCGTGACTAACATGTGGACTGTCAAACACAGGATGGCTCCAGAGGTGGTGATGTGCGAGACCTCTAAAGACCGGCCGTATGACTACAAGGCCGATGTTTGGTCTCTGGGAATCACTCTGATTGAACTGGCTCAGATTGAACCGCCCAATCACGAGATGAACCCGATGAGGGTCCTGCTCAAGATCGCCAAAGCCGATCCTCCTGCTCTCCTGCAGCCGTCCAAATGGTAGGAGATATTCACCAACAGAAAGAGAGAGAAAAGGTTATTGTTCGACAGAAACAGAGTGAGAGAGATTGACCGACAAAAACAGAGAGAGAGATATTGTCAGACAGAAACGGAAATAAAGAGTGATATATTAACCAACTGAAAGACAATGAGAGAGTAACAGACAGAAACTGAAAGAGAGAAAATGACTTACAGAAACCGAGAGAGAGAGAGATTGACCAACCAATAGACAGAGAGAGAGAGAGAGAGAAAGAGAGAGATTGACTGACAGAAACAGAAAGGGAGAGTAGAGAGATTGACCGACAGAAACAGAGAGAGATAGAGAGATTGACCGACAGAAACAGAGAGAGAGAGAGATTGACCGACAGAAACGGGGAGAGAGAGAGAGAGAGAGAGAGAGATGGAACAACAGAAACAGAGAGATAGAGAGATTGACCGACAGAAACAGAGAGTGAGAGAGAGAGATTGACCGACAGAAGCAGAAAGAGAGAGAGATTTATTGACCGACAAAGAGAGAGAGAGGAATATTGATCAACAGAAAGAGAAAGAAATTGACAGAAAGGAAGAGCGAGAGATGTTGACCAACAGTAACAGACAGAGAGAGAGAGAGAGAGAGAGACTAACCAACACATTCTGAAAGAGAGAGCGAGACGGCGAGAGAAAAATGGAAAGAATAGACAGACAGACAGAAAAATATTATGCTACATTGATATCACTAATCTGCATATACAATTTAAGAAACCAAAAATGTTGTCGTTATTAAAGACAAATATGTTTAATGACTTTCACCTTTCTGCAGGTCCCCAGAGTTCAGCGACTTTTTGAAACACGCGCTGGATAAGAACGTGGACAATCGCTGGAGCCCCGCACAGCTTCTTCAGGTGAGTGTCGGCCCCCCGGGACCCCTGACAGACCACTGTTATCACTACACACTTCCTGTGAGTCGGCACTTTCCTCAGCCTTTGACGTCAGTGAGGAGCTTTTCTTCCCGAGGCTTTAAGTAGACGAGCTAGTGGTGAGAGCTCAGAGTAGAAGTGCTCAACGCTCCACCAGAGATTCTGATCGTTTAAACTGCATAAATGGGCTTGAAAATACAAGCTGTGGTGTTTCCTCCTGTCAAACTGATCATTTCTGAGAAGCTTCGTGCTCTGAGACGAGTTCTACACTGTCTGCAGAAGCCACTGAAGGTAAGAGGAGAAATGACGAGCGTGAGCAGCTTAGGTTGTGTTGGCAGGACTGTGGTGTCTGTGTGTGTGTGTGTGTGTGTGTGTGTGTGTGTAAAGTCATGGTGTGTTTCTTTTGTGCAGCATCCATTTGTGAGTAATGTCCAGGACAACCGACCTTTGCGAGAACTCATTGCTGAAGCAAACGCAGAGGTTACAGAGGAGATCGAGGACCTGAAGGAGGAAGAGGAAGATGAGGAAAGTGAAGGAAACCTGGTACGAAACACAATTTGTTCATTACCATTTCAGTTTAAATAAACGTGTCATTGTCATGTGTGATTTCTTTCATTATTTTATTTCTTTTCAAATAGTAATCAGAGTATTTTAAAAATATACATTTTATGTTGAGTGTAATTCATTTTATTTCTTTTTCTTTTTTTATTTGATAAATAAAATGTGGTATGTAATGTTGTATGACTTAAATTAAAGTAATTATTAAAATGTTTGTATTTTTACAATAAATTAGTTTGCATTTATTTATTGTTACATACATCATTTAATCATTCTTTTTTCAGTTTTTATTGATATTTTTTCTTCAATTCTTTCTTTCGTATTATTAATAATGCGATTTAAAATTGTATTGCTTAAATTGTGTTTAATTCAATTTTACATTTCATAAATTATACAATTCGTTGTATTTTACATTTTTCTACATCCTTTTAATTACAAAAATAATCGATTATTACATTCACAAAGTTGGGTCCAATACTGTATTAAACACCGTTATGTGTTGTTGTTGTTGTTGTTGTTGTTATTATTATGTCAATATTTGATTGAAATCTGATTAGAACTCTGTTTATCATGATGTGTAAACAGTGTGACAATACTGTACTAATACAGATTATTAATCCAGATTTCACTAACAATAAATCTTCCTTCAGCTTCGACCCGGACATAAACGCGCATCATCTGACGCCAGCGTCGGAAGCTCCGAAGATGAGAAGCTCCCACAGTCGCCTTCCACCTTGGAATCCGTTCCAGAGAAAAACGAGGAGCTCGCTGCTCCCAAACTCCCAGATCTTCTGTTTGTCACTGGATCCTTGGGTGAAAAGGAAATGCCGAAAGGTGCAACGGTAGCTGAGGAACAAGTTCTTGTGGTATCACCTAGGGAGCCTGAAACATCTAAAGCTGAAGGAGAAAAGACCTCAGTCAGTGAAGTCTGTCAAATAGAAAAGCCTCCAGACATATTACACGAAACTGAGAAATTAGTCAAAGCTGATGGAGAGAAACTGGAAGAGAAGGTGGACACATCAACAGAGGAGACGGGAGAGGTGACTGAGGTAAAAGCAGCCATAAGCGAAGACGTGATGAGCAACATAAACAAGTTTCCTGCATCAGGAACGTTCAGTGAGGAACACAATAAGACCATCGAGTCAGTTTCTGATGAGCTCACTCCTTCATCGCCAGTAAATGAACTCCAGACGGAAAAGCAGAAAGCTGCTCTTGTGGAAGAGCAACAGAAACAAGTGAAGCTCAGGTATGTGAAGAAGCAAGACTCAGACTCTGGAATAAGCTCCGCAGCCGAGAGTAGCAGCATAGACCTCAATCTGTCCATCTCCAGCTTCATGGGCAAAGCCAAGGAGACATCGGCTGTTTCTCCACAGGTCAGAAGCTCTCCACAATTCAATAGAAGTGTCTGATTTCCTAACTTCTCTTTAAAACATTTGTCCAATTCAGTCTTTTCTATTTCTTGTGTATGGTAAAGGATAACAAGAGACAGAAAAAAACCTTAAAGAAGACTCGTAAGTTCATGGTGGACGGTGTGGAGGTCAGTGTCACTACATCAAAGATCATCTCGGACAATGACACTAAAAGTGAAGAGATGAGGTTCCTGAGGTGAGTCTTCTTCTGCCTGACATTTGCTTGTTAGCTGCATGATGTCGCCTGATGCTGGTTGCAGTAGTGAAGGTTCCTACTGATGTTCTATACATACAGAAGTTTATTAACTCTTTGTGTGCTGGTCGTGGTTTTAAAAAAAGTTAAAACGTTTGAAACACTTAAGATACAAAAAAGCTAATGAAGATGTCTACCACCATTTTAATGGCAGATACTGTCCAGTTAAACATGATCCCCTTTCACACATACAGACCTTGCCCGGAAATTACAGTCTTTTAAAATGCCGGCATGCAGTCTTGTGTGAACAGACAAATGCCAGTAAATTTGTTTCGCCTTTTTTCTGCCAAGGATACCTGTAACAATTCAGGTAAATTACCGGTAAAAGTTGTGAACGAAGATTGCTGGAATAAACATGCAGAAGTTCAGCACGCAATCTGACGAGGGTGGCGCACACATTTCTCACATGCTCATTGTGCGCTTACGCAGGTCCAGCTGTTGAAAGGTGGACAGTTAATGATATTTTGGAAACGCTGTGTGAATGGTTATTTACCGGTAAAATGCCGGAATCGCAGTGCTTGTGTGAACAATATTTACCGGTAAAGTCATTCTGGTAACGTTCCTGCATTTTATCGGCATTTCTGTGTGAAAGGGGCAATTGTTTCAAAGCCAAACGTTTGACATCTTTAGTGGAGTTTTCCTGCTGGTGTTGCAGGCGTCAGGAGCTGAGGGAGCTGAGACTGCTTCAGAAAGAGGAGCAGAGAGCCCAGCAGCAGCTCAGCAACAAGCTCCAGCAGCAGCGAGAGCAGATCTACCGCCGCTTCGAGCAGGAACTCTCGGTCAGACGCCCAGTGTGACCAGCAGGGGGCCGCTACTGGACTCGCTGAGCTGTGTGCTCTGTGCTTTAGAGTAAGAAACGTCAGTACGACACGGAGGTGGAGAACCTGGAGCGGCAGCAGAAGCAGAGCATCGAGCGTCTGGAGCAGGATCACACCGAGCGTCTGCGGGACGAGGCCAAGCGCATCAAAGCCGAGCAGGACAAGGAGCTCTCCAGGTTCCAGAGCTCGCTCAAAAACCGCAAGAAGGAGGTACCTACATGTGTTAAGTTCCTACAAGGCATAAGGCGTAATGCTATATACTTTATAGTACTGTGTTTAAATATGTGTTTAATTTACTGTGTAAATATTCCTTTTTTTGTGGCAATAACGTTCCACTCGTTTTGTTCCATTGTACAGTCATTTTTTTCCCATTGCATGTTTGACCCATTTCTGTTATTTTTATATTCTTATGAATAATTTTGTTATATTCTCTTATTCTTATATCTTAATTCTTATTATATTTCATATTGTTACTAAAATAGTTTGAAAATAAATGAAAATACCTATATTTGTCACACAGCATGGAAATTGCATTTAGCAGCAGCAGCAAAGCAGAGAAGAAATAACATAAATGAGAACATTTATACAAATAAAAGCATACAAATAAATACAAATACATTTATAAATAATAATACATAAACAAACATAACTAACAGCACACATTCAAACAGTATTTTGTATTGTGTTTTGTAACAATATATATTTTAATGAAAGTTAAAAATTCCATGTCAAGTTGTTCATTAATAAAAGTTTAGGGATTCAAATGTACAAAAAAAGTGGAAAGGAACATATGTAAAGGATTATTTTTTGCGTTTACATGTGCAACCCCCCCCCCACACACACACACACACATACACACACTCACAGTATTCTGCAATTCATTAATGTCGGTACAAACTGACAGAAGGCGAATATTTGTGTTTGCAGGAGCAGGAGTTTCTTCAGAAGCAGCAGCAGGACCTGGATTCAGCTCTGAAGAAGATCATTCAGCATCACAAGCAGGAGCTGGCCATCACTGAGAAAGACTGTCTCAACCGCAAACAGCAGCTCCTCAGAGGTGAAGATTCTCCTCCTCTTCCTCTTTCTGCCGCATCAGCGGTTCTCTGAATTATCTGTCACACTTTTCTGATGATCGCTAAAGCCTTGAGGAAATCGATCTGATCTGCTCTGATCCTGTTGCGTAATGCGCTGCCTTCTCCATCTGCTCCAATGTTTGTCCTCCTTGTTCTTCAATCTGCTTGTGTCGGATCTGTCTGTTCATTTCTACTGTCTCTGTGTCCTGTCTCTATCCATTCATTCATTCTTATGTTCATTATTTGTCTTCATCTCAATAAATCTCTGTCTTTATGTTCGTCTTTTCATTCCTTCATTCATTCTTTCTCTCTCTCTCTCTCTCTCTCTCTCTCTCTCTCTCTCTCTATGCGTGTATACACTAAAAAAACAACTTATGATGTTGTTAGGGAAAATATGATTTAAAAGGCTTTAAACATTTAATACTGAATAATCCTGAAAAGGTTGAAATTTTTCAGAATGTGTGTGTGTTGCTGAATAGAGATTGTTGAAAAGCTGGAACCTTGATGCATGCTCGCATGATGTCCAAAATATGACATTCTGCTTTCTTCTGTTGTCCTATTATATTGACTGTACATGGTGATATGATGATCCGTGTCACACACTCACTCACTCACTCACTCTCTCTACCTCCGGACTCGGGGCTGTGACAAATGCTGTGACTAGCCACTGTGTTTTTCATAATAAAGTCTTTAAACTGAGAAGCGAAAACAGACGCTGAAGCTCGAGAGATCAGAAGGGAACGGCTGCAACATTTGGTCTCATTCTGTGTATTTCTCCTCGGTTATTTTGAAATTAACTTTAATCCATTGTGTCGGTGTTCTTTATAAAGTACAGCAGCTTAGGCAATGAACCGGTTAAAAAGGATTTCAGACTCAACAGACGTGTAGTTAATAAATTACTCGTGATTTATTGCGCGAACAAACATTTAGGTATAATGTACAACTGTAATTTAAACAAAACACACCGAATTATAGTGGTAAAACTTTCTATAAAAAGCTTAAAAGGTAATTTATAAGTATATTTTTAAGCACTTGCAATTCAAAGTAAATCAAAATCAATCTTTATGTATAGAGCAAAAAACAACAGCCAAATGTTGACCAGATTTAAAATGAAAACTAAAATAAATAAATGATGCTGCTGATAAAAACAGAAGCATTAAGAGCACAAAACACATACAATCTGTAAGTTCAATAAAATCAGTGTATGTAAACTCATAACTCTCAAATAAAAGGATTTTGTAAAAATGTATTTATACTTTTATTATACCTTTTATTGATTTAATTTTTTATGTATTTATTAAACTTAAAAAAAAATCACTAATGTCCATTTATTTTCAGGTAGATAATATGATTGCTGTTTGTGTCTATTATTTTTATTCATGCTTCTGATCCTCCTCAGCCCGGGAATCCGCCATATGGGAGCTTGAAGAGCGCCATCTTCAGGAGAAACACCAGCTTCTCAAGCAGCAGCTCAAGGACCAATACTTCATGCAAAGACACCAGCTGCTCAAACGACACGAGAAGGTCTCACATCTCCATCTTCACTGCGCTCGCTGCCATTTAAAACACTGTGTGTTTCCTGCTCCCACAGGAAATGGAGCAGATGCAGCGGTACAACCAGCGTCTGGTGGAGGAGATGAAGACCAAACAAACTCAGGAGCGAAGCCGACTGCCCAAGATCCAGCGCAGTGATGCCAAGACTCGAATGGCCATGTATAAGAAGAGCCTGCGCATCACCACCACAGGGGTCACGCCCGAGCTGGAGCGGGAAAGGGTCAAACAGGTCAGAGGTCACAATTTATTCCTTTTCATCATAGTTTATATTGATTGTTAGATGGAGTCTTGCATCTCGTAGCTGCACAGTTTTCCTTTTTCTCTTCAGACAGAGGGGAGACTCTGGTCAATATATGATTTTTTTGTTTTTTTTTAAGGATGTCTCGATTTGATTCTGGGATCAGGGGCAGATAAAGTTATTTTTAAATAAGCCGGGATTCTGATTGGTCTAATCTGATCTAAATTCAGATCAGTATGTGAATTCACATGACGTGTCTGCCATATAGAATAATAATAGATCACAATGAGTGGCCGACATTTCTCTCTTATTGTGCGACATTTAATACAAAACTCAATAATTAAACCTGTAGCAAACAGATCTTACAAGGCGAATCATATTTTACGGAATCAGACTGATGGACATGGACTTTCAGTCTCACACTGATTTGGATCATGTAAACACAGTAAACTTTGCTCAATTTGCTTTATTTTGTTCTGCGCGTAAAAAGCAAGTAAAGTGTGGGAATGCACCAATCACAGCCACAGTCACTGCTGAACAGTTGTGTCCTAATATGTTTTTAAAATAAATGTAAAATAAGGAAAAGTGACAAAAACAGATGAAAAGTGATTTAAAATTGTGATTAAAAATGCTTTAGACAAAATATTTTATTGAAACACTGAAGCTGCTGTACAGAATGTGTGGTTCGGTGTAGCTCAATTTTATGAATAAAAAAATGTACATTTATGTATATAAATATTATTGTTTAGCAATTGGGATCAGGTCTGTCCCAATAAATAATGACTGATGGGATTGGGAAATCAAAAATGAAAACATTTAGTGTCCTAGACTATTTTTTTTCCAGGAACAGTTTTTTTTTAATTGTTTTGTGTGTTTGTGCGATTGACCAACAGTTTGCAGCACAAGAAGAGAAGAGGCAGAAGAACGAGCGTCTCCATCAGCAGCAGAAACACGAGAATCAGATGCGAGACCTTCAGACGCAGTGTGACACGAATGTGCGAGAGCTGCATCAGCTGCAGGTACCAGTGATGCTCTGATACTGATTATGCTGATGCTGCGCGACACCGCCATAAACACTGTGTGTGTGTGTGTGTTTCAGAACGAGAAGTGCCATTTGTTGATCGAGCATGAAACTCAGAAGTTGAAGGAGCTGGATGAAGAACACATCGCTGAACTCAAAGACTGGAGAGAGAAACTCAGACCACGCAAGAAGGTTTTTATCTTGATTTCCAACTAATTGTATTACTTTTTGTCTTATATGTATACAGTGATACCTCATCTTCCAAAATTATTTGTGCCAATTGCAGTTTTGTAAGCCAACATGTTGTAAAATGGGACTGTATATAAAATGAGATAACATCACCAGGACGTTAGCCGAGCTTCTCACGTGAGTTGTAAAAATAATGAAACAACACACTAATCAGGATCCGCTCCTTTGTGACGTGTCAGCGATTCCAAGAGCATGATCTCTGTAACCAAGTATTTGTTTTTTTTTTGTTTATTGACGTGCGTGAAGAATAAAAAAACGGACTCGCATGTTTCACTCAAAATATCTCCCTGCATACTAGATGCTTGTCATGAATCATACTAGACCTTTTTCAGAAGAACATGGACATGTTTATGGACGTCTTCAAACAACTGTACATCAGGAAATAATTTCATATTTGAGAGATCATATTATCTCAACGACATCCTTCGCAGGGTGACATTTTTGACATTTGTAAAGTGAGGTACCACTGTGTCTATCTATAGTGTGTGTGTGTGTGTGTGTGTGTGTGTGATACAAATCATATCTACATTAAATGTATCCATTTCATGTAATTGTACGTTTACTGGAGTTTCAATGTGGAAATAAACACACACAAACACACACAGATATATTTTTTTATGAAATCTGTATCACTATACAGATAAACTGTAGATCCATAAAACAGTAACCACTGTACCATGTACTGTACTTGTATAGTATCAAAATAACCCATTACTTACATTTATCAATATAACATCAGCATTGTGAGGATGTGAAATTTCTGTCCAGGCTTTGGAGGAAGAGTTTGCCCGTAAACTCCAGGAGCAGGAAGTGTTCTTCAAGATGAGCGGAGAGTCTGTCTGCTTCAACGCTTCTGGCCAGAGCCGCATCTCAAGGTTTTACCCGGTGCCAAGTGTTCACTCCACCGGCTTTTAACTTCCCCTCCGACTGAAGATGCCCTTTTTTCAGATTAAACAGACACAAGTATGTGTGGTTTTTTTTAAACTGAGTATTTTCGCTGGTGTGAATAATCCAGTGTATGTAAAGACCCTAGAATAGATTTTCTTGTGTTTGATGGGAATTTTGTACGTAATTGTATTCTTTGGGATTTAGAAAAAAAGCACAATGCATTGTGATGACAGTAAAAGTTTTATTTCTTTTATTTTCTAAGAAGCTGCAAAATTTCAGGTGCTCTAAAGGTGATGACTTTTAAAAAATAAAATGTTTAATTTAGCAAATGTTTGTTGTATTTGTGTGTGTGTGTGTGTGTGAGTGAGTTTATACATGTATGAATATTTAGTATAAATGTTAACAAAGTTTAAATTTGTTGTGTGATTTGTTTTCGTATAGTGTTTAAGCCTTAAACACTAAACTTTAAAGGCCTTAAACTTAAACTTTAAGGCCTTTGAAGTTTAAATGTTAAAACAGAACCAATTCAGTAACTAGACCAATGAAAAGCGAAAGCGGTAAAAAGATAAGCAGCTGATTTGAATACAAGCGTTTCAAATCAGTCGTAGTTCAGTTCAACTTTATTGTCACTTTTTGAAAGAAAAAGTAATGTAAAAATCTTGCTCTTGTGAAACTGTAAAGAAAAAATGTGTTTTTATAAAAAGAAAATTGAAAAAAAATGTCTGTAAACAGTCCTACAATTATTATTTTGTCACTAGTTTTAAAGGAAAGTTATTTCAACACACAGAAAACTTAAAAACTCAACTGTAAAATTAAAATTTTTGACTTTTGATTTTGTTTTCTATAAAAAATCTAGCTAGTGTGTTTGACTTGTTGAGACACGACCTTAAACGATATGTACAGTAAAAGCATTAAATGCATCTGGACGTCTTCACACACGCCGCTACGCTCTCACACTTCTCCTTCTGCGTCCACTTGAGTACGGCAAACCTGCAAGAGAAAACTCGTTTTTGGTTTTTAAATAAACAGCATTATTTGTTAACGTGTAGAAGCGATGACACACCTGGTGGTCCTGGTACTCCAGGTACTCCTGTATATCCTGGTTGAATGAAAGAAAAGCCAAATCAGATGTTTTTTTTCACTCAATGTGAATTGTAGAGACACTAGCTAAATTACCACGTTCTCCTTTTGGTCCTGGAAAACCTGGCTTACCATCTAGACCAGGAAGACCCGGAAAACCTGTATTAAACAACATTGAATGACGCCTATGTATAAAAGGCTCCATAAGAAACAAATATTTTGGGCCTACCATCTCTTCCTGGATCTCCTTTGTGCCCTGGATTACCTTGCAATCCTCCCAAATTGTGCTCTGTGAAGAGAAAATTTGATTCAATCAGTTTGTCGCATTAAAATGGAAAAATAAAAGGTAATTTTTGCAAGTGTTGCCTCGAATGTACTGAATGATCTCAGCCATGTTGGTGACTCCAATTGGTCCTGCACCAGTCTCTCCTGGGAAATAAAAACATTTAATTTAACACTACAAATGACATCAGGTCAATAAAGGTCAACACAAAGTGTTTGTCTATTGATTTAATTTGTCTATTGATTCATTTTACTCTAACGAGTTTGTTGGACGGAACATACCGGGTTCTCCTTTTAGTCCAGACAAGCCTGTCACACCCGGAGCACCTGGATTATTTAACATTGGATGACACTAATGTATTAACTTTCAAAGAAACAAATATTTTAGGCCTACCAGATAATCCTGGGGGTCCTCTATCTCCTTTTGGCCCTGGAATACCTGGCAACCCACCCAAATTGAGTTCTGTAAAGAGAAAGTTCAAGTCAAGCTGTTTGTTTGGATGAAAAAATAAACACGTAATTTTCTCAAGCCTTGCCTCGAATGGAATGAATGATCTCAGTCATGTTGGTGACTCCAGGTGGTCCCGGGGGTCCAACGATCATTTTCAGGCCATCCTGGTCCACCAGCTCTCGCAAGAGGCCGTGAGCTGCGGAGAAATTCACACGTGAGAAGCTGAGCTGAGCTTCTGTTCACGGACACGGCACAAGAACTCACAGCGGATGTAATCGGAGACCATCTTGGCAATGGCAACGTAATCCATATTCTCAGAGCGGGGCAAACCTGTAAAATAACAGTAAAAGTATAATAATAAATACAATTCATTAAAATGTAAAGGAATACAATAAAATGCTAAAAAAAAAAAAAGCTATTAAATTTAAAAGAACTAATTTTTAGATTTTCAGAGAAAACAATGTTTCTTTTATTTCTATTATATCAAAGCATTGTAGAGACAGAGAGAGCTATGTATTGACATTTTCTGATTTGATTTTAATGTTGACTTTTAATTTGACGTTAACAGTTTACTGATTTATTGATTTTTATTTTGTAAAATTTACATACTCTTGTTTTTTGCTTGCATATTTATTTGTTGGGCCTTATTATTTAAGGATGGCTGTTTGCATTAATGCTCTTATTAAAACAACGTGTTATTGACCGTGTACAGTCAGATTTTCGAAAGTAAGCACTTTTGAAATATAATGCGATTGAAGGTTAAAACTAAAATTCAAAACATTATCATTAAATACCAGAAAAATGCAAGACTGTTCTTACGTCTTATATACTCTTGAGGCTCTGCTTGAAATTGGTGCTGCCGATCATTGGCGGCGTAAGAGACAAGTCCTCCAGAGTTTCCAGGGGGTCCTTGAGGTCCTGGAGGGCCAGGTGGTCCTGGAAGACCCCGGAAACCAGCATCTGAATCATACATATAGTACAAATAAAATTCCACGGGAAGCCTTAATCTAGAAAAAATATTCAACCAACCATTTATCAAACTCATCACTCTTCCGGCAACCTCTTGAGTGTTAAAACCATATCCACTTGGCACACCAGGGGGTCCTGGAGGTCCCGGAGGACCGATCAGATACCGTCTCACCTCTTCTCCTTTATAAAAGGAAACGTTAAATGATCCTTCAGATGCACAAGAAAGAAAGACAGCAGGACCTTCTGACTGGACACTCACTTTGAAGATAATCAAAGACGCGGTTGGCTAGCGCATCATCTGAGGTTGATCCCGTGGATCCTGGTGGTCCAGGTGGACCTGGTGGACCGGGTGGTCCGGCCAAGTAATCTCGCATAGGTTCACCTCAAAATAGGAAGATTCCCATTACTCATATATTTACAAACTTCTAAATTATTAAATGTTGTTATCGTGATATTATTTAAGACGCTTTCAGTTAAAACATGTTTGAACTACAATCAAATTGTCTAAAAACCCACTTCTCAGGTATTCAGAAATCTGTTGAACAACATTCGGTGAACCACCACCACCAGCGCCAGGAGAACCTGGTGCTCCAGGAGCTCCTGGAGGTCCCGGGGGTCCTGGAGGTCCAGGTGAACTTCTAGATCCACCACCTATCAAAACATATAATGTAAATGTTCTTCCAGAATCAAGAGAAGCCAAATAAAGTTTCTATAATTAGGACAATCAGAATTCCCACCATAGGAATATCCTGGAATTCCTGGGGCACCAGGAACTCCAGCATCTCCTGCAAATTAAATAAAAAACATCATAATGTCAATAAAGGTCAACACCAAAATTGTTCATTGAGTTTGAGTTTGTTTCATCAGTGGAACATAATAGTTGACGTTTGTACCCCTTGGACCTTCTGGTCCCATGGGACCCATTGGTCCTTGTGGTCCCTGTGGTCCAGATGGACCCTCTGGGCCTTGATCTCCACGTGGACCCGGTGATCCTGGAACTCCTGAGGACAGTAGTAAGGTAGTGTTATCTGTAAAAATTCACTATGCTGATGGTCAACTCACCAATCCCAGGTTCTCCAGGTAATCCAGGCTGACCTTCAGGGAATGGTTCATAAATAATAATTTGTTTACGCTACGTATGTAACAAATAAACGTAATTCATAAAAACTCAAAGGCGTATGGTTTCACTCACCAGGGAAACCTTGAATACCAATGTCACCTGTGAAAAAGACAATTGATATTGAATTAAAAATACAACGTATATTCATTTATTATTATTTTCTTTTCTCATTTCTTATTTTCTTACAATATAAATATAGTGTATATATATCTAAAACAAAACAAAAAAACCTATTAATTATTACCTTGTGAACCCTTGGGTCCAGGAGGTCCGGGTGGTCCCGCAAAGAAGGTTTCTGTTTATTCACAAAAACAACAGATTTTTTTTTAGCTTTAAATTATGAATGTGTGTATATATAAATCAAACACCTACCAGAAGTTGGTACGAAGCTTCCTGGTTCACCCTTTTCTCCTGGAGGTCCAGGCTTACCAACGCCTGTGTGGAGAGTGTTGTGTGGGTCAGGACATACAAAACGCAAGAGAAAGCATGTTAAACTCTAAAAACAACTCATTTACCATCCTCTCCTGGGGGTCCTGCTGGTCCTGGAGGGCCGGGTGGTCCAGGAAGACCAGGCTCCGCAGCAGAATCCTCTGTTTAATGAGGACAATCATGGATTATATCAGTGAAACTGATGAAGATCATCTATTGTGAAGCGAGTTAAACGCACTGATTGAGCTCTGTCCTGGCTTTCCATCTTCTCCTTTAACTCCCTGGTCTCCTTTCGGTCCTGTGGATGCAAAACCATGAGTGAACTACATATTACATTATGGGTCCAGTTTGAATAAAATCATCTCACCAGGTGGACCAGGAAGCCCAGCAGGACCAATCGGACCTGAGGAACAAACACAACAAAATAAACATTTTCTTAAAGTCAAATATTAGTACAGTGGTATAATTTTCTTTGTAATGTTCTTACCAGAAAGGCCGGGCTGTCCTGCAGGTCCTGGAGATCCAGGTGGTCCGGGAGGTCCTGGAATTCCCAGTGTGTTTCCACTCGAGCCTTCGATGATGTCATGGGGAAGATTATGTAATTATTGATCGATTATTGATAAAGACGATAGATTGACTCACCTGTGGTAATGATTCGTCCAGGTTCACCTGCTTCACCTGAAAGACAGAACAGTGTTCACATATCACTGGCATAGCTATAGGATATTTACAGTAATTTTAGATTAAATTTACACAAGTAGTACATATTGTGTGTGTTATTTGTAAATTGATTATATATATATATAATACATATAATAAATTGAGATCACACACACACACACACACACACACACACACACACACACACACACATAATTATATGCACAAAACACACACAAACACAAACACTTATTACTATGTTTTATACATACATCTATGTAATGTACGTTTTTTTCTTATTTTTTATTTAAGAAAACCATATTCATAGTAAATTTGTACCTTTGGGTCCTGCCTGGCCTGGTGTTCCTGGCAATCCTTAAAGAAGTAAAACATTTTGATTCAAATTACATTATGTCATTGAAGTTATACATTACAGTACAGTATAGTCCATAATTATCTTTGTTCATATATAAGAAAACAAGAACAAACCTGGTGGTCCTTGAAGGCCTGGTGTTCCTGAGAAAACATTATCACACTTTAACCTTTATCCATATCGGGTAAGTATTTATTCATATATTTGTTGTGCTAGTACCTGGGATTGCTGCATCTCCGGGTGGTCCTGGGGGTCCTCGAGCTCCAGGCAAACCAACGACACCCTGGTCACCTTAAAATTCCAAGACAAAACAAACCCTTAAAAAAACTTTTAAGTCAAACCATTTATGGTCAAAAATGTTGCAAAAAATATTTCAAATTACCTCTAATTCCTTTAACACCATCTGCTCCTGGAGGTCCTAATAAAATAATACGCTCAAATTATAAATCTAACAATTTTTAGGTTTACTGAAAAAACAAACAAACAGTTGAATTACAGAGATTTTTACCTGCTGACCCTTTAAGCCCTTTCTCTCCAGGAGGCCCCAAGGGTCCCACCAGACCTGGCTCACCTGATATACAATGTTTATAATATATTGAGATGATCATTATTTTTCTTGTGAATTAATTCTAATGAAGAATATGTTTTTTTTATTAAATGAAGGAAAACTGACCAGTGGTTCCACGTGGTCCTCGCTCTCCTTGATCGCCTGGTTATTGGAGAGACAATATATTTTGTTTTGGATTTATGATTAATATTTTGTGAAATGATTTATGTTTATTAATACTTCCAACCATTTTAAATTTGAAAGCAAATATCGGCGTCATAAAAGCACCAATGTAATTGTACGAAAGATCAGGCGTGATTTTCTGTTATGCATGAGAAACAAAACACTTCAGGAAATCCAATACTCTTAAATCTTCACTGACCTTTGACCCCAGGTGGTCCAGCAGGTCCTTTCTCACCTGAAGTAATAAAAGATGAAAGACAAAACCTTGATTATGAGAAGAACATGGAAATAAAAGTACAATGTATTTACCCTTAGGACCCGGGTCACCAGAATCTCCACGGAAGCCTTGGGGTCCAGGAGCCCCTTGCAGACCTGGAGATCCTGGACCTCCAGCATCACCTGCAGCAAATAAAAGGATTATGTTAGTTTTGCTTCCACATTTACTGCTCATACAAGGCATTTGCATAAACAAATGTTTTTACTGGTTTCATTTTTATTATGAAATTATTTGACACAAACCTTTTGGTCCAACAGGGCCGGGTGGTCCTGCCATCCCAGGTTGTCCAGCATCTCCAGCGGAACCTGGATAGACAGCACATTTAGTTCTGAATGACTTTAATGTAATAGTGATATGTCAGTGTCACCTTTCTCTCCTTTCTCTCCGATTCCTGGGGGTCCAGGTTCTCCTCTCGGACCCGTCGGCCCCTCCCGGCCCCTCGGTCCAGGCAAACCATCAGTTCCTGGTTCACCTGGGGCAAAACATGAATGTGGTGCGGTTTTAAACTTGAATCTGTTCTTTTCTGCACATTTGTCAGTCTTTCAGACCACTACCTGAACCTCCTTTGGGGCCTCGAGGACCTTCCTGTCCAGTGTGACCAATGAGACCAGGAGGACCTGAAAGCAGAGATTTATTTAAGCGATTATACTAAAATTATACTGAAACTAAATATAAATAAATAATTCTAATTAAAAACATTCTCACCTGGGAGTCCGGGAAATCCTGTTTCACCTGTTGTGATATAGAACATTTGTTAGATTGGGGGCCGTTTTGTGTTAAATAATGAAGTAAAATGTGTTGTTTGAAATAGCCCCACCTTTAGCTCCAGGGGATCCTTGATCACCTAAAATAAACAGTTAATCGAATTGTCAGATATATCAGTATACAGTATATATACACCTGTAAACAGAAGAAATACTAAACCTATCCTATCTATCTGTCTGTCTGTATTTTATTCTCTTATCCATCTGTCTGTCAGTCTGTCTGTCTGTCTATCTATCTATCTATCTATCTATCTATCTATCTATCTATCTATCTATCTATCTATCTATCTATCTATCCATCCATCCATCCATCCATCCATCCATCCATCCATCTCTCCATCCATCTCTCCATCCATCTGTCTGTCTGTCAGTCATCCATCTGTGCTGAATGCATACATTCCTTGTGAAGGTTTTACCTTTAGGTCCAGGTTCTCCTCTCTCACCCCTGAGGGAAGTTCCCAGTGAAGCTGAAATAAAAGGTGTTTGAATATTAAAGCGTCCGTTTAGCGTCCTGAATCATGGTGATGTGCGATCCAAACCTCGGACAGTGTCGGACTGCAGCTCAGATCTGAGGATCTGCTGGATGAGGCGCTGCAGCTCCACCGGGTCCTGAGAAACCGAGGAGCCTTGCAGGTTGATGTTGTTATCAGAGCGAGCGGCAGGGACGGCGTACGCGCTTTCCAGCGGATCCACGATGTTGACGGAGGAGGACAGACGACTGGTCCGTGCCGAGGTCGCACTGGCGCCGCCATCAATGACGTCCACGCGAGCTTTCAGCTTCTTCACCTCCTCAGCTTCACAGAGAGCAAGAGTCAGACAACAGGAAGCTGGTGCTTTAAAGCTGGACATACCCAGTGCGATGAGACCACAGAGGAGACCCAGAAGAAACAGAAGACCCAGAATCAAACCCAGAAGCCACTTCCACCACGAGCAGCAGGAGCAGAATCCCAGTCCAGCACCGTCTGTCTCGTCTTTCCTGATCTCTGTCAAACAATTATATTTAGATATTTACACACGTTATATTACACTAATTGATATTGATCAATTCATTTTTTAAAATAATTCTTAGATTTCTAACCTGCATATGTGGCCTTGTCCTTTGTCGCCTTAGTAGCTAAAAATATAACATAAAGTGTTACACTAATGACACTGATAATGTTGGTGAAAGTGAGATTTTATCTGAACCAACCAGTGATAGTGGAATCCATGGTGCTGGAAATCATCTTCTTCTCTCTCTTCAGTGAATCATCAGAGGTGTCTGTGTAACAAAAGTAGTTTAAAATATAATCAATTGAAAATGACACTTTAATAAAATTAAAGTGTGTATTACAACACAAATTGTTTATACCGTATTTAGGAAAAAAATAAGCCCATAATACTCCTAAATAAAAAACAAATATTAATATGCGAGCATAAGCTCCTCCTCTCTTGATGTTCTGACTTTCCTAATACTGTATTCTGGCTAAATTCTTCTCTTAACAATACTTCTTTTATTTCTTTTCACAAACGTAATTTTTACTTGAATAATGGATAAAAATTGAATGATAAATATAATTTGTAAATATAGTAGAATATATTTATTTATTGTGCTCCAGACAATTGTGAGAAATTGAGCTTCTACAATTGTGAAAAAAGGTTCTTATACGTACTTGTGTAAACATGGTATGAACATACATACTTTGCAAAACAAGTCTTTAAGCACACGCACATACTACCACTTTAGTTAAAAAAAACATTTTTGAGGCCCACCTATGATTTAAATGTCACACACACACACACACACACACATGCGCGCGCGCGCACACACACACACACAAATACAGAAACAGCAGATATATCAAAGTGGGGTCTCACTACTGACATAAAATTCACTATCCTTGCACTCTAACGTCACCAATTTCTATGCAAATTTCAGCCCTAAAAACCATCTTGCTTTTAAATCAGGCCTGTGTCTGAGCCCTACTTTACTGTGACACCCTATTTTGATGTAAATATCAGAACACACACACACACACACACACACACCTGCTCCGGCACACGTGCTGGTGAACTGTTTTTCGGTGTTTTTAGACATGATCAGTCTCTCAGTCTCCTTCTTTGCAGCAACATTGTCTTTTCCAATGGCGATGAACTTGCCGTCTTTCACGAAGACGTCGTCCGAGGTGATGGGGCTGCTCGCAACCGCTGCGCACACAGCTGTCAAGTACTGATACCAAACACACAGACGTTTCAACAAGTGATTTATTACCGGTGACAGCGGTGGCCAATCCAGTGCTGCCAGAGTTCTTGTGTACGCCGTACACTGCATGTACAGAGACACCGGGAAAGGGTTAATGAATGGATGATGGAGAGACAGAAAGAGAAATAGACAGACTGAGTGACAAAAATATAGATAAATAGACGAAAAGATAGACAGTCTGATAGGGAGCCAAGCAGACGGACTGAAGAAAAAAAGGATTGAGTAGACAGACTGACGAGTAGACAGACAGACAGACAGACAGATTAAATAGACAGAAAGGTAGATAGACAGAGAACAGAGAGTTTGGGAGGTATAACGATTGACAGACCGATGGATGGATTGAGTGACAGACGTAAATACAAACAAATAGAAGAGATGGATGGATGAATGGATGGATGGATGGACAGATGGATGGACGTTTAAAAATATTTACATTTTGGCAGGTCGATTGGTAGGTTGGTTGGTTGGTATGTAGGTAGGTAGATATGTAGATAGGTGCAGTATGTAGGTAGATAGATAAGACAGATAGACAGACAAACAGACAGACAGACAGATGGGTTACCTTGTCCAGCACTCATTCCGTTGGCCATGAGAGACGCTCCTCCTGATGTGGACAGGTTGTTCTGCATCCCGTACACTGACCAACATATGTCAGAAAATGTGTCTATTTTCAATGTATTGTATCGATTCAATGTAACTGAAAATATCTTGCTTTGAATTCTGAACAAACTATTGAGCGGAAAACAAACGCACTAACGCTGGAGATTTCACCTGAACTGCTGATGACCGAGGAGCCCAGCGACAAATTATTCGGCAGTCCTGCTGAAAACACACAGACAGGTGGATTATTTCAGATTATTTAGATTTACCTATGTAAATCCATCAAAACCAGAGGAATGTTGTGACTGACCTGTGGGAGAAGACGGTTGATGAGCGGAAGAATAACTGAGATTGTTAGGGTTGGTGTAGTAGCCACCATATCCAGCTTCCATCACTGAAACATCATAACCTGAAAAACACACGTGTGTGAGAGTGTGTGTGTGTGTGTGTGTGTGGTTTCTCGCGATCACATGATGTGGATGTACCTGACGTGCTCTCGTGCCGCATGTCCACGCTGCCTTTTTTTGGAATCGGTAAAGTGCTGGTGGGAGAACGAGGTGGACTGATGCTACCGGAGCGACTTCCCTTCAGTAACCTCTTCACATCGTCCAGTTCTGTCCCTGAAAACAACATGACATTCAGGTTTTTAAAAATGTAAATCAAAGGAAAAACGAGAACGAGAACTGAAAACACATAACGAAATTCCAAAAAAAGAGTGTAAATTAATATTAGTAATAAGTAATTTGAGAAAGACTGACATCTAGTGGATGGAGAGGCGCTCTGCAACCTGGCTCTGATCTCGCTCTCTGAAAAAGACAATATAGTTTATGTTGACGTATGTATATATAGATATGCAATGTTTCTTTTACATACCTCGAGTGTGAGTGCGTCCTCTAGTGGGCATGTTTACTGCAGCTGCAAAAAAAAACAATGCGTTTTTTCAGATAAAAAGATTATTGCTAAATAATATTTAATCATCATGAAGTTTAAGGTTGTTACATGTTATGTAAAAAGAATATTTTTTGTCATTATGCATAAATGTTAGCACGATAGATGTAGACGAAAACGGAAAATAAAAATATGCAATGTTTTCAAGGTTTTTTAGAGAACACAATATGACCAAGAAAGATATTGTTCATATTTTATGTAAAAACACATTTTTATATTATTGTTATATCAACATTAATGTGAAAGCTTAAATAAAAAATGTGTTGTCTCTTAAAGAACATACCATAGTCTTTCTTTCCATATTCAGGGGAGGAATTTCCACTCGAGCTCCCTGAGTAAAATGATGCACACAATGAAAAAGTCATAAAACATGGCATATGATCTGACTTTGACAAATATATTAAGATCATTATGAGATAAAAAAAAAGATTGGTAATTATTTACCTTCATAACTTCCTGTGTGAAGGGTCAGACTGGTTTTCTTCTCAGTAGGAACCGTGCTGTAACTCAAACCAGCAGCTTTCCTTGTTCCAGTAGGAGACGAAGAGCTAAACTTGGTGGAGGTCATGGAACTGGACATTCCTCCGGAAGACATGGCCGCAGAAGAACCAGCGCCCGCCCTGGAGATGCTCATACTCCCCCCGGAGCCAGACTCAATGGAAGAGAAGCCAGATGAGAAATCTCCTGCTCCTGCGGTGGCTGAGCTGATGGAGGTGGAGATGCTGCTGGAGCTTTTAATTGCGGAACTGGAGCTTTTCACTGTGGAGCTTCCGATGGGCCCAGTGCTTAAACTGATCTCACGGGACCCTCCGTCAAATCCACCGATCACAGAGCTTGAGCCAGAGCCACCGCCAGAAGATGAGGCTGGGGAGAAGACGGAGGGTCATCAGTGTTCAGAGTTTTACGAAGTTTAAAAAAGTGAAGAGTTCATTCCAGTCGAGACAGGTCAAAGGTCAACAAAGAGGTCCACAGCGAATGTATGTAACTCTTACAGGAAATGGCATAGTTTCTGGACACGCCTCCATCAGAAGAAGTGTGAGTGACCAGCCTCTTTTCCACTAGAACTGTTCCTCCTGAAGAGGAGCTGGAGCTCAGCACTTGATGACCCCCGCCACCGCTGCCGCTGCTGCTGCTGATGATGCTGCCGCCGCCGCTGATGCTGCTGCCGCCCTCTAGTGGTGGCCAGAAGTAGAGCAGAGTCAAGTCATGCAACATAAGGCTGTGTGGGCTGATATTAAATACACTTGTAAACAAGGCTTCGTCCTTCCGCAAGAAAACTTTTTTCCTTTTAAAGCACAAACAAGACTTTTCACTTACTCGGGGGGAGAGACGTCAGTCTAGTAGTGGTTACAGTTTCTGTCTGTCTCTGAATTTCTATAATTGTATGAAAACAAATTAGGTTTTTAAATGAATAACTAAGATATTTAAAACATCTACTGCAGTTTATACAAAAATGCATGTTAATTATTAGGAACAAAAAAAGCTTATTGGCTTTTAGACTCACCTTTCCCAGATCCCCCTGATCCCCCCTCAACTTTTACAATCTTGGTTGTGGTTAACTTGTCCATTCCATGTTAACTAAAGCAAAAATGTAAAAGATAACAAACAAAAAACAAACAAACAAATAAATGAATAATCTTAAGACACTATATAAAGTAAAACACATTGTGGTTCTTTCTCTCAAAAGTAAAAAAATGTATGATAAAAAAGTTTATGTTTGGCAAAACTTAACGAACTTTTCAATCGGCTTTTCGAGCATTGCATCGTTATTAAAAAAAAAAAACATATTAAATTAACCGTATCAAATATAGTTTTCATTGTTAATAAAAACCGTATGAAATGCCTCCTTTGATCTCAGTTTGCTGAGGAGGAACTCACCAGTGGTGTAGATTCTGTCTCTATCAACCCTGACTCAGTGAAGTTGAAGGTCATTTGCTGCTTCTCTTAGTAATTAATATAATTCTCCGCTTGAATTACAAGCCTTAAAACATCTGCAGTCGACAAGTCTTAACCTGAAGCTTCTTCCTCAAGGCAGATATTCTGTCTCACCTGCCACTGCCTGTATGATCCATGCAATAAATCTACATTTAACCAGGGAAAGGTGAAATGTTTTTTCTTTGCAACTATAATAAATATATGGAATGAAAAGAGAGAAACCTGAATTTGAATTGAGAAAGTTTTATAACTGGATTTAAGACTAAACCCACAGTTGTATGACACTTGTCAAGCTGAAAAAAATACCCATCTCAGATATTTAAGAACTAAAGAAAATAAGCAAATAATTAAAATCTGTTTTGCGTAGATGTCTATGTGTGTGCATCTGTGTGTGTGTGTGTGTGTGTGTGTGTGTGTGTGTGTGTGTGTGTGTGTGTGTAGGTGTGTAGGTGTGTGTGTGTGTCTGTGTGTAAATATAAGTGTGTGCTTATGTGTGCAAACAGTACAGCATATGCATATATTGAATGAACACATAATTGTATGTGTGATACAAAACTATTGTTTAATTATGTCTGTCACGCGCACACACGAGAATACAATGTCATAAAATGTTAGCATAGATTCCTTTAAATCAAAACGCCATTATCATGAATTCAACATATGTCCAGGCTAATGATTGAACTTTTAAATTGTAATAATTTAATACACAACACTTTAAATGCAGGAACTGTGATCTTGAATTTCCGCCAGCTGCAGGATCGTTGACGCCTCAGTTAAACTTCAGCGAAACAAATCAGCGTTTATCACCACAAGAGTGAGTAATGTTCTGCTCGTCTGTCATTTATCTGCGTGCAGACGATCTTTACGCTGAAACGACATGTTAGTGACGGCTCCTTTCGTCATAAATTACACAACAACATCATGCGCGTGCTCTAACCACAACAAAAACATTTACGTCGACGACTAAAATTCCAGTCGATTTACGTCGCACGTGCTTAATCTAACAGAATTATTCTGATTCAAATGAATCAGCAGTATCGTTCAAATCGATCAGAAAAGACAGACACGCGTAATTAAAAACTTCCAATTAACTTCCGTGTCACATAAAATATGAAATTAGAATATTCCAATTTACTTCCATAGCAAAACGTTTACATTCATAGCAAAAACACAAGCATAAATAGGTTCTTTAAAAGCATGAGACATACCTTGTGGCTCACAGAAGAGAAATTATGATATTGCACTCCTTGCTCTTCTGTATGGAGATGTGCTAGAAATTTGGATTTTATTAGCGAGCAGGAACGTTCAGATGCGATGACTAATCCACAGTCGTTTTCTGACCTACAGTCACTTACAAGTTTTAACAAGAGAAGGGGGCTGTAACTCAGGAGTCACGAGCCCCCTGCGGCCATGTTATTTGTGAAAACAGGGACCGAAAATCATTATGATCCGAGGAGAAAGTTCATGGTACTGACTGGTAGTTGGTTTCCAACGCAAGGTGACTGTTGTTTCAAGGTCCAGAGTGAATAAATTGGCAGGAGTCTTGGGATGTGGGTTTGTGTGTGCATTAAAACTGTTCTGAGGACCATTTGTGCCTCACACGGACAATACACACACAAACTTAAACACTTAATATCACTTTTCTTATTTTCAAGGACCAATGAGAATGATGAAAAACTTCTTGACAACAGCTGCTCTTCCCTTGGAGCTACCTGGCCGCCAGAAAACAACTTGAATAAGTTCAAGTTCAAGTTTATTTGTACAACTCTTTTCTCTGGCCCAGACCAACTCAAATCCACTATGTGGAATTAGCCAATCAAAATTATAATGCAAAAATACTATTAAGAAACCATGTGCATATGGTATTGTCAATGTTTTATAAATCTTGTGCATTTAATGCAGTGCTGTCTTTTTTCTTTCTTAATGTCATGACACTTAAACATAATAATTACACTGTGTGTACAGTGCATGAATAAAACATCCCAAAACACGAAAAGTGCATGACAAACAATTATAAAAGTCTTTGCAACAGCCTCTTAATGCTGACAATATATTAAAACTAAAGATAATTTCTTTCTCTTTTTTTAACGAATGAATCTTGTTAGAACAAGATAATGATACTGTATATGACTCTGTGTCATTTTATCTGAATGATCATCAAATGTCAAAATGTAATAAAAAGCGTACTGTCTAACACTTCCACAGTGTATATTTAGTAAGAGAACACAAAAAATGTAAAAGTTATGAAAAAGTATAGTATAAAAAGTAGAAATATTTACATTGAGTTCACAATGACAAATATAGAGAGTATACCGTTAGAAATACAGTGACTTTACAGAAATATTGAGGAAAAACAACGAGAAATACAGAGAAATACAGCGAGAAATACAGTATTCAAATTCTGTGCAAGTACAGCAAGAAATATACTGAGTATATTGGGACAAATACATAGAAGCATATGTTGAGAAATGCAGTATATACTGTACAAGCATATACGTATGTAGTAACACAGTGAGTACTCAGTGAGAAATACAATGAAAAATACAGGAGTACAGTATGTACAATTGTATGTGTAGAAATACAGTGAATGTAAAGTTAGAAATACAGTGAGAAATACAACAAGAAATACATCAATAAATACTGTATTAATGAGTGTATATGTAGAAATACAGTGAGTATACAGTGAGAAATACATGTATACATTGCTGTACATTGTTTTTTCTCTGTATCCTAATCATAAGCAACTCTTGGTCTTTGTGTGTAATTTACTAGTTATGTTTGCCCACACTTTTGGCTATAATAACACAATATTATCTTGCATAACTTATGGCAACTTATTCTTCATTCTTTATTTCTCAAATATCCTGAAAAATGTTTGCATTAAATTGTGTTTTGCTGAAATTCTCTGGATGATGTTGGAACATGCCATGACATGGTCTTGTAAAGTGTCTCCTAAAGATGTAAATAAATGGGACTTTTAGTAAAATACTTCACAACATTCCTATTTTCAACGCTAAAGTCCAAAATCCAGATTGCTCTTGATCTTGTGTGTTTTATCACCAGCCACACATTTCTTGATTTACTGTAAAGGACTGACAAGGAAAAATTAAAGCCTGAAATTTCCCTTTGCCATAGGCTAATATTTTTCATAAAAACAGTCAAGTTAAGGCAAGATAGCAAGCAGCAGCTCACATGCATGCAGACACTCTTACTTAAAATAATAATTAATAAAAATAATAGTCACTCACCTTTGGTAAGGCCAGTGCCTAAAAATAAGATTAATAAATTTTACATAATTAATATTCTACAATGTTATTATCAAAGTGAACACTCGTTTACTACTAAAAATTAATTGATTAATAATTTAGACAAACTTTAATTGTATAATTTAAACCATAAACCCAAGTTACATCATCATTATTTGTGTAAAACAATTATAGTTTTAAATATCTCATAGAGTAATATTATATTTCCTCAAACTAGTTTGTGACTAAATCTACCCTAGCAACCATTTAGATTTCCCCGGCAACCTGCCGTATCTTGGCATGAGAACATCACAAGGAGATGTATGATTGGATACTGATTTAAAAACCATGTACTGATGGCATTGGAATGCCCCATCAGGCTTTGACATGACAAGCTCTACTCATTTTGAGAAAATGTGCCAGTTTTGTTATAAAACTGCTATAGGCTATGTACTAAAACATGCCTGTTATGCATTTCACGCTTCTGAGAATTATTAATCAGGTGATGTTTTATTTCTTATGTCTTCATAAAAACAGCAATGATGTGGCATGTACCAATATCACACTTGGCATCATTAGTTTTGCAAATCTGCTCCAGAGGTGTAAAGAGTAGCTGAAAACCATACTTGAGTAAAAGTATGGATACATTGCTGTAAGAATTACTCCATTACACGTCACAAGTCACACATTCCAAGACGACATGAATACAAGTCGTTAAAAGGCACCAAGAAATGTGAAAAACCAGAAACTCTTTATTCATAAGGATGTATTTCAAAATACAGAAATGAGATATAACACCTCAATGTTCCAAAATGGCAGAACAAAATAGATTCTAAAAAGAAGGACAAAGTCAGTCTCAGTCAAACTCCAATATGCAAAAAAGTACTCTAACATTCCCGTAATTTAGCTCATAATTAGCATCCAGTACCTTCAGCATCCTGCAGATGGTGAAATTGCCAAGTCCACCCAAGAAACGTGTTGCAGTAGAAAAAGATGCTGACTTGTCGAGCACAATCACAATGTAATGAGTAACAGTAAGTGTCCATTCAAATGTGTTGAAGTAAAAAGTACAGATACTCTAGTTAAATATAAGTAGTTGCTTATATTTTTGATACTCAGTACAAGTACAAAAAAATGATATACATAACTTCCTGTAGCTTCCATAAAGTCCATTTAGTACGTACTTTCAATGATTTTCTCTGCCTAACTCAGAAGACACACAAGAACTAGAACCATTTAATTTCTAAAACCACAAATGGTCTTTTGTTCGGCGTGCCTGGCTACAATCTATAAGGTAAATGCTAATGTCAAGTGAAGTGATGCTATAATAAAGAGAAACAAATCAGGGTTAGTTCTGGCACTATAGATTGAAGGCAAGAAACAGATTGAATGTTGCCCCTGTTGTGACCACTAGGGGGGTTACTAGAGCGATTGAGATTTAACTAGTGAATGGACATTAAATTATTCCTTATCTGTTCTCTACTCGATCCTGAGCCATAATGGCTAGATGGTTAAACACTCTAAACTAAGGAAGATCTGGTCACTCTTAAGGGTGTTCATCTGTACTGTTTGGACTGAAGCGTACTTTTTCTTCTTTTTGTGCCTTCTATTTTCCTTATTGTGACATCTTTCTATAGTGTTTTTCGCCTAGAGATTCTCGCGTAATGATGTGTCAGAAGAGAGCAAGTAAAAGTTTGGTGGTTCTTGATTGGAGTGACATGTCTGACTTGATTTTCTCCAAATTCCACTTGTTGGCTCTTCTATCGGTCCACTGTATTGATAACATTCCTCCTCAGCCACCACATAATTTTGTTAAGGCATAATATTAGATGAATTACATTACAGATGCAATAATATGCAAGCTAGGTACATACCAGTAAATGAAAGATTTTCAGACTGTAAAACTGTGAGACAATGGAGTTAAAAGAAATCCTTAAACATTTGCTTACGGCCTAATTACGATTTCTTGGCCCTAATGAAGTTATACTACGCTGTATTAGTGATTAATTCATCTTTAGGCTTCATTCCGAGCATGATGATACCTGTTGTGTGACATCAGAGAGACGCTAAACAGTCATCAGAAGAAAATCTACACACTCATGTCACTGCAGGGAGAGTTAAACTGGTAGATCATCTAATGAAGTGGTTTTTTTTCCAATACACTTTGGTATTTTGTGTTACACGCGTGACCCCCCCCCCCCCACACACACACACACACACACACTATTTTAGGTTAATATTATCTTTTATTTTACAGTTGTAGAAGCTACAGCTTAATTTCGAAGAGAGCTATAAAATAAGGAGCCAAACGAGAGACAGTTTTGTGAAAAATTTTGTTCTTGTTACAGGGAAACCATAATTTCAGTGGGTGTGAGGTCAGGTCAAATTTGGGTCTGTGGAAAAAACAATATATTTGGTTTGAAACTCATATTTTGCTAATATTAAGATTGTCCCCGTACAACACAGGCTTTAGATACTAAATGTGTAGATGCACATTTACCTCTCTAACTGAAACTCTTTGACCCAAACATTACTTTATTGTGATTTATTGGAAATGTTGCTCTCGGTAATAACTTTTTTATTTGTTACAATATGCAATACCAGTCATGAACACTAGAGGGGAACAGCGATTAATTGTATAGAAATATATACTATATTACCGCACCAATAAATTCGATATATTTTAATTAACAAACCGACTTAAATTATTATAATTAAAAACATATTTTAATCTAAATTGTATTATAGACAGATAAGAATTTAGACACTGTAACTGAAGCCGCTGCTCTGAGACTATTGTGAAGTGGTTTTCTCTCCATCCTTCTCTCTCCCACCTCCCTGATCAGTCTATCCACCCTGAGATGCTGTAGTAAGCAAACCACTGTTTGACTCCAAAATGGCATTTTCTAACAATTCTAAGAACCCGGTTGTCATCAGTAGAATGTTGTAGTCTGAAATTAAAGCCCTCTGAATGCGACTTTTCGATCCATATCTTATACTTGCTGTTGGCCACCGGTTCCAGTAGGTGGCGCACACTACCCGCAACCGATTTATGGTAGTCAGAATGCTAATAGATTACGTTTAAAACGATATATTGAAAATAAAAAAAAAAATTGGAAAAACATTCTACAACTCGTGAGTGTTTTCGTTAAGCCAAACACAAAAACACGAGTTTTTTTTTTTTTTTTTAAAACACTCCTTAAAATGCACAAACAAAACAAATGTATACAAAATGACAAAATAAAAGTATGAATTGAAATATTTGTCCTCGTATAGAGGTCTGTTGTGTTATACGGATTTAACGATACACGTAGAAATACCGTACGTATTTAGGAACAACAGTTGAGTTTCGCTTTCGTTTCCCCGTCGTCAGAGAACGACGTCAAGTTATTCAGGAAAGGAGAGTTTCGCTCTCGTTTTCTATACTGTATAACGTCAGTCGTTTAGTCTTCTACAGGTCTCAGCTGTGATCATGCTGCGGTACTGGGGAGCTCAGGTCTTAGATCTCGGACTTTTACATCCAAAAGCCGTCAAAGATGCGGATCGTGACGTAAGATGCTTGCGTCCAACACCAGCTCTCCAGGACATGTCAGCGGGAGCAGGTTTCCTGGCCTTCATTCAGGATGGGACGGTCTCTGTGCTGAAGTTACGTGATGGAAGCGGAAAGAAATTAAGACTAAGTAAATTGCATCACATTTTATATTACACGTAGCACTTGGTATGGTAAATATTGTCTTTTCACAGTTTTGTGTGCGTGTGTGTGTGCGCGTGTGATTAAGAGTATCCTGAAAATCATACTTGAGTACATACACCTTACTGTAAAAATTACTTCGTTCAATATTAAGTCAGGTTACAAGATCTGAATAAACGTCGTAAAGTAACCAATTTTAAAATAACTTAAGTATTTGTCCTTGTAAAATTGTACTGAAATGAGTCTAGAAAACACAAAGAAATATGAAAAACAAGAAACTCTTTATATGTGACGAGTTTTTTTCTAATATACAGTAGAAGTTTTTTTAATTTAATTTCCTTTCATTTAAATTAAATTCAACACCTCAATGTTTCAAAATGTTAAAACAGAGACACAGGATCATCAAAAAGTCCAGCTCTGTCCTGGGATGCACTCTGGACACAGTGCAGGAGGTGGGTGAGAGAAGAGTCCTGGATAAACTATCATCCATCCTGGACCTGGACTCTCACCCACTGGTGGACTCACTGTCTGCTCTGGAGAGCAGCTTCAGTGGCAGACTGATTCACCCCCGCTGCGTGAAAGAGAGATATCGCTGATCTTTCCTACCTGCTGCGATTAGACTCTACAATTCGAACTTAAATTTTAAGTGGTGACTGGAACTATGCTTATGACGGGCAGGTTCATTTATGGTCTGTGTTTGTTATTTTGTTATTTCTTATTTGTTATTATGATGTGTGCAGTGCGTTATGGTGATGTTTGCTTATTTGTTTGCTTATTTATTTGTTTGGATTTGTTGTTGCTGTTGTGACGTGAAATTTCCCCGCTGTGAGACTAATAAAGGATTTTTCAATTCAATTCAATTCAATCAATAGTTATTTATAGTGCGATAAGAGTCTTACGGCCCACCACTAATAAATGTGTGTGTGTGTGTGTGTGTGTGTGTGTTTGACAACAAGTGCATGTGTGTTTAAGAGAACAATTAAAATGTGGCGGATACATAATTTCATCAATTTGTTTCCCTCCAGGTAAAAAGCAGCTAAGTGAAGACAAAGTCATATCAATTGAATGTTTAGGAGATGGTGCGCTACTTCTCACCTACAAAGGAAAAGTTCTGGTTATGGATGTTGCCATGGTGTGCAGGTGCGTTCAAAGACCAGCAAGAAACCAACACCAGCAGTTTTTCAGTCGCTGCCAATTAAACATAATTCAAATGAAATTAACACATATAATTCATTGGTTCCTCAGGCCTCTGGAGTTTATAGACGGCAACAAGCATGTAATCCAAATCTCATGTGGACATCATCATTCAGTGGCGCTGACCCGAGGTATTCATGACATTTCCTGAGCACATGGATTGTGGTGTGGATTTTCCGATCTTCTCCTTTCAGATGGTGAGGTGTTTGTGTGGGGGGACAACACTCACGGTCAGCTGGGTCTGGATGAAGGATTCTGCAGCACAGATGCTCCTCAGCGGCAGTATCATCTAGGCGAGGTTCCTCTGGCTCAGGTCAGCGCTGGAGGAGACCACTGCTTCGCTCTGTCCCTCTCTGGGATGGTGTTGGGATGGGGCAGGAACTCTGCCGGGCAGCTGGGTCTGGGGGACACGACAGGTTAATCTTTACAGCCATCGTGCAAGTCTGAGCCTGATAGAAGATCTTTAAAATGACTTTATCTTCACAGACAGACACATCCCAACGACTGTGAGCAGCCTGTGTGGAAAGAAAATTGTGTTCATAACGTGTGGAGCTGAACACACTGCTGCATTATCAAAGGTATTGACATGTTTTCGCAAGTTTTTATGAATTTATTATTATTTCTTTTACTTTAACTGGCTGGTCCATGGTCGCGCTTGCATCTCAGTTTACTTGTGTGTCAAATCATTTTTCCCATTGAAAATAATTACAATGCCATTTTTGCTTTCCTACTAGTTAAAAGTTACAAGTCACCAATTCCAAGAAGACATGAGTAAAAGTGGTAAAATATTATTAATTTAAAAAAACGTGTTAGTACTTTACTAGTAATGAATTTGGGCTCAAAAAACACAGATAAATGTAAAAAAAAAAACAAGAGACTCGTTATATATGAGGTTTTATTTCTTAATATCAAAACTGAAATTAAACACCATGGCATGACAATTTCAATAAAGATTGAACCAAAAGCTTATATTTTTGATACAGAGTACAAGTAAAAAGTAGCCAAAATACTTGAGTAAAGTAACAAAGTTCATTTACTCAAGTCATTTACACCACTGCCCACGAAGCACAAAGTAAAAATGCAACAAAGCTCAGGTTTAAACCATGTGTACTACCTGATCACGTGTTTGGCCGCTGGGGGGCGCTGTGGCATCACTGGGGTTTGAAGCTTGTATCTCAATTGTCACTCTTGTTTCAAAGCGATGTTCCTGTATCTCGGAAATCTCATTTGTCAAGACACTTGTTGGTCAACGTACAACAATAAGCATTTTATATATTATGAAATGTGTTTTTCATATGGTTTGTGTTGTGTGATCAGGGAGGATTAGTGTTCACATTTGGATGTGGACGCTATGGTCAGCTCGGACACAACTCCTTCGGAGACGAGCATCATCCACGACTGGTTTCTGAACTCTGGGGGTCTGAGGTTTCCCTGGTCGAGTGCGGAAGGTGAAGCTGGGACATCCAATGCATGTTTTTGGTGCTTTTTATTAAATCTGATCATTTCATGTACAGACATCACACCCTTGTCTCAGTCAAATCTCAGATTTATTTGTTTGGAGACACACAAGGGCTGATGAAAAAGAAAAAAATGACTGTGCCATTTTCTGTTTATCAGCCCACAGGTTAGTACCAGTTACACTTTACTTAGACGTAGCAATTGTATGATTATTTTACTGATTATTATAAGTAATTCTTGCACACAGATTGTATTCAGGGATATAAAATTGAAAAAATTATTGCTGGGGAGAAACATTCGTTTGCCCTGTATTCCAGAGTAAGACCAATTTTGTTCATAAACAGATTTCTCTGTCATCTCTGTTTCATCTCTGTCAGTCTGTCGGACTGTCTATTTATATTATTTTATAGTCTAAAAACGCATTTCTCTCGCTTTTTTGTATACAGGACCATGAAAACTATTCAGCAAATTCTAATGTCAGTCGAAGAAGAGAAATCCTGAAATTAAGTTACAGAATGATTGAAAGATGGGTGTCTGAAAGCAACTCAAAGTCATGGAAGTCAGTCAAGAGGTTTGAATGAATTTTAAACCAAACCGTAATTTGGAAAATATATATATTTTTAAAGATTAAATAAATAAATAAATACATTTGTGTGTACTATTAACTATACTAGATGTCAATTATTGTCTTCTCATGAAGCACTTTAAATATTTATAAATTAAAATGTGAATTGAAAAACCACTGTATGGTAAAAATATTTTGTTTTTACAGAGAAATAAATGAAATCTTCTCTTCTGCAGCCGCTCTAAACGGAAGTTTTCTTGAAACACGGTACAGCACTGTTTTTTTTTTTTTTTGTACAATTATTTTAATGTTTTTATTGAAATATTATTGTCTGTCTTTGTAGCTGTGACAGACATTTTCAAACCTCGACAAAGGTTTGCGGTTTGGATTTCGAACTGGTTCAAAAATCCTTTGCTAAGTTGGCAGATAGCAAAAGGCTGATTTCCGAGGTAAGTCAACTAACATCTATCTCCGTTAGACATATTTAGACTAAGAAACTTGATTTTTGTCCCTCAGGTGGAAAAAGTGGTTCAGAATAACCTGCTGCCCACTCTGAGTCCAAAACCTCTGAGTTGTGAAGGTCTGAGACTTTACCTTCTCCTTCCTGAGCTTCTCAGACATCTCCAGAGACCTCAGCAGACCCTACTCACAGAAGCCCTTGCCCAGCAAATTCTCTCTCTCAGGCCTGCTGCTCTCTCCATGTTAGGTAAAGCACTGTAGGCATCTCAGCCTCCTTGTCGATCTTAACACAGTGGCTTTGTTTTCAGAAATGTACTGGCTCCAACAGCCGGACGAGTTGTTGAAAAGTTTAGTGGAGTTGTTCCGCCGGGAACCGACTGATCTGATTGACCGGATCGCTGTTAAGGAAATGGACTACAAAAAAGTCAAACGCATGGAAAAAAGTTTGAAGGTCCTGGCGATCATCTATAAGGTGAATGACATACTCATGTGATAAGGAATTTTTTTTGATGACTGTCGTTTGATACATTTGTGCATATGTTTTGAAGGTGGCCAGCAGTGGCCAGAGAAACGTCTCTAAACGTGACTTCATCATTCATGAGATTCAAGATCTTCAAGATGTGGTGAGAATTAATTTAGGTAACATGGGTTTGGTTTGCATGTAGTGTCATTTTGATTAGTGTTGTTTCTAGTACGTATATATAAATATATTTACACCGTATTTACAGTAAACCAACAAAATATACACCTGTGTATTTGCTGTATGTACACATATAATTATATATATTTACTTTTTACTATTTCTTTACTATTATAAGGACGAACAGACATGACTGGACAGACAGATAGACAGACAGATCTGAAATTAATCACAAGCTCATCACAAAATACATACGCAATGCCTACCAGTGATTTTTGTTGTAGTAAATACAACAATAAAAATATAAATACAAAATTTTTATATGAGATAATAAAGGACAAGGATTCTTACAAAAAGAAAACACACGTGTGTGTGTGTGTCGTACATTTTCCATTCTGTTCAAATCACAGATATACTGATCAAGAAAATGAAGCAAAAACGTATTCTATGTGTTTATTTGTTGTTCTAATCTACTGATGTGTTTTTAATACATTTTTCATTTCTGTTATTTGTGTGTGCGTATTTTATGAAAGAAACATTACACTGAATATCATTACATATTTAATTATGTATAAGAGAAAACTTTTTTGAGTTAAGTTAATATCTTGTTCGACAGCTGATCGTCACAATTGATTATATCAGATACAATTTTATACGCAACTTGGCTGAAGATAACGAGAGGATTGAGGAGCTATACAACTACTATGATGTGAGTGGCACATCAAACAAGTTTTTTTTTTTTTTTTTCAGATTGAGTTGCATTTTTTCTGCATCTTTTTCTGTTACAGAGCATTCTAAAAATTCTCATACCATATAATTTCATATTTAGCCTGGAAGCGAAATGTCGCTGCATGAGAGACAGAGTAATGCTGGTAATTATTCGTCTGAATGCTGAAAATGCATTGTTTTTCTCTACCTGCATTTTCCACAAAATGTAGTAATAAGTGTAATAATTTTGCAGGTGAACTTAAATCTGGTGTTAAGACGCACAGCCTTGCTAGAGGATTGTTTCAGTGTGCTGAAAACAGTGCCGGAGCAAAATCTCAAAGAAATAGTGACGGTGAGGCTAATGAGGTCTTTTAAAATATTTAAATCGATCATTCTTGTAATTAAGACGTAAGCTGAAAAGACCTGCTGATTTTTAGGTGTGTAGCTGTTTTCTTTTGTTTCTGGAAAATCGTAGGTGCTTTACTCAGAGGACACAAATTACAGTGCGGCGGTTCACCTAAAGGACTTTTTTTACAATGCTTGTGAAGAGTTACGCGCACCGAATTTTAAGATGGTCAGGCGGAACGAGAACACATCCATGATCTGGTTTCCTGCAAAGGTAAAGACGGCTGATTGTTACGTTGATTGGCTAAACTGGACAATATTTAAATACACTGGGCAGTTGTGGTCCAGTGGTAAGGAGTTGGACTTGTGTCCAAGAGGTTGCAGGTTTGAATCCTCCTTCAGTGTCCATGAGCAAGACACTGACCCCACATGCACCCCGGGCTCCACCACTTAACACTGCCCACTGCTCTGGGTTTCTCTGTGTTCAATTCACTGCGTGTGTGTAACTTCACTGGATTGTCAAATTCTGAGCACAATTTCGAGACAGTCCCTAGTCGCCACATTGACAAAATTACTTATTTTACTTTACTATAAATTAAATTGAATTGTAGCCCTTTTGTAAAAGTTTGTGTAAAATTGGTGAATGAGTCAGATATAAACTGTGGAGTTTGGTTCCTAGCCATTGTTTCCTAAACTTTTTGCTCACTGCTCAAATTATAGTAATTTACTCACAGTCCCTGCGTGTTTCTGGTCTTTGTCTGTCATGAGAGCTGCTTTCTTATTATGTATTTTACTTTTGATTCTGATAGTTAAGGCGCTGTACAGCTATACTATAGTGTTCTGTGATCATGTTCTTGTTTTTGGTGCTAAATAGTTTGATTGTCCTTTCTCACACCAGCCCAGCAAGGAGACGGAGAATTATCATCTGTTTGGGATTCTGTGCGGCTTGGCTTTCAACAACAGAGCTGTACTTAATCTTCCATTTCCTTTGGCGCTGTTCAAGAAACTTTACGGCGTGAAACCAACTCTTGAGGACCTGACGGAGTTTGATCCGGTTCAGGGCAGGTGACTGTTTTCACAATGTTGTCTGGTTGTGGTTTTATTATTATTATTATTATTATTATTATTATTATTATTATTATTATTATTATTATTATTATTATATTATTATTATTATTAAAATTTTAATATGAGCTGTTATTTTGTTGATTATCAGAATAGTATTATTCAATAGTATTAAATAGTATTTGTTTTATTTACCGTGTTTTATCCCTTTTCATTTTTTCTAGTTAACTTTTTTCCTATATGCTGTTATTACTTTATTATACGACTGTTGTAACTTGGAAATCGTCAAATCTGGGACAAATAGAAGTTCTGTCTGTCTGTCTCTATTTATCTTTTTATCTACCCCTCCATCCATCCATTAATTCAATGTGTTGACAAATTTATTTATTTAAATTATTAATAATGATTTTATTATATTAAATTAACCTCTTCTGTTTAGCCTCACTGTACTTTGTTAAAAGAAAATATAATGTTTGCAGGAGTTTGCAAAACATTTTGGATTATAGTGATGATATTGAAGAATTACACATCAGCTTCAAGGTTTGTCTTTGACTTTCAAACAATCGATTTTGATTTGGCGTTAGACCAAAAAATAATTTACATTTTTTTTTTAACTTATAGGTTGCGTGGGATGAAACAGAAGTAGATCTGGACCCTCAAGTCCCAGGAAAGATTGTCACAAATTCAAACCGGTCAGTGATGTTCCAGGTTATGATTCATACTATTATTCTTTTGAAAATAAATTATGTACCGGTATATGTTTTTTCAAACCTCTAAATCTGTGCTTCAGACAAGACTTCGTTGAGAAGTATGTGGATTACATTCTGAACAAATCAGTGGCGGGAGTGTTTGAGGAATTCAAGAGTGGCTTCTTCAAAGCCTGTGACCGGACGATGGTGGGATTGTTTGAGCCACAGGAACTGAGGTGTTTGCTCCTGGGCAATGAGAACTTTGACTGGGACCTCTTCAAAAAGGTTCAAAATGCTTTACGTACTATTTTTACCTCATTTAAAATTCAAGCATTAAATAATGTAGAGAATGTAGAGAAGCATTGAGTAGAGTTTCTTGATCCTTAGAACACCAGATATAAAGATCTGTATGATGCTGATCACCAAACCATCATCTTCTTCTGGGAGGTGTTTGATGAACTGACTGAGAGAGAAAAGAAGGCCTTTTTGTGTAAGTTTACCACATTTTATTAATGTGGTTTAAGAGACAGAACTTTATAGTTAAATGATTTATGTGATGTAAATGATGTGTGTGTGTGTGTGTGTGTGTGTGTGTGTGTGTGTGTGTGTGTGTGTGTGTGTGTGTGAGAGAGAGAGACTATGTGTGTGTGTGCATACATTTATGGACAAATCTGGACATTGATGGACATTGGTTAAAAATATTTTTTTTAAACAATTTGGATTCAGCTCATAGGATGAGGTCATAAGATTGTTTTTGTGTGTTTCAAAGTGTTCTTGACAGGTTTCGAGAAAGTGACCGTTCTGGGCATGAGCGATGTGAAGATGACAATAAGACCCCTGCCCAATTCCACTCAGGACCATATACCACAGGCCCTGACATGCCACTCCATCTTAGACCTGCCAGTATATTTGCACAAGAAAAGGCTGAAGGCGAAACTAAGTGACGCGCTCAACCACAAGAGGGGATTCTGGGACGATGAGGCTGAAAATTAAAGAAGCCTGTAGTTTTTTTGTAATGTATGATAAAGCCACGCGTCACGTGATTCTTCTGTTTCAAGTTTCTATTTCTTAAGAACTGTAAAATGTTCTAATCTTTATTTCATGGAATGATTGAACTGTTCTTTACTTTGGACGTTTTGTATTATATTTGTTTTTATCTGAGTAGCTGTCAACAGTGATTTCAGTTAATAACATTAAAAGGAAATCCGTACATAAAAAGCTATGAATAAATGTGACATTGATTGGTACGTATAACTAATGTCTTAATGATGTGTAACTGATTTATTTTCTTTTGTTGTTGGTCATTTGTTTCTGTGCTGCCAGATTTACAGATTTTTTTTGTTTTAAATTCTGTCAAAACGTTTTTTTCCTGTAGCACTTGCCATTTAATTTTAAAACAATTATTATTTTTTTTTTTTTCAGCTTTGAGGTCCAAATAAATTTTAGCAGAACGCATTTAATTAGAACGTGTCCATGTTTGATTTATCTAGCGCTTTTTGGAACACATTTGGGATATTGTATAAATATATAGTATCTCGATTCATTCTTGTATTAGCACATAAGACAAACCGATATATTTAAATGTTTCGTAGAACATTCAGTGTCTGCCTCTGTAAGCTTTAATCGTATTGGTTGACCTCGGTCACATGACCAATGACGCAATAATCTCGGTCGTAACTTCCTTGTTTTATATGAAACGGTAAACTGAAAGCGTTTCAGTAATGTACGGACAGCGAAGAGAACGACATGATTTTTAAGAGGTAACACAATATTTTATAAATCACATACATACGGTTTTACGAACATTTAGTATATTAAAATGTTGTTTTTGTAAAATAAAAGTGACCGACACTCTACTCCTAAACCTATATTATGTCAGACACGTTACCACGATACTTTACAATAAGACACACAGATCAGAATCATTTAAAATGTTTCATGTCTAGATTATATGGTCTACTTGTTTTCTAACCCTTCAATCGAGGGAATCTGGAATGGTTCGGAACTGATCCTACAGGCCGAACTCAGATTGGTCTGTATTTGTCTTTAGAAGATTCCGGATTATGGATTTAAACTTAAACAGTCAATGGAAGAAAAACGAACGTTTTGATTTCGCAACGATTTCACTAATGTCGTGAATTCGCACGACCATTCGTAGATTTCAGCAGAATTCCGTTTTCGGTGCTACAGAGTTGATATCCAAAGATTCATGAGCATCTCAAGTTCAAAATTTAATTTCTTACTTGGGTATGTTATTACATTTTTTTCCGGCGTCTATCTTATAGCCCATGCTCCGAAATGTGAATATTTTTCCACAGTCACCTGTCAATTCGATTCCGTTCCCATCACGTCTGCTGTTTGGACATGTAACCTACATTATTTATGTACTACAGTATCCACATTCGTACTCTAATTAAATTTCAGAATCGAGTAGAGATTCCATTTATTTGTTTTTTAATTATTTAAGATATACATTTATCACTTTAGATATAAATCTAGGTCAACAATATATGTTTATCCATCAATTTTTAACTATAGATTAGCACATTTAATTTAATCAGTTTTGCTAAAATTGATTTCACATTATTTCTCGAGTGTAAAATCGAGTGTATTTCATATGATTCAATGTTTATTTAATGACGTTTCAAAACACACGTTTCATTATCTGGTATTTTTATTTAATTTACACATCAGTACAAACATATGCATATATTTGCTATACTATATATTGGTTTACTACCATTTAAGTATGCTTTTACTATTCTGGCATTATTATAACTGTGTTTTAGGTAATAAATAGACTGTTATGATGAACCCAATTTAAAATACAACACACACATATATATTAATATTTCTATATGTGTGTCTCTAAAAATAGTGATATTTTAAAAAAAAAACTAAAAAATCACATACTGCATATTACACATGTACATATTTTAAAATGTTAATTTTAATCTTAATATTTAAAAACACAAGCACATGTCTCCATAATATGTAAAAGTTATTTTGTGTATTCCAGTGTGAATATTATGTCTGCATATAGTCCACAAAACAAATTACCAATATAACCAGTGCAGTGAAACCAGTGAAGTGTAGTGGCTTATTAGACTCACTACTGGATTATTAATCCGAGGTGTTGTTTAATCAAACAAGTATTTAGCTTTGTATCATAATTGCTTGAACAAAATGAGGTGTTTCCTCTTCCCTGCCCTTTTACTCAGTCTAATTCCAGGTTCTTGTCACGTTCCAGGTCTGTCATTCACAGGAGGAGACGGCAAAGTGACGCAGCCTAGTAGCTCTTCCTGCTCTCCGCTCTGTCCTCGTGGTAGTGGAGATGATGCTGTGCTGGGGCAACGATGCTTCGGGACAGCTGGGCATCAGTGCGTCCGAGCGGTCTGTCTATGAACCACGGACGTGTTGCGTGTTTGATGGACGGGGTCTCGGCGAAGTGGCCTGTGGAAACCACCATTCCCTTTTCCTGTTGCATGATGGGAGCGTTTACACATGTGGCTCAAATAGCTACGGTCAGCTGGGACATGACAAGGACGGATGTAAACCGGGTAAATTGCTTCTGTATGCAGTACACACACACACACACCTACACTTTTTATTTGTTCCTCTTGAAAGTGTCTGAGCTGTTCTTGAGTTTGTTGTTTGTAAGAGCAAAAATATTAAAAGTAATAATATGCACCTATATATTTATTTATCAGATCAGAAACATCTCATAAAACATTGTGTAAGAAACATTGTGTAATCGATTTACTTGCTTTACTATATTGTTATTCTACATATTTTGTACATATTGTACAATAAACTATATGGTACTTGAAATGTATATTTAACAATCCATCATTGATTGCATTGCTGAATGAAGGATAATTGTGAATGAAAACCAGATTACTTCGAAAACCATGTTTGATAAAATGTAAACGGAAAGTTGAACTTGGAAACGTCAAGACTGATTAATAGAAGTCTGATCAAATACGGAGACTTGTGATAAGTCTCAAATCTCAAAAGCTGAGACTCTTTTCACTCTACTTCCACAATCAGTTTGAAGTTTTCTACCTCTTGGTGTTTAAATCTTTACATTATACTCTACTGTGGTCCACTGGTAGGGAATTGAACTTGTGTAAGAGCTTGCTTGTTCAAATCTGAACCCCAGAGACATTGACCCCCACACATGCCTTGACATCACAGATTAAGGCTGCCCACTGCTCCGGGTTTGTGTGTATATGTAGAGCACAAATTTGATGCGGTCTCTAAAGTGGCCATACTTTATTTCTTTACTCACACACGTTTTTTGTTAACCAAGGTGTCATAATATTGCTGTTGAAAAATTATATATTTTTTGTCAAAATGTTTACGAGTTATTCTCACATAACGTATTTTTGGACACTGACACACTCATATTTATTGAGAAGGAAAAAGAAAGAGAAACCATGTGCCAGATCATTACTGGAAAAGCACAATTAATATAATTATCTTATTTAACATTAGTTGAGAACATTTTCATTTAGAATATTAAAGGAAATTGTATTTCAATATAAGTGATACGTCGTGTATATACTGTAAGTCTACTATAATAATTATTTTCTTTGACTAAAGTGATGGATCTCACTTTTTATCAACATTTTTATTATATTTGTGTAATTTACGTTTTTTACGGTATTCATTTACTGTGCACACAATTATTTGTATTGATATTGTTGCCATTAATTGAGCCATTTATACTGATGTGGCATTAAACCATAAATGAACATTCCATAAATAAAATTCACTATACGTATGCCGTAGACCCCTGATTTACATTTACGGATCGTTTTTAAACTATACATTCAAGAGTAGTTTTTTCATTCTGGAAGTGCGGAAAGTAGTTAATATGGTACAAAATCTCGTAATATCTTGTATTTAGTTAGTTTAGCCTTTTAGCCAAATAGTCGATACACTAAATAGTCAATACAGAATCTCCGTCTAGTTTAGCTTCAGGATTATTTAGTATTAAACGTTATTAGCAATGGGTGGATGATAAAGTCACTCTGTTTAAGCTTGCATTAAGAATTTCTGGTTCTCGCTTGTTAATCTGGTTTTTATAGAGCTCTACAGGTCAGCGCTAATGAGATAGTGCCATTGTTCATTAAGACGTCTATATTAAAGGACTGTGTCTTAGGTAAAGAGCTATTTGAGGACGTCCAGCACAGTCAAGAAGGAAGTAGCATCTAGAAGAATGTCAAGAATCAGACTTTTTTTGTTCTTAATCATGCTTTTTTAAAGTTTATGCTCATATTTGTATCAATCCTTTGTAACCAGCTGCTAACTGATAGTGGACAACGTCATATGCGGAAAGAATGTATTTTATCTCACGTTTAGGTTAAAAATGGTAATGTGGATTTGTGAATACGTACTAACTTTTGTCTTTTGTATTTTTTGGAACAACCCATGACAAAGATTATACCTAATCAGAATAATTATTACATTTATAATTTTAACTATTACCATGATTCCAAAACATTTAAATAACCAATAAGATTGCAGTGTTGGATTATGGGCGTTAACTTTGATTCGGTGCTCGCTAATGAATGAATAGACTAGTTTGGACTAGTTTGTTATGTCTCATTTTGATTGTTAGCGGAGTGAAAGTGGGATGAAAAACTTAATCAGCTGCTTTTTTTTATTGATCATATTGTTCCACACACTAGCTGGAACATTCTGGTCTAACTCTATTTTATGAATGCTTGCTGCCTTTTTTTGTAATTAAATTTCAGAACCACCACAAATATCTATAAGTAATATTTAAATTACATAAATCTATTTTTTAATAGTACAAGTAAACGGCAAGGCATAATACCAATCAGTAATATACAATTCTTTTTTGATCTGACGCACACATCTTGATGATATGTAGGTTTTAATAGGCATGTCCTGATCCGTATTCGGGATAGGGTTTGGTGACTGATTAAGTCTTTTTTTCTCTTATCTGTTATTGGTTCTTATTGGTTCGTCTAAATTTGGATCATTACATCTGTTATGATGTGAGCAAATACAGTGTCACAAAATGTGTGCCATGCGGGAATAATATTAAATCACAATGAGTGACGGACATTTCTCTCTTGATTAAAAACAGAGTTTGTCCTGAACCTGTTTGTGGTGATGCTATTGACCCTGTTTAGAATGTAGGAAGCTTCGAATGTACTTGAAAATTGTGAGATTTCATTTGATTTAAGTTTGTGTGTTCTGCATAACAGAGAAAGCTGTGTCCATGCTTTTTGATTATGTCTTCTATAGGAAGCATATAGACATAGACAAAGTGGAAGCGGTCGGACAGATACGACCTAAACCATTCTTACACTTTTCCAGAAACAGAAAGTCTTAACTTTTTTTAAAATTAACTTTAATTAATATAATAATAATTAAAAATAACATGTTTAATATTGTGTGTCTTTAATATTGTGGTCTACGGTGTTAAAGGCAACACTTAGATAACCTTGAATGAGACGTTCCCCTTGTCCACGGTCATTTGAAGATCATTTGTGACTCTAACCCTAACCCAAATGTATCATTTTGTACTTTTTTGAGAATTTTTTAAAGAAATGATACCGTATGTTAGATATTAGTATGTAGTTAGTTTGTTCCTCAGCATTACGATGGCTTTTATTGAGCGGCTTTATAACTTTGAACACCTGTGGCACATAACCTAGATAAGATAAAATAATAATGAATTTATTAGATTTAAGTTGGTTTTTAGATTTAAACGGGAAGTTGTGTTAGTTCTAGTTATAATATTAATGCATGAAGCTGGATTCCGAATGGGTTTCTATTTAATACGTGTAATTTTGGGCTAGTAGGTATGGATATAGTCATCATTCTCATATTTTACTTTTTTTTTTAATTTAAATTATTCATAAAGTTGTTACTGAGTCTATTGAGCCTTTATTTCTTTGTTAACTCAGCTACAGTTTTCAACTCTGATACCAATGAACATTAAATTTTTCTGAAATAAGTTTACTGAATTGTTGATTTGAGGATATCGGGCCTGTTTATAGGAGAATATGCTCTTGTTCTAAGCATAGTGAGCTATTTTTTCCATTAAAGTTCTAGTCATTTAAGGGTTATATCATGTGGCAATGATTTTAGTTTTTATATTTTTTTTTACAAATGGGGCCAAAACATTTACTAGTTTTGAGATAAATGTATGGATTCTGTAATCTAAATAAAAGTGGACAAACATCAGTTTAGAGATTGGATCGAGTCCAATATTAAGCCAAAAGTGTATGTTTTTATTAAGCCAAATGAATGAATGTTATTGATGTTTACATTTTTTCTTATTAATAATTTTTTGAATAGTAAATAATCGTTGTGATTATGTGACCCCTGCGTATAGGGTCAAGTGTGGTCATTGCTCTGTGTGGATCTGTTGCAGAACTGGTCAGCGCTCTGGATGCTCAGAAGATCTCCGGCGTGTCGTGTGGTCAGTCGCACTCTCTGGTCTCTCTCTCTCTCTCTCTCTCTCTCTCTCTCTCTCTCTCTCTCTCTCTCTCTTTCTTTCTCTATGTGTGTGTGTGTTTATTAGTATACAGTAATTGTTCAATATTGATGTGTGAGCAATGAGCATAAATATTCTGTCTCTTGTATTTAGGCTGATTAAGAACCTGTCTATGCATCGAATATCACAAGTCATGTGTGGGAACCGCCACTGTCTAGCGCTTTCTAAAGGTGAGATCTCCATGATCTTCACTGGTCGCTGGGATGTTCACTGCTCGGCCTCTGTTTCAGACGGTCAGCTGTTCGTGTGGGGGGAGAACTCCAGCGGTCAGCTGGGTTTGGGGCGGGGAGAGCCGAACGCATCATCGCCACAGCCGCTCAAATCGCTGGACGGGATTCCACTGTCCCAGATCAGCGCCGGCGGCCACCACAGCTTTGCCCTGTCTCTGTCCGGAGCCGTGTTTGCCTGGGGCAGGAACAGCGCTGGACAGCTCGGCCTTGACGACATACAAGGTACAGTGGCACCTCCACTTACCAATGTCTCCTAACCAAAGTTTCACTTTACGGAGAAATCGCTAATGTGAGATTTAAATGCCATACCGGCCAAAATGCAAACAAAACTGTTCTGTTATATTATCAATATTTTATCATTTTAAAAAACATTTTGTCAGAAGCAGATCAATGCATTTGAAAATGTGTCCCACCTTACCAAATGTTCACTTTATGATGCTGTTGTTGGCACTAAGTGTTTTTCGTGAGTTGAGCTACCACTGTAGCTGCTGCTTGGATCTAATGGCTTTTCTGAACTCTGAATTGATGTTCATCTGGGTTCTTCCAGACCGAGCCGTTCCCTGTCACATCAAGTTCCTGCGCTCACAGAAAGTGGTTTACATCAGCTGCGGAGAAGAGCACACTGCCGCCCTCACCAAGGTACCTGTGCGTTTGCTCAACCAGCCCACATCTCAGAGTGTGAAGCAGTTGAATTTGTCTGCATAGATTTTACAGAAATTAAGAAGAAAGAAATAAAATGAGTCAGAATAGCCACTAGGGGTCATATCCAAAATGTGCTTTGCATTTAATCATCCACTGAAATTACACACACACACAAACCCGGAGCAGTGGGCAGCGTCACAAGTCCAAACCCATACCAACTGCCACAAATCTATATTACAGTGTCATGTAAACAAAACTCTAATTTATTACATTTGAGTGACATGTGTCCTAAAACATTTAACAGACAATTACAATAACATTTATTTTCTACACTCAGGGTCACTCACTCACTCACACATTCACTTGTGCAAAAAGCTCATGTAGAGACATGTAAACAAGCTGATTATACTGACAACAAAAAGCATCTGGAATCGTTTTCCTATACATTAAACGTCTGGTTTAAAAAATTGAAGGAATGTTGTGCACATGTCGTGCGTCAGCATTTGTGTTTACGTCTTTTTTTTTTCTAGTCGACAATATTTCTTTTTTCAGAATACAGACTTTGTGATGTGACAAGCTTTTAATTTTAAGTACTGTAGTATGCTTATTTTAAGTTCATTTACAATTTAAATCAAAAAATTTTTTTTTACATTTTTAACGTTTATTCAAATACTTTTTGTTATATTATAGAAAATGTTTTTTTTTAAAATCATTGAAAGCAACCCTGGCTCAGTTTCACAACTTGAGGGCAAACGCTTAACGCTGCCTACTGCTCCGGGTTTGTGTGTGTCTCGTCACTGTGTGTGTGTGTGTGTGTTACTTCACGGGATGGTTAGATACAGAACACAGTTTCAATACTGCTCCTAGTGGCCATATTGACAAACTCACATCCGCTTTATTATATCATTAAATATGAAACTGTGGTGCATGTGTGTTGATTCAGGAAGGAGGTCTGTTCACGTTTGGAAGTGGATCTAGAGGACAACTGGGCCACGACTCCACCAACAACGAGCCTCTTCCTCGCAGAGTCATGGAGCTGATGGGCAGCGAGGTGTCTCAGATCGCGTGCGGACGGTGAGGGGACGTGCAGTATATGTATAGTGTGTTATATATATAGAGGCCGTTAATACATGTCAGTGTGTGCTACACCTCGCAGGCATCACACACTTGCCTTTGTGCCCTCCACCGGCTTGCTCTACGCTTTCGGCTGTAACGCTCAGGGTCAGCTGGGGACCGGCTTCACAGGAAATGCCATGAGTCCACTTCCTGTCAGGATCGAAAACATCCAGAGCCTATGCAACCGTAAGATCAGTATCCGATTCGCCTTTTTAATGGTATAAATCTGCTTTCTGTTTTGATGATCTGGTTGTGTGTGTTGATGTGATAGATTGATTGATGGATAGATACATTTATGGATTCAATTAATTAATGTGAGAATTGATGGATGGCTGACAGGTAATAAATCTAGATCGTTGGGTGAAGGGATTGATAGTTTCCTATTAATCTGAAAATGGTGTCTAATCTGATTTTTACAAATGTGCACAACAAAACCTAAAACACTGTAAGCCATTCCGTTTGTGTATATTTTTACTTTCACTTTTGTTATTTAATAAAAGGGTGTGTGCGTGTTCTGAAAGCTCATTCTGAAAGAACTGCTTGTTTGTTTTCAGAAAGCGAAAGCTACAGTTTCGGAAGAATCCACAGCGGAGGGGATCACAACTTTCTGCTGTTGTTGCCTCAAGAGGCGAGTGCTGAAAGTGTCGGTACAAATGGCACCACACGTGGGCGCTGTTGTCCAGTTAAAGCTTTACTGCTACAGTATTTGAATGTCATTTTTTTTGTCTTAACAAGTGTGTTTGCTTATTGTTAAACAGGATCATAAACCGAGTTCCGAGGATTTTCGTATTATCGAGTCCAGCAAAAGCATTGCTCTGATCAATTCCGAGAGTCTAGAAAGATGGAGGGTGAAGCTTCATGACAACTGTGACTCCAGCACCACAAAGTCAGTACATACGTACATTCCATACTCTCTTATGCATCCTGTAAATAGAACAGTTGCTAGATAAGCCTAAAACATTTTTCATGAATAATGAGTTAATTAATTTTTTATTGGTAACCTTATATCTGATTCAATTTCAGCCTTTAAAACATAATTATGAATTATGAATGTATATACTGTGTGTGTGTTAATATTTTTAATAAATAACTATTTAATATAAATAATAGTATGTCAATTTCAGCTTTTAAAATATAATTATGAATGTATATACTGTGTGTGTGTGTGTTAATATTTTTAATAAATCACTATTTAATATAAATAATAGTATGTTTAAGTGCAGTATGTTGAATATTATATATTATACAATTTATAATAATCTCAAAACAACAACACCATTTGTCAGTGCATGTGTTTTTAAATTTGAATATTATATATTCATTATAATATGAAATACGTAAATTATTGTCTTGGTGAATGTTTCTGTAATTCTGTACAAAGTTGTATGCAACTGTGTAGGTTTTTTAATGGTGTGCAGCTGACTTCTTGGCCAGGTCACTGTTGTAAAAGATATCTTGATCTCAATGGGCTTTTACCTGGTTGAATACAGTTTATACAGTATATATTTATGGATTGTTATGCAATATTTGCATATCAATATTTTGTTTATTTGTAATATTTTTATTAATATGAATATGTAACATTGTAAAATATACTACATGTCATAATACAAATACTACAAAAATACTACATAATTACATTGTTATATAACATAAAATAATTATAATTTACTGATTATATAATTGAATACATCTCTGAATATATTGCACGTACCGTGTGCGTGTGTGTGTGTGTGTGTGTGTGTCTGTCTGTCTATATATACACATAGTACATAGCTAATAAAAAGAACAAAACTGACAGAAAAAGAAATGTGCTTTAATTAAAACGGAATTAAAAGGACACGTTGTTGAAATGCTTTTAAATTGTTGTGTAAAGACCCTGCAGTCGTTTCAGTGCTGAATTAACGCCGACGGGTTTGGCCCCTCCCCCTTGTAGGGCGATCTTCCTCCTGTTGTCCTCCACTGCCTGCTGGAATGCCAGTTTCTTGGACCAAAGGTGAGAGAAGCAGATGTTTGAGTCTGGTTCTGAAAGCTTCCTTTCAACATCTTTATCTGAGACTAAAACATCTCCAGCCTCATTTCATGTCTGGTCCTCGCAGTCCTCGACGTGCTTAATCCACACCACAGCCGAAACTGTTCCACAGATTATCTGCTTACATAAGGACAACCGGTGTCACTTGCACTCAGGCCGGGTATTATGGGTTGAGAGGTCGTGTCTTCATTTTTTTGAAATGCTGCTTTAAATATTTGATTAAAACGACACGTGGCGTTTAGGGAAGCACATGCAGCTGCAGAATACATCACATACGTGTCCCATTTCTTCTTATTAGGATTATTTTGGCATGAAATTATGTGAATAAAATCAAAGTGTTGCGCTAAAATGATATAAAAAAAAATAAAAATAAGGCTTTTCATTGTCATCAACCAGATTAAATATTGTCTCAGGTTCAGAACATATTGAAATATCTTTCCAAAAACAGATTATTAATGGGATCAAATTTACACCACATCTTTGCTGTTGAGATTCTAGACATTTTAATTTGTCGTAAAACCTCTTTTTATGCTTTCAGTGATGATGGGCATTTTAAAACCAACCCTAAATCCCCAGGAATCGACTTGAGCGCCGTTCAGCTGCTGTTTGAGATGCTGATGCAGCCGCCTTTCATCGTGATTCTGAAACAGGTGTGTGTTAAAGCCCCGAGACGTGGGTCCGTTTTGTCCAGACCTTTAGATCTGGTGTGTGTTCCTTTCAGGCGTTTGAGTTCTCTCTGATCCCCGCGCTGCCCTCCTCTCCTCCTGACGTGGAAGCCATGCGGATTTACTTGATCTTGTCTGAATGTCCCGCTCTCAGCGATTCCAAAAATTTCATCCCCCTCACCATCCCATTCGCCAAGGCCATCCTCAAGCTGGACACCAACCCAAGCAAAGTGCTCGGTAAGATAGTGTCCATCCTGTTCAACATATCTCGCTGTATGTAAAGTGTGCATTATAAAAAGACCCCTTTTTTCTAAATTTAGACAATTGATTTGCTTTATATGTGCATATTTAAAATATATTCAAAAATACAAGCGCCCATTTTTCCGCATTTTTAGTCAGGAGCCATTGCAAAAAAATGGAAATGTGTGGTCTTTATGCAGTGGGACTTTTTTCAGTGTTTTTTTTTTTTCTTTAAATAATGGTTCCGGAGGCAGACATGTGTATGCTTTTATTGACTGTATGACAGAAGTAAAGAAACATTAGCCACGCAGCGACACTTGGCAGTGGCTAAATAACACTGGAAAAAAATAAAGATAAAGTAAATACGTCTCCCTCTATATATATATATATATATTTATAGAGGGAGACTCTATATATCTCTCCCTACTGGAGAAATGTTGCAATCTGTAATGTCTGTTTAATTGTAATATATTTTTTTATCCATTATTAATGACTGCGAAGTGAAATACGAGTCACAAGTTTGCTTTGTTAAAAAAAGATCTTTCTTCCGCATTTAAATATATTTCTTTTGTGTGTTTGTGCCTTGTCTTCAGATAATTGGTGGTCTCTGGTGGACTGCGAGGTTTTCTCCAGACAGGTTGAGATGTACAAAAGCGTCCTCGTGTATCTGTTGAGCAAAGGGAAGGATCTTCTGATGCAAGTGATTCTGGATATCTGCATGAACGACATCCTCCAAATCCTGGAGAAACTTCACAAGGTCCTTCGCTTTAATCCGTGGATGATATTTCCCAACATTAGAGATGTTTCTAGACTTCATTCTGTGTGTTTATGTGTCATTGTAATCCAAGTTCTCATCATAGGTTAATCTAAGAGCCCGTCATGTGGACTACAACCACTTCTACGTCCCCGACATCAGCACCCTGGTGGAGCTTCGGGAAGACTACCTCAAATGGTTTCTGTGCAAAACCAATGTTGTGAGTGTGCATTTGTTCTCCGTGTGGGTAGATCTTGAAATAAATCCAAGCTAAAATAATTGTGAAGATTTCAGGACAATCCTTGTAGTTTGTCATTTGTGCTTTGTTGAATTCAAATGAATTGGATTGGTCCTATTGATTTGGATTTAATGAATCCTATTGGACAAGGTCATTTGAATGTAATTTAACTTAAACTGACTTAAATGTGACAGTAACCAAGTTGATACTGTGTTCAATTATTTTAGGTCACGTTATGGGTTGATTTATATTAGGATTGAACATCATTTAATATAAGCCAATTTGACCAATCTTGAATTAAAATGGACTAAAATAGAATTTGGATTGATAGAATCAGATTGCTCAAGTGAATCATATAGATCAAGTTGATTTTATTAAGGAATAAATGAATTGGGTTGATTTTAATCTGATACAGTGAAGTACATTAAGCAGATTAATTTAATGGGTTTGGTTGGGTTACTTTAAATTTGGATTTAATTGACCAGAATAATTAGACTAGTTGATTTGACAGAATTGTTTTGTTAAGGTTAATTTTATTCTAGATTGAATTAATCAAATGTATCATTTTAAGTGTTTGATTGATGCAATACTGTGGCCTAAATTAGACGTGTTGCTTAATTTGAGTATTTCTTTTTCCGTTTCAAACAGAAAGTCCTCTCATGTCCTCACTTTCAGGTAAGACGTCTCCATGCACACTTCACTTGCGTCTACCATGGCTTGATCATGTGACTTTCTCAGGCTCTTCATCAGGCTCCTGCCACGTTATGTGCCTATCCGTTCTTGCTGAACGCTCAAGCCAAGACAACCGTTCTGCAGACTGACGCTGAGCTGCAAATGCAGGTAACATATTCAGATGTACAGTGGTACCTCAACTTACAAATGTCCTAGATATTTCTCGAGAAAATTCCCGAGCAACAAAAAGCGTCGTTGAAAAAATTCTGTGAAAATTTCGATATATGAAAGGAGCGCCTCTTTTTTTTACCGCTAGCATGCAGGGAGATGAGAGTCCAGACGTGTTGTTTAATCTTCGCACATGTCAAATAAAAAAAAAAAAAATACAGAGGTTTCAGAGTTCTTGCTTCCAAAATACAAAATAAAATAAAAAATAATTTTTCATTTTTAACTTTGTCTGTAATGCAGCTGAGTATTTATTCGTTTCTTACAAAAGTTGTAAACGATGCTGAGAGAGCATTTGTGTTGGACAGAATCAGAAAATGACCTGTTCAGTTGCTCAAAATGTATTAAAACAACTGAAGTTCATTAATTTAAAAGCTGAAGTGATTTTATTACTTAGAATGTGTGTTAAAACTTGTTTTTTTTTTTTTTTACTTTGTTGAACTAGCTGAATAATCGTTCAAAACCTACTGATTAATCATTGGAATAATCGATGACTAATTGATTAATTGTTCTAATAATCGATAGAATAATAGGTTATTAAAATAATTGTTTGTTGCAGCCCTAATAACAATATATTTTCATTTATAATATCATTTTTGTCTGAATCTACAAAGACATGGCACGGATTAGATGGATTACATGTAAAATGCGGCTCAGCGAACAAAATTTTCCCCGAACAAAACGGCTCTCGGCACGGATTAATTTTGTAAGTAGGGGTACCACTGTACGTGTATATAATGCATAATTCTAAATAAACTTTTTTAAACGTATTTAAGCCCTTTTTAACTACTGTTTCTATAATCTAGATGGCTGTAAGGGGGGCTAATTTGCAGAACATCTTCATGCTGTTGACGATGGAGCCTTTACTGGCCAGAAACCCTTTCCTGGTTCTGCACGTCCGCAGGAACGAGCTGCTAAGCGACGCTCTCCGAGAGCTCAGCATCTACAACGACGTCGATTTGAAGAAGCCACTGAAGGTTGATGTTCACCATCCATGACATGTGATTGAACATCGGGGTGAATCACTCTCATCCATCACTCTTCATCGCAGGTCATCTTTGACGGAGAAGAAGCTGTGGACGCCGGTGGAGTCACTAAGGAGTTTTTCCTGCTGCTGCTGAAGGAGCTGATGGATCCCATCTACGGCATGTTCACGCAGTATTCCGAGTCCAACCTGCTCTGGTTTTCAGGCACCGTGAGTTCTGCTAAACTCTTTTGCACAATCGAAAAAATCAAAAAAATTATTGTTGTTTAATAAGATTTAACCCTGAACATCAGGTTGTCAAACAGCAATAGAATAACACATAGTACTCTTTGCTTCAAATTTAAATAAATGTAAGGAAAAATGATGTAAAAGTAATGATGTAAAGAAAAAACTCCTTCAGATCTTTTATAGTCCTTTTTTTCTGCAAAATCTTTAAAACGATTTTAGTTTGAGGAGCTGATCTGCTTTGTGATGTGTTCGCTTTGACCAATCAGAGCAGGGAAGTCTCAAAATGATTTGTACTCGAGCAGAAGAGTTTTGCACGCAAGCGTGAAGATACGTGTGCACGCTACTAAACACACACACGCAAACCAGCAAACTCTTTTTGGCACTACTTTCATCCCATAGAAACACTGGAGTGCGTGTGATCTCGAGATCAGACGAGTTTGGCTGACTCGTATTAATGTTGGATTAAGATCGCGAGGGGGGTGGAATCAAGATTGCGATCTTTTAACAATTAATTGTGCAGCTCTAGCGTTTGGTCTCGGTTTACTTTTTTTTTATAGGGGTGGGCGACGAAAACTACTTGAAACACTGGTTTAGCCCTAATGTTTTCATTCATACACTCTTTTATTTCTTGTGTGAAAGTTAGTTTAAGTAAACTTTAAGGGCTGGAGTTGGGTTTTTAACACCAGGTTTATAAAATAAAATGCAGTAAAATACATAAAGCAAGGAAAATAAAATACAGTATTGGGTTTAGATTTTTACTCTTTATATTGCGCTCTTCTTTTGTAGGCAAGTTATTTGTCTATTTTCCTGTATGGATTTATTAGATGCTATATTTACCATATTTTACGAACTGCAGGTTTTTTTTTTTTTATTAAAACATCAATGGGATTTTACCATTTTAGCACAGCATCCTTATAATAATAATAATAATAATAATAGTAATAACGTAAAAAAATATAATAATACAAATAATGATTGAATCTGATTCAGGAAGTGTTTGTGGTGGTTGCAGTGTTTCGTGGAGCACAGCTGGTTCCACCTGATCGGGATCGTGTGCGGTTTGGCCATCTATAACTCCACCGTGGTGGATTTGCACTTTCCATTGGTGCTTTACAAGAAGCTTCTGGACTGTTCTCCGTCTCTTGAAGATCTCAAGGAGCTTTCACCCACCGAGGCCAGGTTAAATCATGTCTCTGTCTATCTCTCTCTCCTCTATTCATTTTTTCTGTCTATATATCTATCCATTCATCCATTCTCTCTTATCTATTCTGTCTGTCTGTCTACCTACCTATATAGTATCACTCTCTCTTTCTTTCTCGCTATCCTTCCACATTTTATGTATAATCTGTCACAATCTCATCTCTTTATCTCACAATTGATCCATCTATAATCATGTCCATCAGTATTTTTAGTTTTAAATTTATCACATTGTCATTTATCGGTATATATTTTTTCAAATTTGTATTTATTATATGTATACAAAATTACAAATATTGAGGTCTGCACCACATTGTTCTTGGTTTTCTCCACTTGTGTTTTTTTTTTTTTGTATTTTTTCTTGACGCAGCAAGTCTTTCAGAAACTTAACTTCTGCAAATCACTTGGCGGCGTTAAATCACAGAGCAGTAACTAAGAGCTAGAACGACTCTTCTCCCCCTTCTCTCTCACTCTGTTACATAAACGCCTTGTTTTCATGCTAAATTAAAGCTTCGGAAGAAGGTTGGAGCCTCCAGCCAAACCGCTAATGGCTGCAGGAGGAACCCAGAGGCTCTAAAAGTAGCTGCAAACAACTTCACAATTACTGACGACTTCACTTACAAAAAATGCATTTATTTTTATTATTTAATTCAATGTTGAATATTCTTGCTCTGCATAATCATCAACTGAGAGTCTAATTAATTCACTTTTTAAAAATGATCACAACAGTGTTAGAGCACAAAATTGACTACAACTATTTCAGAAATTTGTTGCTGCCTTTGGGGATTTAGAAATATATTTTTTCTTTCTTTGTTTCTGCCGTTGAGATTCATTCTGCATTGGTTTTCCATTCCTTTCTGCCTCGGTTTTCATCCAGGTGATGATTTTAACATGAAATGGATTGAGACAAAAAGCATATTGAACGTTTGTTGGAGCTGATATCCAGGATTTACAGCTGTGTGTGTGTGTGTGTGTGTGTTTGTGTGTGCGTGCAGGAGTCTTCAGCATCTGCTGGACTATACTGAAGATGACGTGGAGGAAACTTTCTGCCTCAACTTCACTGTGAGTTTGGATCTTACTTTTCACGTTGTTACCTTACGTGGAAGCATTTTTGTATTTTTTATTTTCTGCTCTTGATACACATGCAATCTTTTTTTTTTTAACGTACATTTTTTTTTTTTAAATCTTCGGAAAGTGCCATTAAAAAAAACTTTGATTTATGGAAAAACTAACATTTGATTTATGGAAAAACTAACAAAACTAACTAAAATTTGCAAACAAAATTGACAATGACATTTGATTATTACAGTCTTGCATGCAGCTTTAGAAGTTGTTCTTTTGACATTGTTATTTTTTTAAGACCCCTATTAAAAAAACCGTGTGCACATAAAAATTAAATATATACTTTATAATAGTAGTACATACGTGTTTATTTACGGTTTCACGGGCTGGTTCTGACCCACAGGTCACAAGAGAGAGTTACGGGGTGACGGAGGTGAAGGAGCTGGTGGAGGGAGGGCGGAGCATCGCCGTGGACAACACCAACCGGTGGGTGTGGCTTTAAAATATATCACTTTACTCTCTGTCTGTCTCTGTCTATACAATAAATAGTACATACTGTATATGATACTACATAAAACATTTTTTAAGTAACTGTTCATCTGTCTTTGAAACATTTTTTACTTTTCGATTCCTTTATGTGTCTCTCACTCTATTCTGTCTGTCTGTTCATTTTCTGTCCCTGTCAGTGCATCTGTCCATCTGTTTCTTTTCTATCTTTCGGGTTGAATGTTTAACAGCAGGAATCTAGTGGCTTTGGAAAAAACATTTGTAAAATGAAGCCATAACAAATGAATATAATGTGTGTGTGTGTGTGTGTGTGTGTGTGTGTGTGAGAGTTTGCGTGTGTGTGTGGGGTCACATGAACTGGTGAAGAGATTACAGCTCAGATTATCAATCATAATGCACGCGCTCCGGCCGCATGTCAATATGTGCTGGGATTATATTTCATCGTGTTGAGTTTCACCCAGGAATTTAACAGCTGGTCAGAGAGAAAGTCAAGCGCTTTTCCCTCCTTCGTTTTTACTAGACGAGTGTAAAAGGACTTCTGTCTGTCTCTCTAACTTTTTCATCTGTCTATCTGTTATCAGTGTCAGTCTGTCATTCATTTCTATCTGTTGTATATCTCTTTCTATCTGTCTTTCCATCATCTATCATCAATTTCTTTCTGTCTGTCTCTCCATTTATCCATATTTTGTACAGTCATTCATCTTTTTTTTGTCTATTATCTATTCTTCTATTTTCTAATTATCTCTGTTAATTCCATTTTTCTTAGTCGCTCCAGTCTGTCATCTCTTTTTTCTGTCTTTTCACCGTCTGTCCCATCATTTATTTTGTTTATCTGCCTGTCTGTTCCTTCTCTCAGTCTATTATTTATCGGCCACACTGTTTCTTTTATCCACCACTTCATGTCTTTTTATCATCTGTCTGTCTCTTTCTATATTTCTGCCTAATCAGTCATTAACTACCTACCAATTCATCCACTCATCTGTCCATTTATCTCTTCTTTCTGTCTGTCTGTTCTTTCATCTTCCATCTATTCTCAAATTCGGCAGCCTGACAAAGTGTCCTGGTTATTGTAGGTCTCACTTTTTAAATCCATCGTCAGTTTTTAGTTCTAAGATGCATGGCTCAGTCGATAAAAGCGAGGGATTTGGGTTTTTTTTGGGCGGGGCACTAACTGGTGGAGGGCTTGTGTTGCAGGAAGGAGTTTGTGCAGGCGTATCTGCAGTACGTGCTGAGCGACTGTGTGCAGGAGCAGTACTCGGCCTTCTCCAGCGGCTTCCTCAAGGTGTGCGGGGGCGAGATCCTCTCACTCTTCCAGCCCTCCGAGCTCATGGCCATGGTGGTGGGCAACAACAACTACAACTGGGAGGAGATGGAGAAGGTGAGGAAGCGGCCCAGACGCACCTGTGTGTTGAGGATAATCCGCCGCTTTCTTTCTTCCCGGTCAGAACGCTTCCTACAAAGGCGAGTTCTCGGACTCTCACCCCACCATCAAGATGTTCTGGGAGGTGTTTCACGAGTTTCCCTTGGAGAAGAAGAAGAAGTTTTTATGTAAGAAAGCGTGTGTTGTATTTCTCCTCTGATTTCATTGGTCAGTCTGTCTCTCTTTCTGGCTCTTCTTCTCCTCTCTTCAATTTCTGACTCTTTCTTTCTCAGTTATGCTGTATTAATTTTTGTTTTTCACTCTTTGTTTTTTCCCTTGTTATTCAAGTTCAAGTTTCTTTATATAGAGCTTTTATTAGTTATTGTAGTTAAAGTTTCTTATTTATTCACAGTATTTTTATTTATTCATTTATTTATTGCCCTATCCTGCTTTGCATTTGTTTTTATATTTATTATCAATGTTGAACCTAAATTTTTAAATTGTGTAGAAATATTTAACGAGTTAACGTACAACCAAGTATCTAATTTAAAATGCGTACAAAATATTTATAAATGTATAAGTTGCATGCATATACGCATCACGGTCCCAAGTACAACTAAAAGTTGCTCATGTTGTGTGTTGCACAGAAGTGAACAATAGTGATTCATTAATTAAAGCAATATTATGACGGCATTCAGATGTGGACGTGGTTAAATTTTAAATACGCGTCTCCTGAATGCACATTTGTGTACTTAGTTTTTTATTTGTTATTATGTTAGCATTTTTTATATATACATACTGTATATATGTATAGTTTTTTTTGCTTTCTTTTTTTGCTGTCAATGTTAAAAAAAAATACTATATATATATTTATATACTGTATACACACATGTTTATATATTATATATATAAATTATTACATTTTTGAAATTGTCTCTTGTTTTTTCACCATGTATTTTAAATTGCTACATTTTTAATACAAACATTAAACAATATAAAATCCAGCAATTAAAATACAAGAAAAGTACTTAAATACAAGTAAAGTAAATAAAGTACTACACGTAAAAATGTAATACAAATTATATATAAGTATATGATATTTACCATTGTGTGGCTATACAATTAGATGTAGTTATTAAAGTATTAACTACATATAATTTAGTATATAGTGCGTCACTAATGAAACGACAATTGTCTTTTCCGTTACAGTGTTTTTGACCGCCAGTGATCGCATCCCGATTCACGGCATGGCCAGTGTACGTATAGTCCTGCAGTCCACCGCCGCGGCCGAGCACTACCTTCCCGTGGCACACACCTGCTACAACATGCTGGACATGCCCTGCTACCAGACCAAAGACGCCCTCCATCAGCGCCTCACGCAGGCCATCGAGCAGTACGAGGGCTTCAGCCTGGTCTGAGACCGAGACTGCGAGACTGGCCGTCTGCTAACGCTGCACTTTAAACCCTTAGAGTAAAGGAACAATAGCTGCTCGCATACATCCTCCCACAGATGAGCACATACTACACACAGTTTGAGTAAATCTGTTATTTTTCTAGTTTTACAGACTCTCTGGTTTGCTCGTCCGGTCGACACGCAGGGTGGTTGCTGTTGTTGCTTTTTTGTGTTGTCAAAATAACTATTTTTTAAATTAAAAGTAAAAATAAAGTTCACATATTTTTTTAAATAGTTTTTCTCGAATCAGTTGTGGTCCTGACCGACCAGGCAGTTTGTCTAAACCGAGTTGTTTTGACAACTGACACGCTAAAGGTTTGGACGTGCTTTTTGGAAATCTCGGTTCTGTTGTTTGCCAGTTGTTTTTCAGATTTAGAAAATCACAGTTCTAGGGCTCGGCCGAGTTCATCACTTATAAGACCAAAATATAACAAAAAACATCCAGTTTATGGGATCATAACTATTGCAAGAGAGGCTCATCACTTATATAAAAACAAAACATAAAAGAAAAAAAAAACATCTTACCCTCAATTTTGGGGGTCTTCTCCGGGCTCATCACTCACTTCTGGGGGACTCTGCAAACTGGGTCGCAATATTTTTTCAGCGATCCCTATTATGCATCTAGTGATCCGACTAGGTATATTTTTCGTTTCATTTTCGCTCTGAATCTCACAAATTTCACAAAAAGGTGCAAGTTGATGAGATGTCGTCCTTCTCCGTCTCTGGCTTGTCCACATGAACCCTCGAGGAGACCGATTCCAAGAATAATCCTGTTTGTCCCGAGCCTGTGCTCAGATTGGACGCGTTCCCGTACCATGCTTTTTTTTGTTTGCAGAGGGACATGAATAAACTTAAATGCGTGGAAGTGGTCGGCGTGCGAGAGCGTGCCATTCCCAGGGTGCACGGCCAAAGCTGCTTTAAATCCGGGGTGATTTTTAATTGTGAAACATGATCCAGCAATAATCACTGGTGTGTAGTAGTGGGGGCGATTACACTCATCCTACAAATGTGAACAGTGAACCAATTGATGCTTGAAAACCAACTTCTTGTGGTTAGTATTACGTAGTTATTTTTGAATGGAGAAACGTGGTCGTCCATCTTGTGGGACTTGGTGGTCTCAAACGATGTGGGATTCTCTGGTCTCCACGTGGACATGGACATGGCGTCACGCTGCATGGGATGCATTCGTTTCAACATGCTGGACAGTCGTACAAACGTTCCCGCTCAACTCTTTTCTGTCGATGAAACAAGGGCTTCACAGCGGCTACTGATGCATTACTTTACTGAAACGACACTTACTTTTCTAACCTTCAAATGGTTTTGTTTGATCTTTTTCAGAACAATAAAAGTATTTCATCTCCGATTGTAACCGAGGATTATTTTGTGTTACATATATTGTAAAACCTCTAATAGAACGCCATGGCGGTCTAATTTTCAACTCCTCTGCTCTAGTTCTACTAGAGGTGGTGTTCTATTAGAGGTACAAATACACACAATTAGTTTTTTTTTTTTATGAAACAAAAAGTCAACAAAAGTGAATTCAGAAAAAATAGTTTGTTTTATATCATATGTACAAAATACAAATACAATCATGTACTAAAATGTACACACAGTATTCTTCTCATCCGTATTTGGTAAAAACAAGGTCACACTACTTTTTTTTCCAATCTGGAGAATAACAGGAGGACGTGACATGCACGATCAGCGCTCGTGAGCTTTTCCATCACTCGGTAACAATATTTCTACCGAGATTTACCCGGGATTTAAATCCTCGGTTAAACATCTAAGATTCTTTCTAAGGGCAAAAACACAAGCGTTGTACCTTAGCGTTTCTTCGATGCTGTAACATTGTTTCACTATTTCGCTAGTGAAAGAAACTTACCAGCCGTTTAGTAAAAATCCACTCTAGCTTAGTCAGTGGTCTCATAGGTCTTCAGTGTTAGAAACAATCAAATTCATCTAAAACAAGTACGAGATATTTTCACGGAAACAATAATAGTACTGAAAATAAACGAATTATGGCACTAGCGACGATCGAGAAGCACACAGAGAACCTTCCGTTCAACTGATTGAAGCCTGATTTCTAGCTATGTACACAGTTTAAGAGCGCTCTCGTTCTTCAACACTTATGACGGGTGTGAATGTGGGCAAGATGGACGCCGTGCTACATACCAGATACATTCAAAGGCTTGTGGGAAGGGACGCAAGCAGAGTAGTTCACAAAACATGGTTGCTGATCCGTGGCTCGGATCCCAGCGATCAGATATCGTGACTGGTCCACGTTTGGCCTGTGGCGGAGCACTAGATGAACTTGGAGGAGTCTCCTTTACTGATGAGCACCTCCAGCAGCTTCAGCTTGGCCTTGATGTGTTTGTACTCGTTGTATTCGCCAGCCAGCGGCGAGCGGTCTTCCTTTTGCACGTTTCTGTAGGCGCAGAAGAAGAAGTCAAACACTGAAGCGTTCGCACGTACCTCTTTCCCAACCAATCCTTGCGCAAACATCGCCACGGAAGGCCATTGTTACCTGCCGTTCTGTTTGAAAAACTGATCCTCGAATTCCCGGAGGTTCTTGCGAATCCTTTTCTTCTCCTCGCGAGCTTCCTGGAGCTGCTCCACCAGTTCCTGCCTGTGTGTTTGGTCAGAAAGGAGAGATTGAGGATTGTTTGCCAGGACACAACGGTTCTCACACTGTTCTAGTATTTAACCAGGTTAACCAGGTTTAGGTTAACATCGTACGATGATTGTCTGAGTTATAAGATCAATGCAACAACTGAAAAGTAGGTGAATGCTTCTTGAGGAAATGTTTCTGCAGGCCTTGAAACAACGTTCTATTTCGCTTGGGTTTATTTGCAAATGCAAATCAAAAAGTGTTTGAATTTTTTTTTAACACCCTGGATAATAATTTAGAGTGTAATTATAAACCAATTATAACACTCATAATGCACCATTCATTTATTATAGCCCCATAAAACCATGTAATAAATGCGTCTCCATAAATCACCCTAGTGTTAGTTTTGTTCATGGCGTAAATTCACGCAAACACATTGTTCAAAATTTTTTCATGCTCACAATTGAGTTAATCGGCCAAAAAGTCATTTTTTTTTTTCAAACTCACAATAGAGTCAATCGGCTAAAAAAGTAGGAGTTATACTTGGAATTAACAAAATGGAGGATATACTAATTTCTGAAAAATTTGAAAAGGAAAATTGTGCGTTTTGCTTCTCTATTCACACTGAACACTCACATGGTGGCGGCGTGCAGGTTGGACAGTCTCATGTCGCTCGTGTTCTTGGAGGGTGAAAGTTCGTCGACGGGCGAAATGAAGCCATCTGCGTCCTCGTCCAGCTGGTTGAGAAGTCCCAGCATGCTCAGATCCGGCTTAACCGTGAGCGTGAACTGCGTCCCGGCGTCGTCGTCATCCGAGCCGTCTTCCTCCTCCTGGAACACAACAGATGGTTGAATGGCATCTCCAGGCGCCGGCTGGAACTAGCATGGCGGGGCGGCCGCGTTCTACTGGTCGATTTGGACAGGAAACGGGGTTTGGTTAAGCACGTTAGTACACACGGGCACGCCGGGTTGATTTGAGCGTTTAGTGCGGCGCTCTTCAGATCAGCTGTGGAATCAGTCCTGACGCTTGGTGGCCATGCGGTTACTGATTGGTCAGGCTGCGGTGGTGATTGGGTTAATGAGAGGGAGGAGGTGGGTTCAGCCACGGAACAGCTCTTCACCTTGGTGTCGCTGAAGAACAGCGCTGGGACGCCCTCGATAATGGGCTGCAGCAGCGGCCCTCTGCGCTTGCTGGATGGCGAACCCTGTGATGGGTGTTAATAGTGAAATTACAACGCAGTCAAGCCAGTCCTTCACATCAAGCCTCACGGAGACGTACACAGAGACTTTAAGAGAGGAGGATGCCTCAACAAGGATGCCAATTTGGCCTGTGGTGTAAAGTAATTGAGTAAATGGGCTTTGTTACTTTGCTAGAGTACTCTTTGACTACTTGTACTGCGCATCAAAACTATAAGCAACTTTTACTCTCTACTTGACTACATTTGTGATTTGTAACATATGTACTCTTTACTCCACTGCATTTGAATTGAGGTTACTCTCCATTTAGTTCTACTGTGGTCAATTTATTGACCTTATGAGGCCATATCGCCATCTGCAGGGTGCTGAAGGTACTGATAAGCTAAATCACTTGAACATGAGTTAGCGGTTGCACTTTTTTGCACGTTTGAGTTTGACTGAGACTGACTTTTTGTTTTCGATTTTGTTCTGCAATTTTGAAACATTGAGATGTTAAATTTCATTTCTATATTAAGAAATAAATCCCTCATAAATAAATAGTTTATAGTTTATAATTTTAAAATTAGATACTTTATGACTTTTAATGAATGAGATGAATGAATGAAAACTCCTTTTTTTGACCCACAGCGGGGGACTCAAGTCTTCTTGGAATGGGTGACTTGTAACTTGTAATGGAGTAATTTTTACAGTAAGACTTTTATACTTTTACTTAAGTATTGTTTTCAGGTACTCTTTACACCTCTGGTTTTAACAAAAGCTAAGAGCTATAGCCGAATGCTAACATAAGTGACAGCTAATGAACATCATAATTCCTCCTTCCAATTGGACAAAAATCAATAAATGGGTGTGTGAATTTATTGTGTCCGAATATAACCCGAGGGCAGAGAACGTCAGAAGCGTAGGTGAGCACACATAATTCGAAAATAGGATGTGAGCTTGTGCTAAGCTAACAACAAACTGTGCTTTTTACCATATCACTCTCCAGCCTATTTAGAGACGGTTATGATTACGTTTTCAGGGAAACATGGCCCAGCGACGGGGTTCCGGATGCAACCAATCATCTCGCGCGGTTAACTGTGCTTGGAGCTAAGAAATGCAGAACTGTGTTTATATCAACACGCAATAGTGTAGGAGTGGAGAACATTATATTTACCAAAGAAATTCATCTTCATGATCACTGTTGGTATGTACATAGAGTGCTATTGCTAAACAAGCGCTCATCAGACTGTACACACCCATTAGCGAGCTACAAACCGCCCACCCTGAAGGTTTTTAATCATTACCGGAAATTTCTACCAGGCTATCCTCAAGACTAGAGCCAACACGCCGGATCATTGTCAAAACAAACATTGCAGCTTACCAGACGGAGCCCCGCCCACGCCTCAAAAACTGCAATCAGGTGACTGTTATGCTAATTCCAGCATACGAACTGGTCTAAAATCCGTGCTCTAACAAGAATTTTAAAGAGATAACGACCTGACCAGAAGGGGGGCATCTCAATGGAATCAGATTAGGTCCAAAGTAATCAAACGTAAATTTCAAAAACACAAGCGAAAATGTTTCACACTTTTACCCTTGCAAACATCACATTTTCGTTCAAAATTGTTTCTCTTTTCAGAGTGTTTCGTTTGTTTCATTTTTTTTTTTTGGCGTTTGGACTTCTGGCACAACCTTTACTCTGATTGGCTGGTGAGAATATGATTGAAATGTGATTGTGTTTATGAAATTTAAATTCAGCCGCAAGACTCTGAAGAGGATAGTGAGGAAGAGCATCTGTGTCTTCCACTGTATTGTCTTCACCACTGCATTTCACTGTGTATTGCTCTGCTGAACATGGTTGAAATGACAAAAAAAGCTTCTTTGACTTGGTACGCGATCTAGCTGAAGTGTGGCTAAGCTAAGAGGATGAAGTGAAATTACCGGTAGATGCTAACTTTGAGGCAACAAAGAAACATTTTTAACTAAAATGTAACAAATGCGTTGCACAGTCTCAAAGCTGCTATATAAAATAAACAGAACAAAAAATATAATTTGATAGCACATTTGACTATGACTAGACTATGAATAAATAAAAGGTGAAAAGAACGTACGATGACTGGGATGGCCGACGCTCTGCAGAGGATCTGCTTGACCAGTCGGTATCTGTCGTACAAAGGCTTCATGACTTGCCTCTCGCTTTTGGTGACCTTCAACAACAACATGACAGATGATAATTGACATGTTTTATTTTAGCAATTTTTTTCTTCTTTGACAAATGAACCACTCACCGGCCTCCCATGAATGTTCTCGTAGTACAGAAGCGCTTTCTGAAGAGCCACTTTCTCAGCTCCGATCTGTTCCCGAGTCATGTCCTGAAAAGAAAAACAGAACATGTTAAGATCGAGCTAAATACAGCAGTGTTTTGAGCTTCATAGTATCGAACAAACTGATGATCATGGTTTTAAGATATGAACACAGCATGAAAATCTAGATCTTCTGGAATATTTTCTTAATCATAGTGTATTATCTATTCTAAAATGTACATTTGAATGCCTTGGTCAATATTTTGAACTTCAAAGAAATTGAAATTGTTAAAATTATAACAAAGAACATAAGTGAAGAAATAAGTAGATAGATAAAAATAAGGATCCAGACTAATAAAAATATCAACTCACAGCGGTGTAAAAAGTAGAATAGAGTAGAATATAAAACGATGGAAGGACGTAGAAACATATACATGAGAGGACAAATAGAGTGACTTCTTTTTCTCTTTACTTCCTTTTTCAAATAAAAGGAATAAAAAAAGATGAATAAATAATAGTGAGAGAGTTTGTCAGTACGGCTACTAGTATTGAAATTATATCAATACCACTGGACCACAACAGCCACAGGTGTGATGAAATAGAGGGTTTGGAGACAATATGAGAACAGAGAGAACACCTTAATGAAATGAATGAATAGAGTGATATGATGGAGAAAAATAAATAGATACGGTTAGCAAAATACAATTTTATTTTACAGCAAATCTCACCTTAATGTCTTCAGGTCGTCCAGTCTCTCTGCGTTTCTCCTGCAGTTTGTTTACGACCGTCTCAAGTGTATTCTCGACTGGAGGTTTGGGGGCTTTGGTCTCGGGGGCTTTTTTTTCCAGCTGAGACCCAAAACTCTTGGGAAGCGTGTTGCTGCGCTGTCGGGGGATGGGTGTCAAATCTTCTTCTGACTTCAGCAACTTCTGATCTGTGAGAAGGCAGAACATGAAGCAGCAGTGGTTTATGTCAGCAAGAAGTGTTTTTGTTTCTTTTTTGTCACACAAGTTCTGAAAATAAATATATTACGAATGTTTGGATTAGAGCGATAGATCGGACTGGTTGATTTGTTAATGTAGTTTATATTCTTGTTCATAGTCATTTGAAACCAAAGTGTAAAGAGATTTTGCAAGACTTCATGTGTCCATAAAAGCTCTGGTTGAAAACAGGATCCTTTGTGGTGTGATTTGGAGACTTTTTTTCTGAATTCTCTTGGAGAAATGTCAGTCATACCTTTTAGATCTTTGCGTAATTTGGCCAGTTCGTTCATCCACCTCAGCACCTCTGGATTTGCGGCTTTATCGCTGTGTGAAGGCTGGAGAGACACACTGCTATTAGAATCCGTGACAGGCACGAGACTTCTCACGCATGTTACGGAACTCATTTCTCACCCTGTATTTACGATCATCCTCGAACTTCTCCTCGAACCTGTGAATCTTCTTCTTCAGAATATGGATGCGCTTGGAAAGCTGGGCCGAAGTGAGCTCTTCCCGGTCATCCTCGCAGGAACCTAACGAAGAACTTCTGCGCCTAAAGAGCAACACATTTCCATTGTTCACACTCTGTGGATCCAATTACAGCGGTACCCCAACTTACGCAATTAATCTGTGCCAAGAGCAAAAACTTCGTTACAGAGCGTTTGTTTAGTTTGCCCTTTGGCAGGTGTTTATTAAGGTACAGTAAATAGTGACACAGCGGACTATCTCACATGAATGATTATCGCCAACAAATGACGTCATGCAAATCCCTGGAATTTCCGTATTACATGACGTCATTTTAAGATGGTGGCTCTATTTGGCAACATGTGTGATGCAAACGTGAGAGAAAAAAAAAAAACAATTAAAAAAAAAAAACATTGCCATTCTGGGAGAATACAAGCTTTTATTGTCTTTAGGAAGCAAGATAAAGTAGTTCTCTAAAACAAACTACTGTTTTTGTTGTATTTTGTTTATTGAACGTCCAAAGAAGATCAAACAACTATTTTACACAGGTCTGGACTCTCATCTCCATGCACGATAGCAGTAAGAAAAAGATGCGTTCCTTTCGTATAGCAAAAAAATTTTGGTACTGGGGACGACATGTTTGCGGCGATGCATTTCGTTACTCTGGATTTTTGTTATGTTGGACATGTATGCGTCGGAGTACTAGCACGGTTTGTGTGTTACCTGACAAACGAGTGAGCGTTGGGTGGCGATGGCGGAACCTCCGTGTCGTCCAGATACTGCTGACCGTCTCCGTACGCGTAGAAGCGCGGAGAGACCATCGGGTCGCTGTCTTCCTCCAGGAGCTGACGAATCAGCTTTCCGCCGACGTGAGGCGAGACACGGGCTTCCTCGCGGTCCATGCTTTCTCTATGCCATGACGAGTAGGCCGGCACCGGTTCTGTAAAGCAGAAACACACACGTGTTGTCAACACACTCCTTGTCTGATGGGGCTAAAAATAGCAGGTAAATAACAGCACAGCATGTTTTAATTTCACAAGTCACTAAGGAGATAAGCCTGGAGATCTGTGTTGATACACCGCCATGGCCAGACCTTTGTGTACATATCAAATTTTAACCAGTCTGATAGCTGATTGGCCTTGACGACATTTCGTTCAACTCTGAATTGTCCGGCGTGTCTTGAAGTGCACATTGTGTGCTATTAATCAAACACGGGAACGTGTCGTAATGCCCTGCTGTTGTTTTCGCCCCAGTGCGGTTCCTGCAAAGTGACCTGTGGAACTTGGCATGAATCATCCAACTCGATCTTATCTATTGTTATAAAGCTGATAGCAGCAAAATCACATGCACTGATGTTTGAATTTGGAAGGTCGATACAGGTTGACACCATTATAGAGGTTGAACATTTTGGAATAATTTACAATTTGGGACGTACGATTCAAGTAAGTCAGTAAACAATAAATGGCTTTCCGGTTCGATGGAAAACGGGCTTCCTGGATTTTTGGATGCCACTCGCAAGCCACTGCACATGTTACTTAAATGGCAAACAACTGAATTTACACAACAAACCATTTACTGTATGACATGATGTTACTGCTAACTCAACCAAAAACACACGTGTTGACCTGTCAGGTTAAAACAAAAAAAAAAATGAAGAAATGTGACGCTGTGTGATTGTACAGTAATTTAAGAGATTGAGAGGACAAAAACATACTATTATTTTCTGACTATTTGGTGCACCAATAAAAAGAATCTATCCATCAATTTTCTACCACTTACTCCACTTCTGGAGTCAATCCCATCAACTGTGAATTAGTGGCCAACCATTAATACATATCTACCGTAATTGCGCAATTTTTTTCGTAGTTTCTGGATGAATAATAAATTTTTTAACATGTTTTAGGACTTCAAGTGACTTCAAAGTTACGGTAAATATTTGTCAGTAAATGAATTGACTGTACAAAATCCTAAATATTGTGCTGCACTAGTTCATGTACGTCATGTTGCGGTCACCGAGTGCTAATTGTTGATCGTGTCTGTGTTTTGTGGTAACTTGGGTGGTTTTCTATGTAAACAGGCCAATCACAAGGCTGTATATTGGTATATGCATTATAAACATCGGCAGACTTAAGTCAAACATCTCAGAACGGCCAAACACCCGATTGTCTTGTTTTAAGGGTAAACTCTCAGAGTGAGTCCTTGATTATGGTTTTCAAAATTAGATATTTGGACTAGTACAAAACGATAAAAATTAAAATAAAATAACACAGGCACATTGAGTGATTTACTTAAAACGCGCCATTCACTCAAAACTTTATCCCGACTGATCCTGTGCGGCTTAAGTTCCTCGGTTCGGTGCGATTTTTGAGTCATGTGTTGGAGTGAATGGATCCGGTTGAACTCGGGAGCACTTGAAGCCATTTTGTTGAGCAAAACGCAACCAAACCGCCACAAAATGGCCTTTCACTTCAAACTCTCACCAAAAAAAGAGGCGTGCAACTCAACGGGTTATTGCAAACATAAATAAAAGCAGTTATTACTGTGTCCAGGAACCGTGCGAGCTGGGCTCATGCCAGTTTGGGTTTTGTGTTTAATGGGAATTTCCATGCAGCGTTTAAAGGTCAGCGAAGAAATATGGGTCTCCTGAATATCAGGGTTGGAGAAGATCTCAGCCCTTACCATCGCTGTGACTTGATTTTAAAAGGCTTTTGAAATCATGAAAAGGTGCTGGGAAGAAACACGAATCTGAAACAAAACAAGGAGAGATGACCAGGCAGAAAGAGTCGGGTGTTTTTCACAGTGGTCTCTGCGATCACATGGCTTGAGACCGCGGGCATCACAACTGACGAACATATGGGTAAACCGCTGCCTCCTGGCACCACACTGGGCCACCGCAATGGGATTTGGCACAGACGGCAGTGGGACAAAGGTCTGGTCGCTCAGGGTTACATACTGTCCTCTAAGCTACTGTATTTTACATCTCTAGGAAACATGTGAAAATAATTACAGACTTAGTGGAACTATGTGCAATCCTATGGGATTTACAACCTTTAGCTAGGGATTTGTATCATATCCTTTAATGAAATCAATGCTTTTTTAATGCTAAAACGTAGAGGGGGGGAAACAGAGCGCTGTGGTCTAAAATGTTCTAGAACTAATATTATGCTTTGAAAAATATAATACTGTATTAAAAGATAAAAAATGCACTAGAAAATATAATTCTAGTAAATTAAACAAAAATTATATATATATATATATATATATATATATATATATATATATATATATGAATAATAATTTAATATAATTCTGCTTAATCAAAAAAACAAACAAACAAACAAACATTATCATGTATATTGTATGAGATACATATTTTGATCATTTTGTCATGGAGCTCAACGTTCTAGGGATGTGCACATCCACACTGTTTCTCAATAAACAAAATTGTGCTGCTGTTTGAATCAGATTAGTGTGAAGATGAACAAATTGTGCCATGAGTTGCTTAAAACTTTCGCTAGAGGGCGTGTGTGAGCAAATGCGTAATACGGGACAAAACTGCCAAGTCCATCTGCACAAAATTAATTATAATAAAACGTTAAATAAGCATCAACCTGGCAAACCTCACCACAGGCAAAATACATACATACCACTCATCTGCGCCAAAAAGCGAAAGAAAGCGCTGTTGTTCTTAATGACAAAAAGGGGTGTGTTGAACGTGTTTTCACAAGTCTAGCCGATGCAGCATGGCTGGGAAAGGAAACAGGAAGGTCTGACGGATCCGAGAGTGGCGTGCTCAGCTAGTTTAAAAGGTTTCGCTCCGACGTGCACATAGCAACAGCATGCAGACTCAGGAATTTAACCTTTCTCGCCTTTAACTTCTCAGTTACTCAGACTATACACGTCCACTTGTGGAACCAAACGTCTGCATGACGCTTGACTCGTTGCCCCCAACCCCCACCCCAAACAACATCAGACCCGATGAAAACGGCATGGCTTTTACGCCACTGTGGAAATATGTCAAGTCTCTGTGGTATTACGCAGCATCCAACGGCGAAGCACGTAGCAGCAAATAGCTGCACAGAAAACAACCAGAGAGCTTTCAGTGGTGTGTTTGTGTGTTTACAAACATTGCATTCTGGGAAACAAAAAGCAAAAAAAAGGTGGGAAAACAAAACCCACACAACCACAGTCAGATCTGCTTGACAAACTCCCGCTGGCATTCACGACTCATTCTCAGGGGCTTTCACACAGGAACCAAAACAAGCCCCATCAGTGTTTGCGCTCAACATCCATACGCAGAAATGTAGCATCACTGCCACAGCGTCTGCGCCAGCACCCTGAGAACTTCTGGTCTTCTGTGAGGCGACCACAACAAGCCTGACTTGCTGGAGCACATGTCAAGACAATGTGGCCCAAACAGGCTTCCAGCAGCCGCCCATGTGCACGCAAAGTAGGAAACTCCGATTAAAAAAAGCCCACTGACCTGCCCAGTTGCTGTCGTCGGTCAGAGCGGACAGGTCCAGGCGCGGGACGTCGTCGCACGGCTCTGCGCCACTAAGAGCCTCCAGGATCTTCATGGCAGGCGTCTAGCAGAGAACAGAAGGAAGGATAAACACCAACTACACCAGAGTGGGGGGCAGTGCGCTTCTTAAGTTGAGCAATACCCTGCGTACGCCTTCCCCCATCTACTTACAGGTTGGGAGGAGGCAGGGGGTGGAGCTATGGGACAAACCCCTGCCTTTTGATTGGCTGGCAGGCTGTGTTTATTTCTCGGTGGGTGTGGTCAGTCAAACTTTTTTTTCCCCTCAGCTCCCACCCCTCCCTTCAGCCCCCAACTGTTGTCCTGTGCCTTTGAGCAGCTGTGTGTCCCAGTAGCCGAGGAAATCGGAGACGGACAGAAAGGGCGGGGGGACAGGGGACAGAGAGGGAACATGTCCAGCACGCCCGGCACGCAGAATCCCCTTCCCTACCTTTGTACTTGGACATTCACTCTTCTGTCATTGTCAATGAGGATCAATCGCGCCAGACCGGGCACGCAGTGTGGAACGTGCCGCTAAGTCGCTCACTTTTACTGCAGGTTTCCGGTGCTGGAGTGGTGGGGCTTCGGTCGGGGTCTATTTTTAGAAGCAGGTTGAGTTTTTCCCCTCGCCTTCTGCTTTTCCGTGCCCCACATTGCGGATGGTATGACAAAAAGTCCGGCTATGAGAGGTGTAATCTAAACGCAGGGTATACTGTTAATAAGGTGCTAGGCTTACACACGCTAAAGCCGCCGGATTTGCAAAGCGCTTTGGCTGTTGCAGACATGTTATTTCTGGAGACGTGATTTTTTTATTCAAGCACATCATGGTCTAAAAACTGCCAATGGGGATTTTATGATGCTGCGCTCATGTTCTTGTGCTCTATGCCAGTGGTGAGCAACCTTTTCTGATTTGGGGGTCAAACTTGACCGCTGTGAATTTCAGGTCCACCGTGACTGCGATACATCAATGTGAATGGATAAAATGAGTCTAGATGTCGGTCTGCAGTTGTTGTTCAGAAAGCAGTTATAAGATGTTTGGGTCAAGATCTGTCTTTGAGTATCACAGAATCAAGATGATTGTGTGTCTTCGCCAACAGCATAGCTAATTTCAGATCTTCCACAAATTTGAAAAGTTCAGCAAAAGAAAACGGAAATATTCCTGATTTTCTCCAAGAAGGTTGTCTGCGGATGAAAGTTATCCTAATATGAGCGTACAGCCATACCTCCTAATGAACTAATATAACACATGTTCTCGGCTTGTAGTATCGTACAGTAAAATATACAAATGTACTAAACAAATTCTCCATCAATACAGTGAAAAATACAGCAATAATTTACACTCCACAGAGATTCGCCACTGGCCTCCAACCTGAGCCATTTAAATAGAGATTTATGTCAGGACATGACACAATGAAACAACTAAAAGTGCTGGACAATAAACGTGCTAACAAAAGGTACACGTGATAAGAGAATGTTACGAGGAAAAGTGTTGTAAAAATAACTGTGCACGTTCAAAGGCCGATCATCCTGGTTTTCGTCACCTTGTAAACAATCAGAATTAGGAGACGTCGTTAATCCCAGACGCGGCGAACAATGAATCTCACAATGACCCGTTCCGTCACCGAGGTGATGTACCGTTGTCTAAGAAAAGCACTTTATCATCTACTTTCTCATCTTACATTGATTACAGTGTTTAATTACTTTACAAGTTATTTTAAACCTAAAGGTGGGTGCATCATTTATGGCATATTTGCCACATGACATGATATTTGCAACAATAAATGTTATGGGTTTGATTCCCAAAGAACACAAAGTTCTAAGTGTGACGGCAAAACAAAGTCATTTTGGGTACGTGTGTGTAACTGTCATTTAGACGCTAACACTGATATATAGTCAGGCATGAGAAAATAACAGTTTGCTGCTGGGATCCAACCACACAGCGCCTGTTTTCCAAGAGTTTATGGCCACCGGAAAAGATGAGCGACAATATAGAGGCCTTGCACAAAATATCTTGCTTTTAAAATTAGCTTGAAATGTTTTTTCTAGAGAAGCTTTTAGAGGTAATTGTCTTGCTCCTGAGGGTCGAGAGGTGTGCAGAGGCCGACGTGAAACAAGAGTGTGTTTACAGGGCGAACGGAAAGCTGATGTATATACAACATCCACAGGCTCATGATTAACCGATGACGAAAACGACTTGTTAAGCCGAGCAGTGGAAGTCAGTTGACTTAGATCAACGGGCTTTCAGCAGATTTGCAGCCTTCACATGATGCCTGTCCTAGAAAAACACGGTCCAGAATTTCTAATCATGGGCAATCAGCAGTAAACAATTCATCAGATAATCTGCTTGTCATCACTCGTTTACGCCATGATCAAAACCGTGACGACTAATGGGATTATGCCGCTGGTTACTGATGGGATTGAAGCTGTGATGGTTGAAAAATAAATGTAGCAAGAAGCAGGAATAACTAATGGAATATAAGCCATTATTTGAAAGAAATTATTAAAAGAAAATAGCATAATTATTAAATATTTAAAAAAGCAAATACAAATAATTTACGTGAACAAAATGACATGTAAATAAAAAGTTTTGCATATTCCTAATTTAAAGTAAGTTCACAACATTGTGAAAAATATACTGGAAAACATTACCTGAATATATTTCATGATAATATTTGTTTTGTAATAATACTGTGGTAATATTATTATTTTAAATATGACTTGCTGGAAAACTTAAAAAAAAAAAAAACATTTTGTTTGCCCTCCTTAAAATGTACGGTTATATACGTACATTTAATAAAAAAAAATAATAATTTTTAAAAAAATATATAAAAAAAAATAATAATTTAAATCAAGTGTGTTTGTGCGTGTGTGTCTGAAGGGTTGTTAGGGATTTTTATCCATTCAATAAAAATAACTTAATAAAATAAAATTTTGATAAACTGCAACTGAGCAGGCATCATGAAACAACATATAACAAAAAAAAACCTATATAACAAAAATAGGAAAGTGAAATGTGATTGGTTGGAAGTTGTGGTCTGGACATGAATATTAAAGGGTTACGTCTTTCCTCACAAACCCACTCTAATCAGCTGTCAGCATCAAGGAAATAGGAAGCGCTTTTACCACAATGCATGGGTGCGTGTCACAGCAGAGTACAAGGTGTTCCGCACGTCGGAGCGAACAAGTTCATGCGACACACTGATTCCACATGTATGTCACTCTGGTGACACCACACAGGTCACTGTTTAAACAAAGATTAGAGCATCCAAGACGACTAGGAACTACACTTGAGTTTGAGCCAAACTACTCAATATCTCATCTACCCCCGATTCCTTTGATTAGACTTGCGTTTTAAACCAGGAAATGTTTACATCTAGAACAAGTGACTTTATAAGATACGGCTTATCATTAGCATTTAACTTTACAGGAAGTCATTCATTTTGAACGACAGGTCGCAGCAGGTCAACTGGCGTTCCTGTGGAATTATTTTCTATGGTAATGAGTTGTGACGCAGAGTGCAGCAGCCAATCAGAATGAAGACGTCCCCTGCCAGCAGTGGGAGTTGGACCTGCCAACCAAGTGTTGCAGGTTCAAATCCCAGTCCGGTGGGTTTCATAACTGAGTGTCCTTGGACTAGATGCTGTAACACAACTTAAGACTGCCCACTGCTCCGTGATTGTGTTTGTTCACTTCCCTGGATGATTAAATGCCAAGTACAATTTCGATACCTATTGGCCAAATTGACTGACTTGACTTTTTACTTTAAAGACTACCATCTCCTCTAGTCATGCTGAAATTAGAACAGTACTTGAATCTTTCTACAGAGGGAAAGTACTGGATTTGGTGAGAATATACGGTAACTCATTAAAGTTACAAATCTATTTTTTTATTATATGTAAGAGACATAATACAGGCCCACAGGTAGACCGCTTACTGATGGCACACTGGCACTTAACACTCCCTCGATGCCCAGATGGCACGACAGCAGGAGTGGTGGTTCAACAAATCCAGGATGTTCTCGCAATAACTGTTTGGATACATGACGGCTTTTTCTGATCCTTATATCCAGTAGTCTGATTGTGCAGATCAAATTATGGGAGAATGAGTGCGTTTCAGTGCAAATGTATGCAGGCCTTCTTCACAATAGGCCTAATACACGTCTCTAATACAATAAATCTATAAGTAAATAATGATTTTTGTCTCACCTGAATCACCTCCATTTCCTTTAGATGATTTTCCCTAAACAAAACAACCACAAAATTTAAAAGGAACACGCATCTGTCACAAAACGGTCAGTTTAAGTTTTAATCTTGAATCATTAATGTACTTTTTTTTAATTTACGGTACTTACCAGTTTTCTGATAACATGGTGTTTGCGGTGGCATTTCCTTCGTGAATCCCAATCGGCACTTCGTATTCCATTAGCTAGAATTTTCAAGTTAAAAAAATGTTTATTTAGCTGAATTGGTGAATATTTGTTCATGGATTTTTAATCTGAACTTGGCAAATCTAAAATATGTGATTAGCATAAATTAATTATGCTTATAATTTAGCTGTAATAGAGCATTGTGCCATTTTTTAAGTAGGTTTAAATTATACCATACAATTTATTTTCAAGGTGTTATCAGACAAAACTTTATCTCAGTGTTTAACCAGCAATCACGAGTGATTTCATATTACCATTGTGAATCTAACGTGCGTCAGCGGCGGTGTGCCAGGAAAAGCCAAATATTATTATGGTTTCTGCCCAAATGTCATCATAACACAAACATACAACTAACATGAGACGACCATGTTTTGGCCAAAACACTGATGATAAATACACATTCTGCTTAGCAAAACAAAGTGCAACATGTGGCGCTTTAAGCAAACATTAGAGACATTAGGGATTTGAAGGTAATTAGCCGTCAGGTGCTTGCATCACTTTCATATTTAAAAATTCATATTTGGTTGTTGAGATGTGATTGTTCGAAACAACAGTATTGCGAAAGATGGTCTACTGTCTAGAGCCTAAGTTAAATAATCAATGACTTCTTTAACATTCAAGGACGCTATAACTAGTGAAACAGGAGAAGGTTAATACTGCTGGCAAATCTATACTGAATGGTAGAAAGGAAGAATAATGGATGCATGGGTGGATGAATTGATGGATAATTACATAACACAGAATATTTAGAAAAATGTATAATCATTTTATTAATAATTTTTTATAAATAATGTATTTAATATTTTAAAATAATTAATAATAATAATAAAAACATGTTTATGTGTGTGAAAACATTGCAAAATTGCTGAAATACAATGTTTTCAGTTTCAGATAACATTAATTTTCATGCACATAAAAAGACTAAATAATAATATCGGAGTTTCATCCAGACAGACGGCAAGAAGGACATGATGATAACAGTAAGAAAAAGATTACAGAAACTTACAGTAGAGGCGTCCTGGTTTCTGCACCACTCGCTCAACGTGGGAGTGTGTTTGGGCTTCCTGCTTCTGTGACCCTCGTGTGGCAGCGGCTGAGGGCTCTCGTCCTCCTCTGTGACCTTCACGCCAGAAGACGGGATGTTCTCTTTATCACCTCCGACCCTGAGAAAAACAAATTCACTTTCAGGCACCATAGAAGGAAAAACTTCATGGATAGGACGTAATGTGCTCGATCAGAAGAACTGAGCAGAACTGAACAAGACCCTGTGACCGTTCCTCTACTTAAAGCGATGCTTTATTTACATCTGTCTCTTAAGAAGGTCCAGATCTTTTGTTTCTGGAGTCCAGGAGATTTATTTAATGTTTTCGGTGTCATAGTTTGCTCATGGTAATGCTTGCAGTCAACAGGATTAGTTAAGTCGCTTATGCACTCAAGTCACAGGAAACTCACCTTCATCAGCAACACAGTAGTAAAACGCTGTAATGATTCCAGTACAGAGTTTGCTCCATTAAATGTCCATTAAATAAGATGTGTTGGGCATTTATAAAAATCATTATTACGGTAGTCAAATATTCCCAATAAAGCAACCCCAAGAATGAATGTCACTTCACTGTTTGTCTCCTTACACTGGTTACCAGTTGCTGCTAGGGTCAAGATTAAAGCTTTAACTTTGACCTTCAACACGATTACTTGTACTGCACCGTTTTCTCTAGATACTCTCTAGAACACGAATATTCTCTCTCTGGTCAACTATAACCAGAGAACAAACAGCGCTAGCAGTTCCTGTACGTAGTTCCTCTTGCAACTTACTAACTCGCAACAAGAAAAAACTATCTGTGAGTTCACCGACTGTCATGATCTTCTGTCTGGTGTATTTCACGCTACAGCATTTACTGTGTGACAAATGACAAATTCCTGCTATTCGTTTTGTAAGTCGCTTTGGATAAAAATGTCTGCTAAACTACGGTAAAATAAAGACTGTCGTTTGTTTATCACTGGTGGTTAAATTAGTAAAGATTGGAAAGAAATACATGCCAACTTCACACAGAAATTCCCAGAATTAACCTCAACCTCAGTTTCTATCTGCTGTGATCCTACAACTTAATAATTAACACTAATAAAACTAGTATTCATACGCTCATGCAATCATCTGTGATCAATATTTTATCTATTCAACATGTCAAACTAAAATTTCAGATATTTTTTACTAGACAAATGGTCATGTTTTTATGTACACTGAATATGTTCACAATGTTTGGGTTCTACTGTTTTTGAAAACGGCTAAATGTGTATACATTTACAATGAAGCTGCATTTAAACAGTATTTGTTGCATTGTAGTGATACCTAATTGCCAACTTATAAGGACACAATGTCTCAGCAATTAGAATTTAAATCATAGTAAACCTGATTATCAGTCCATTCTAAAAGACAATCTATTAATGAATGCAAACTATTTTGATGCAAATCTGAAATAATGAAATCACTTCAAGACAATAGTTTGTGGTGATGAGCTTTTGCTGTAAACGCTGCTGTATTTCAGGAGAAACCTGCTCTTACCTGGAGTTCTCCATCTGGTCTCGTAGGTGTCTCCTCCTTTCTCGTGCTGATGACACTGGTGATAAAAGGCGATGCGTCGGCTTCGGGACCTCTGAACTTTGACCTGCGTGTCTGCGCGTGGTAAAGAGATGCTGCTCCACTGCAGAGCGGATGGTCTTCTCCAGCAATCTACACAGAAGCAAGAGAAAGACACATCAGTGGTCGATGCTAATTGCTTTAATCCCATGAATAATGTAGGTCGATTCAGATGACAATTATCCTGCAGTGGTGAAACTATAAATGTTATATAAACTTTTATATTTCAATATACATCACGATTAATCTCAGCCATCACACTCACAGTGTTAAGTCCGGTCTGTAGTGTCCTGGACACATCTGTGAGCTGAAATACATAAAGACAACCATTCTGAGCAAGATTCTCAAAAATGAAAACATTTCTGTCTCAAACATGTTCACAAGTTAGAATATGAAAGATTGAGGGAAAAAAAGACAAATTGAAAAAAGTTGATAATTGATGCTGGCAAACACGAAACACGAGTAGAAACAACAAATGGATGGATAAACTATCCATCCTAAAATACGGCAAAAAAAACTGATGGAGATATTGATTAAAAAGAAGTTAAAGAAAAAGGAAACTTATACAGGAAAAAAAGAATAGATTATTAAAAACAATGGGTAATTTCTACCTAAAAGATAGAGGGTTTGCTTTTTGGCCATGATGAAATGAATAAGAGCCAGAAAACCAGTCAACCTCTAAAATAGCAGAATTATGAGTATGAAGAGAACAGCACACTCAGGGACGTGGCTAGTTAACCGCTATTAAAACACGTTTCTTCATAGCGTGCCGTATTAAAAAAACCTCGGATCATTGGATCATAAATGTAAACACGTTTAAAGGCAGACAGGAATAACCCGGTGTGGAAAGCAGTGATGGGAGTTGATCTGATGGCCGCTACCAGCTTTACATAACTTGGCGGTCGCAGGGTGCGATCCAAGACACGAGCGCTGAAGCCATCAGAAGAGGCTATAAAACCCGCCGCGGAGGAAGTCTTTGCGTAACTCTTACCCGAGACATTCCTTCCATTCTCACATCTCATATTAATGATAGTGTCTCTGCCATCCATAGATTTTATCACAATGAGATTTTTAATTAAAGATTACAGTAGTGAATACACTTTTAAAATAAGTCATTTAAATCAACAAAGTCAATGAAATCATATAAAATAAGAATTCAAAGGAGCGATTCATACTAATAATATTACTAAAGTAATACTACTACTAGTAAAACTACTAATAATATTACTAAAGTAACAATGTTAATAATAATAACAACAATAATAATAATAACAATAACAAAATAAAATTATCTTGAATATGATGTAAAATATTACAATGGCCACCTCAACTATCTGACTTTATATTACTTCATATACTCTGTATAACTATTACTTTTATAATTCATACATATATTATATTTGATCTATATTCTATATCCATCCATTTTCCCATTTTCTAATATGTTTTTCAATTTCTGGTGGCCAACCAATCACAAAGTGGGAAACACAGACACACTCTCACTCACAGATTCTTCTTTATAAAACACAGAAAAATATTCTTTATAAAACAAATCTATTACAATTATTTTAGAAAAAAAAACTACAATTAATGACTACAATAACAATTAAGAATTCATAACAGTTTGTAATTTATAACAATTTGTAATGTATGCCTTTCAACAACTTTACCGCTGTTTACATTATTGTACAATACATAAATCTTTTCTCCGCTGTGAACAATTATTATTCTGTGTGTATGTACACGGTCAACATGCAAATGAATACTGTAATTACATAAATGCATGTAATTATTTACATTTATTTTGCCCAAGTTCTGTAGAGCAAATGAGGTTTACGCAGACACTCTGGAATGATCCATAATGCCACTAAACTGAAAACATGCTAATATTGTGTCTTTCTTTGAAATACAAATACTGATAAGAGGTTTGATATCGCTCACAGGCTGCCCGTCACGTTATCTGGACTCGAGCACACATTGGTTTTAAGGCTGTCAGCTCATATTCATGGATGAAATGCATTCTCAGCTCTGGTGGCAGAGGGAGCATTAGCGTCCAGCGGGCAAGCGAGATGGTGTAAACATGAGAAATGTGTGAAGGGTCAGTTGCTATGGTACAAGAAGAGACATGAGCTGATGCAATGAGTCAACACATGAAGTGAGAGAAAACAAGCAGAAGAGATTCGTCAAGTATGAATGCTTTGTGTTACGTAAAAGCTTTGTAAGCAGAATCAAAGTTGGATTTGTACATATATATTTGTAAGTTTTAGATTTTTTTTATATCTTTCTATTTATATTACACTGATTTTGAAATAATGTACATTTAATGTACACCTAAAATAGATTTATACATTTGTATACACATGTATTTAAAAGTATAACATTAATAAATAATTTAAAAGTACAATAATTAAAATATCATACTTTGAATATGTGATAGTATATATGAAAATAGTTAAACGAACTAATGTTTTTTTTTAATATATTCTTGTGTTCGTAAAAATTTTCTTTCTTGCACACATTATTTGCATCTCATACGCATTACTGACTAGATTATTGTTAAATTTAAAAACAAGTATTGAGGCATTTCACTTAACCTTGCAATTATACATGCTTTAGCTGTCGTTTTATAATAACATTTTTGCTGTAATAATGCATTTTCAAAATAAGAACCTTTGATCTTCACATTTTAGTTTGAATTTTAGTAAAAACAAAACAAATAATAAGATAATTAAATACAGTACATTCTGTGCAAAACAGACTTGAGATTTGATGAATGGAATATAGACGGATATAAAGACAGACAGACAGACCGATGAATGGATGGATGGATGGATGGAGCGAATGATGAATGGATGAAATGTTTAATAGCTGAATGAACAGACAGGCTACTAAGTTGAAGAATGATGTGGTGATGGGTTACATGTGTAGGGAGCAACACAGTGAAAACAGAATGAAAGGAGCAGAGAAAACGAGGTGGTCCTACCTAATGAAAAAGGGAGATATTGGTCGCTCGTCTTCATAGAAGCTGAAACAAAGAAACATAAATTAATCAGGGGTCAGTGTGAATAAACAGCTCAATACAAACACAACAGGCTTCAGCCTGGGAAAACAACTGTGTGTGTTGGTGCACATGGCCTGAGTGTCGCATTGTCTTTCACACAATGTCCATCTAGCGCAGCAGTTCAGGCCTTTTGTGTCACCCGTCTTTAGCTGTAACTACAGCCGCACGCGGACAGTCTCTAAAACAATAAGGTGCTAATGAACCTCGGCCCGGAGAGAAGCCATTTCTAGCACGCCTATCTGTGCTTCCGAAGAAAAATGTATAAATAATTATTACTAAAATTACTATATTAGCACTAAATTATTAAAAGTATTACTCAATAAATTTAATAAATATTGGAAACAATAGTACTTTTATACAAAACTATTTATTTATTTTATTTTGCAAATACTGTAACCACAAAAAAATAAAAAAATATACGTTTTATTATTATTATTATTTATATATATATATACACGTTTTATTATATATATATATATATATATATAATAATAATAATAATAAAACGTATATTTTTTTATTTTTTTGTGGTTACAGTATTTGTACTGTACTGTTATAATTGTTTGTGGTCACAGGTTGTGCCACTCATGCTGAAACTACGATGAATTAAGTGACAATAAAAAGCAGATATCATTGAAAGATCCAGAGAGTCGGCACAAAACACTCGTACGTGCAACATTGCACAAACATTGCTGTAAAATGTCATAAAGAAAGTAAATAATCAGAGTGTTGGGCACACTAAATTCCAAAAGAAGGGATTTCATACGGAAAAAAGAGAACAAAGTCCTTTTGGCATCGACAATGTGTGAGGCACATGACTTCCCAACAAACTTCTCGAGTAAGCTGGCATAAAATGACGTTTCACACTTTTGTTGTGAAACTAAAACAAAACAACAACAATCACAAATAGGTCGAGAAGTAGGACTCCTCATTAAAGTTGCGTAAGCTTTCATTTTGAGTTGAATTTATGAATGAGTTGGTGGGGGTATATTGGCATTTTTGCCTGTTTATAAACCAATACATTTCTTAGGCTGTATTTCAGTCTGACAAGGGCATTAAAACGATGACTGTCGTCATGAATTACAGAACGGAAATCCTTCTAAGCCACCACCTCTCTGCAAACAACACAGCCTTGTAACTAGGCTTTTGTGCCTTCAGAAAGAATGGAAAAGTACCACATTAAACAACAACTGAGAAGTATTTACACATGACAGACGACCATATACATAAATGCTACTTGCTTGACCGATGTAAAACATTTACACTGGCACACTGAGTCATTCAATAACCATAGATTGTCATTTTTAACTTGATCATTAAAATCATCAAAACCACACTTTTATACTTAAGTAGATTCAAAAACAAAAAGGATGGATACAAAAACACTGTGTATTAGACAAAAAAAAACTTTAAAGTGCAAGCATTACTGAATTGAGGGAATAGAACTAAACGTCCTAGTTAATTTTACTGCACAGTTATTGTTTATTTCACTGAGCAGTTAATGTTTCAGGAATTGTTCTGTCATTGCAGAGTTAAGTTTTCATATATCAAACTGTTTTTTATTCAATTATATAGATAGATAAGATTGTGGGGGGAAATCTATTTCCATTCATTATACTGTAGGTGCATTTTGTATGATTATTATGCATAGTATCATCACATGAATAATTCATTCCATGAACTGTTAAAGTTGTAGTTTCATTAATTTTAAATTAATTCCCTGAGTGTTGTGTGTTTTTCATTTTTCTGTTTAGTACACAACTTATGCTTTAAATCTCAAATAAAAAGTTTACAAGACACAAATAGTCTTCACTTTAGATCTGTTACCTAAACAGATATATTTCAACGTTATAGTCATATTGCAACAATGAAAAACACATGAATGATAGAGGGATAAAGACAGACAGATTGGATGATATGTAACAATGGACTGGAATGGATATGTAACAATTAACAAACATATGAATGATATATAGATACGTAGATGGATGTTGAACAGACGGCTAGATGGATGGAACGAACAGTGTCTATCTCAGTGTTACCTTTTGGTTTAAAATTTGAAACCTGCAACCTTCCAAGTCCGACTAACTGTTAGGTCACAACTGCTATACAAAATGTGCTGACCGTAGTCTCCTCGTATTGCTTTTTATTCCAGACAGCATTGCATAAGACAACTGGACATAAACAGTCCTTTTTTGACATACCCATGTGTCTTGTGCATCTGTGTAAACTACAAATTTAATTCTGGATGAGTGATTTTATCTCATTACCACTGAAACCAATCATGTTATAAAGTAAACAGTGATTCATTACTACATTTATTTATTTTGTCATCTATTTTTGTCTATAGTAAAGCCTATAGTCTATAGTGATAAAGGCAGTGTAAAAATAAAAAATGCTAGAACAACGAGGCCATCGGAAGCCATATCATTCATACCTAACTTTTACATTTCAAGTAAACTTGTGTGGAACATAATTCAGCAAAAGTATAAACATAGTTGTACTTTTAGGGTTTGATGATGAGAATAAATATCATTATTGGGATTACTGACCCGCTGAAAGTCTCTTTGGCTATGCTTGGTCTGTTGTCCGTTGGCTTCATGCAGTCAGAACCAGGGCTGACGCTTTGATCTGGACTGTGCGGAGGAAATGAAGATGTTCTGGGACTGCCGGAATGAGCCGGCTGAGGAAAAGATCTCGGTGCCGGCTCAGTCTTCGCCTTCTTCACCTGAAATACAATACAACCCTGTGAAACTCCAAAAAGATTGACTGACAAACAAGCTTGATTCATTGACAGCTTACCTTGCTGAACAAGAGAGGCTGCACATGGCGAAAACCATTTGAAAAAGTGGAATAGGAGAAAAATCTCACCCAAACAACAGCCATGTCACTTTCAGCTTGCGTCATTGTACTAATTTGTGTTAAGAACGCAATTACAGCCTTTGTGAAACAGCTATTATTAGTTTTAAAAAGTAGAACGAATGAAAAATAAGAGTAGCATCATCCCCGTTCATAGTTCCAACCCCGTTCAAAATTCCAACCCGGACAAAACTCACAGCATCTACCCTTTGATTGATTTCAAACACAAATGGGACAACCAATCATCATCCAAACAAAGTTCACACAAACACATTAGATCTGGTGTCAATTTAACACGACACAAAAGCTTCAATGGGACAAGATTGATTTTACACTCACTTAATTAGAAAAGTGCAATAGCACAAACCGAACGCACAGGAAAAGTAAAAAGGATCCTAGTGATCAATGTGTGCGTGGGACCCATTTCAGCTCTGGATTTAAACATCAATGCGTTAATGTGTTAATGATGCAAAACACACTGGAAAACCGCTTCCATATTGAGTTTCGCATTAACCGCTTTCGACCGACTGTTTATGGGGAGGTCAAAGAGCCAGGCCAAAGCACAGGACGCAATGTGAAGTTCTATAAAAAAAAATGACATTATGAAGTTTCACCATCATGCTTTTCACACCAATTGAGAATCAGACGAAGATCATCGGCACGATTTGGTAGATTTTCTGCAAATGTCTTCAATACAAAACAGCAAGACAGATGCCAGGTCAAACATAAACATTAAATTTGTACTCTGCGTTTAACTTATACAACCAGTGTGTAACCAGTGGGGGAGTTGTGGTCTAGTGGTAGGGGACATGGACTCGTGTCCGAAAGGTTGCAGGTTCGAATCCCCCCTACTACGGGTTCTGCAACTAAGTGTCCTTGGGCAAGACACACGCCCCCCGGGCGCCACGACTTAGGCTGCCCACTGCTCCGGGTTTGTGTGTGTTCACTTCACTGTGTGTATGTGCACTTTCACGGATGGGTTAAATGCAGAGCACAAATTCAGTATGGTCCCTAGTGGCCATATTGCCGTCACCTCACTTTCCTTTCCTTTCCTTTCCTTCCAGTGAAATATATATACACTTCAGTCTGGAATTCAAAGCCGCAACCTTCCCTATTCCCCTAAGTCCAAATCTCTAACCATTTGGTCATAACCGACCATTATACACATGTTCAAGTTCTGAGCACTTTTCGCAGTTTTAACTATGGATGTGTTTGTTACCTTCTTCTTTCTTGGCAAAGGTACAGGGTTGTGTGGACTGGATTCACTTTCTCTTGAGCGCTCTGGATTGTCTGTCTGGCACTGAGGGTCCTGCAGAAAAAGAATCAGTAGCTGTTTATATGGACTCAAACTGGTCGAGAAATGTGGAAAGAACTTTCACATAAAAGCACGTCAATTGGAAAGGATTTACCGTGTTTACGCACATATAAAGCACCCCTCTGAATTTTCAGGCACAGAAAAAAAAAAAAAAAACAATTTCTGTAGAAATTACAAATGTCGCCTAAAATTACTTATTTTTCTTAATTTAACAAACCTAACTGATGGCTCGTATAACTTAAATGTCGTTTTACTTTTTGTCACTTTTCAGGGAAAAAAATCTATTCTAGCAATCGGATCTCTACCTAGTCAGAAACCCTAACTTATCACCTCCCATGAGCCTTTATACGCCAGTCAATACTTGCATAAATACAATAGTGAGATTATTAATTAGAAAGCAGCACTTCACAGCTGAAGTCCACAAAAGTCTTGGACATAATTGCAGGGGGATGGTGTGGTGTGGTTCATTGATTTCAAGGATCAATATTAAATCAAAATGAAAAATAAATGACTAAACAAAAGTAGCAGTAAAATGTTGAGATGCCATACTGTATTATTACAGAAGCCAATGTAAAAGTCAAGCAAATATGTATTGCGTATTGTTGATCAATTGCAGATCGTTGGCATATGACCTATCTCACTTATCATTGATTGGTTTAACAGTCGAATGGCAAGAGAACGTGATCCCCCGACAGCATAAAACTCGTTTTTGCTAATGAAATGGAGAGAGTGTCAAACTGACAGGAAATCGTTCCTTATCAATGTGAGTAGGTGGCGAGCCCTGGCAGAATCGCAAGGAAGTCTTAAGAGGAATAAGAATTCAACCATCTGTCGTTTTCGGCTTTAAGTTTTATGAAATTAAAGAGAAAATGTTTATATAAAACTTTGTTTTGGATGAGTACAATATTATTACGCAGCACTTCTTTACAATAAGCTACAACTACAATATCGAACATTGCAAAACTACAAAACAATACAATTATCTCGTAATCGACTCATACAAAAGATAAAAAACTCCTAAAATGAATTACAATGTATTTAATATTGCTCACTTGAACAATGACGCAAAGTTAAATTAAAATTAAACTTTAGTCTTTTGAGAAACGTTGATATCACATTCTAGACTATTGGTCAGCAATTGTATATGGTGAAGATGTTGGCAACTTCCTGTAGAGCTACAACATGAGAGTTAGTGAGCTTTTTAGCTAACTTGAAATTAGCTCATAAACAAATATAGCATGATATGGATATTCATGGCTGAGTAGTTGTATGTACAAGACGATGTAAAGCATGGCAACACTGGACTTTATTGAACACTAGCCCTTTAGGAGTGATGGATTGCACTTCTCCATCTAGTTATCTGATGCATAAATCTGAGTTTGGCTTTTCCCAGGAAAACAATACTGGTTTTACTGCATTGTTCCGAGGGAAAGCTTGTGGATGGGTAAATATGGTGTGGGGATGTTCTAAAACGATGAGTCGTAAACCTGTTATCCACAAAACATGGATAATGGAGTCTGATAGTGGATGAACCTGACTGGCCTGCACATTCAGATGAGTTCTGACCTCATATATGAGACCCATGCCTTTTCGTCCTTGAGTGTGTGACCTCACAAATGCATTTCTGGAAGAGAGAAAATCCCCATGAACACACCAGGAACCAAAGAGTGGGAACCTCTTGTTTTGTTCTCGTTCTATGGATTAAAAATGTGATGTAGTGTAGTATATTCAGCATGGGGTACAGTATGTTTAATTACAAAGTGTACTACTGGGACTTTGGAATTATCTATAGGTATTGCAGGAAATAATTTGCAAGAATTAAACACAGATACAGTATAGCATTTATAAAATTATATATTAAATATATATATATATAACTTATATTACAGATTTTTATCTAATACATGTTAATTATTATTATTATTAATATTAAACACATAATGCAACACTAAAGTTTTCATTTTGCTGTGATATTCAGACACAAATAAAGATGCTACAATCCTGGTGGACTCAGTTCACCTTTTAAACACCTTGACCAGGCGAGGTTTTAGTGGCTCTAAATAGCGTTTGACCTTCATACCTTTTGTTTAGCGAAGGTTAATGATAAATAATTGTGTATCATTTATGATCCTAAATACAATTTATGAAACGACTGTCATAAACTTGGCACCATAAAAGCCAATGTGGTAATGGCCAATACTGCTTAAGAGGGGCATAATGTTTTAGGTACATAATGTAAGTACATTTTTGAAAAGTTCCATAATCTATTATCAATAAAATACAAATTTCAAATGTTTACATATACTTTGCTTTACTAAAAAGTCATTTCAGCCATTGATGTTTATTGTCAGATTTGGTCTAGTCTTACGTGTCGTGCTGAATGAATTCATTGACCCGTGTGTCATTGGAAACGTCGTTCTCTGCAGGATGTGGTCTTATTTTTCACAACGTGTATTTTTTTCCATCAGCACTACTCAGTCAGCTTACAACACTGGTTTTCAGATTAGACGGCTCTCCCGCAGGCCTTATCTGGTCAAACACGGTGTGATCAGCACCACATGTCTATGTAAACAAAGAAGTTTCAATAGTTTTGAGTTTCAAGGCAACAGAAAAGGGCTTTCGTCAGTGTGTGTGAAGACTTTCCTCGTGCAGGGATATTTCTGGAGGGAGAAAGGCTGAACATGAAATCTTTCAGATTCATAAAGACGAGGAGTTTTCTTGCCAGAAGCGACGATGAAAAGCCAAACTCAACAATATTTTTGTTTAAATATTGCAAAACATAACAGAATGAATACATAAAGAGATACAAACAGAGTACAAAGTATGAGTATGTCTTTGCAGATCTGAAATCTACCATTTTAATATTCAGTAGATAATGTGTATTGAGAATTGTAGAACTGAATAATGCACTACTGTATTATATAAACGGTTTAGTTTGTACAAAAATGTAAGAACAATTTTGGATCAAATCTGCATTGTATTATGGTTGAGATTTACATTTAAACCATATCATTTACACAGATAAAGCAAGTAAACAGTTCATTTATGATGGGAATTTATTTGATTGAAAAATGTGTATGTTTATTGTGAGCATTATTTCTAACAAAGCTTTATGGGTTTTTTTTTCCTACAACTAAAGACAGTAAATTGAATGTTATATAAAAAGTGTTATCCTGTGACTCAATCAGAAGAGCGGATGCTAGCAACACTAGAAGTTGTGGGTTCGATTCTCCAGGAAAGCATGAGTATATTATCTCATGCACAGTAAGTCGTAACAAAAGAAATAAATATAATTCTCTAATAAAATGCACACTTTTAAACGGCAATTGTTATACTACTATCTAAGCATTAGACATTGAAAGAATAGTCAAGAACAATATTCATTTTAAATTTACAGTTTCATTCATCGTGATGGGTAAAAAAAAAAATTTAAACCACACTTTTCATGTTTTATTTGCCTAAAAAAATAAGAGGTTATAAAAATTAATAATAAAAAGTATGTGCTCAAGAAAACATGTTTAAGTTGATGGCTTACAGTGACAAAAATATGAAAAGGGGTATGAATACTTTTTCAAGACACTCGATCTTAGGTTCTTAGGTCGTAAGGTTAAACTCCATAAATTTTAATAAAAAAAGTGAAAATCTCTGATTTAAAATTCAGCTTTTATAACCAGTGTCACATTCAGTTTTTTTGAATGTACAGAAACAATACTGTTATCGTAACATCAAGCCAGTCACTTAAGAGGATCAGAGATCCCATGGTTCATGGAGAGAACACACACAAACACCAGACCAAGCCGTCTCCAGCAGACAAGCAAACAAAAGGCCTTGGAGCTCGGCGCACGTACGCAACAGGCTGACATCATCATCATCATCATGGAGAGAACAAATTCTTTACACGACAAGGAATTTTCAGTGACAATCCTGCACAGGTTTAAGGCAAAATCCATGTTTTTGCTGTTATAATCCCACCAAATGAGAGTTGTGTCATAATATATAATACTTAAAAAATTCAGTTTGACTTCCCAATTACTTAAAGGACAAAAAAATGTGTTGAGTAACTTAAAGGAAGAATGTGGCAATACACTTTGGTTAACAAGAGTGAAAGGACCGCAAAAGATTGCAAAGTTATTCACCTCGCGACACTTATTCAGCAAAACAACCATTCTGATGATTAATGGTTAAAAAAAAGAAATCTTTAAAAACATTGGTGTCTAACAAAAAAGATGATAAGTGTATAAATAAAAATATTATATTTTATAAATCACATTTTAAAATCTACTGCTTTCAGATAATAGTTTGGTTTAACGTGAGCATTTCCTTTACTTTTCAATCATTTTGCAGACGCTTTCATTACGATTTTTACAATTCAACAAATTCCAGCTCTCCTTGGGAATCCAACCCATGATCCGGTGTTTGAAACACCAGCGCTCTAAAGACTTTCCAAATAGTTTTAAATGTGCCACTGTTTAAAAAAAAAAAAAACTGATTTTTAGTTTTAGCTTCCGCAGACTCATAAACAAACATGTGGACGTCACCACTGGGTGACATGGAATTTGACCGTCACAATGCAAAGATTAAATATTCTATATAATACAATAACGTTTAAAACTTGATAAAATATGGTGCATGTGGGGGTCAGTGTCTTGCTCAAGTTGTAGAACCCACCAGACCGGGACTCAAACCTGCAACGCTTGTGTGGCAGGTCCAACTCCCTACCGCAGGACCACAAAACTTCAACTGTGAAAAGTTAACCAGACAAGAAGAAGCTGCTTTCCGTGAATAAAGTTGAAAGTCTAAAGACCCATTTAAAGTGGAATGACAATCCTACAATGAACGTTAAGGCTACGAGAAGCTTTTAAAAAGAGGATGGACAATGAAAGCTGAACGATAAATCCTATTCAATGTCATGGGGAAGAAAAATTGAATTCAAGGAAAAGTATAAAAGTTGAGAAGATGAAAAAATGACCAATAGTGCGGAGCTGCTGCAATGACAAAGAGAGGAAAATAGTGTTTCTATGACATTCAAACAGGCTCAACCTACAACAATAATGAAAAGAACTTGTACTATTTTTTGTTTTGTCGATTCGGCCAAAATCAAGATAAAATTGTGGCAAAGATTGAACGAATCGACTCATACTGAACCTCAATCTTTTGACGTGTGGAACAGTTTCACTTGTCTATTTACACAAATGATCAGCACTAAATTCAATTAGAAAACAAAACAACAAAAGCAGAAAAGCCTTTCCATTTTTATTGACTTAGCAGAAGGGAAAAGGTGTCCTTGGCACAAGCTGCCGCAGATCTTCTCTTCACCTTTCATTCAATGTTGTTTCTGAGCGCATGAGCAAACAGCCCCGAGTCCACAATAACACCTTATGTGTTATCATCAGGGGTGTAACTGTAATACCCGTCGGAAAGAAAAATACGCCACAAACCCGAGTCTTTAACAGGAATTGGGATAAAGAATCTCCTCCAGAAGCAGCATGACGTACGGAGGAGTTCACATCAGCGCAGAGAGTGTCGCCATGTGCTGGGAAACACGAGTCTTACAAACTCCAGCATCCTTACCATTAAAAAGGAAACGGTTAATGAGTTCCCTGGGATTAATACCGTTCCTGAATGATTACATCACAGGGATCACAGAGTTTATGTCAAGTGCAAACAGGCGTGGAAAAATACCCACACTGACGGCACGGCCCAGCACGCGCTTCTTTCACCCGTAAGTGAGAGGTGACATCTCTGTGTGTTCTGTGACGGCCACTTGGAAAACGATAAACCACTCACACAGTCTACGCTGCTGGGTTCTCTTAGTGCAGGAGAAACTCGAGTGTTGATGGTGGCATTAAAGATGGCACCTTCAGATATGTGACGCCTGGAACAAGAGTCTTTAAAAATACTGTAACGTAAGGCTGGGCAATGAATCAAAAAGAAATCTAAATGGACATTCGGAATTACTGTTAATGAATTACGGTTACTAAATTTCAATTATGACATTACAATTCCTTTCCCTTGAAAAAAAACATTTACATGTCCTCGCTCCATTACGTTGAGTTATTCCGCCAGCATGTCGAGCGTGGAAAGTGAGACTGAGCAATAAGAGCAGCTTATACATAAAATAAAAAAACAACAACACGGTCTCCGTTGTTAGGACACACTTTGGCTTCAGGAAGGATGACAAAATGAAGTCAAGTGTCAACACTGCAGAAAAATTGCGATTCGACACCCACAAGTAACATGACAAATTTGTTGCGGTTCTCATCAGAGCGGGTTTTCAGTTTGGGTGGAAACATTATTATCTATTTTATTTAGAGAAGAGCTGCTCATTTTATACTTTTATTAAGAAAATATTTCAAATAATTTATTTTGTTTCAAAAGGTATAACAGTTTTCATAAAAAAATGATTATTTGCAAAAAAAAAATTAATAAATACATGTCGATTAAAAATCGTAATCATGTTAAATTGTTGAATTAATCGAGATTTAAATTTTAGGCCAAACGGCCCAGACCCTGTTAACGTGTGCACTCACGTTCACCATGTGAAGGTTTGAAGATTCGCTTTTCATCTCAATTTTGTCCTCTGTGGATTCTGTGGATCCAAAAATGGCGCCGTGGTTGAGAATCAGCTTGGCCATGATGCTATTGCAGATATTCTGCTCCCGTAAACTATCAATACCAGATGACACACTGCAAGAGAGAACACAAACAGTGTGTGATGAGGGCCTGCTGACAAAATCATCACATGACGCGAAAAATCAGTTTCCTGGCATTTACTTTTAGTTTAAACTACAGTGGTACCTCTCTTTACAAAATCAGACATTTTGTAAAAACAGGCCGCATTTTGCATGTAAATCCGATAAATCCGTCCCGAAAAAAAATATATAATATGATAGAATATTGTAATAACTGTAATGAAAAACATGTTACATCCGCCATCTTGAATCTCACGATAATCTTGCAATAACTGTGGTGTAGCCGGATCAACGCGTTGTACTTTCGCGTGTAAAAACAATGGAACAGCACAGACACTGTTGTGAACGTCTTCTCTCTGTAATGTTGTTGTTGCAAAATAACACAATGGTTGGTCTAACAACTCAACCTGCATTGTCTTTCTCCTCCACCGTGTGTTGCAGTTTCACAACAAAGTGGCGCAGCATCATCAACAAACGTGACGTCAGCTCGTCCTGCGTGACTCGTCGGCGGTTCCGGAAGTGGGGTCTCTGTAACCGTGCTAGTGTAAGTGTTTTTTTTTTGTTTACTGACTTTCTTGAAGAATGAAAAAACTGCTTTACACGTCTAAGCTTGTTGCTACAACATTTGGCCTATCGTATAGTGAAATTATTTCGTAAAAAGACCCATGGCCCATCATTCGTTTGACAAGGATCAGTCTTGTGCTGATCACCACACAATATACCCTTGAAAATATTGTAGGCATGCAATAAAGCACAAGACATTAGATTTAAATGGCTTTATAGTCACAATAAAATGTCTTTTAGTCTTTCACCATCTTGGACCAATAAACCCGACCTTTATTCTCAAACATGACCGGATTGTGTTTTTGTGTTCAGGTGATCTGGGTCACATCTCTCGGTTTTATTGTCAATTCTTTACGTGTTGGCACACACACGCACACACACACACACAGAACAGAACAAAAAATAAACGGTGTCATACCCTCTGTGCTAACGACACACTGAATACTGAACCGGAAACGACGCAGCTTTACAATATTTCAAGTGAATGAAATCTTAAAGAACTAAAATTTGCAACAGTTAATAGTTTTGAATAGACTTTTTATAATTTGATATAATCAATTTTTAAGTGTATTCCTTTCATGTCCACACTGTCAAGGGCCACTGACTATTCCATTGGCTTTTTATGAAGCATAAAACCTTTTTTACAGAAACTTATTTACATATTTACAGTTTAAACTTGATTTTTTGAAATGCGTTTCTTGGATATATTTTATAATTACCTTTTTATAACAATGTGTTTATGCTGCTCTACATTAACTATTACATTTACTTTTTTAATTAATCATATCACTGTAACATTACCATTTTTACCATCACACATTTTATTATAAACTGCGTAACTTGTGAACATAATGTAACATTAGTAAGAGCAAAACAAGATTAGTTTTATTTATTAAATGAATTATTATTTAATTATATATTATTTAACTAATTAAACTTTCCTTTTAAATTAAACATTAATAAGGAATCTGTTCGCATTTAATGATAAATGCTTCAAAGAATGTCAGGCTGAATCATTGGCTGCCGCACATGTCGACCCCATCAAATCTGACCCTGTTTGCAAAAAGTTTTGATACTCTGGCTGTAATGGGTCACGGAGAGCTAGACTGACAGCGGTATTTGCGGTTTAATTAATCCTGACAAAGGGAACATGTTGTACACGGAGAGGAATGGATCTATAACAGGAAGGAATTCTGTCGCGTCGCTTTTACGCACTTGATGAGGTGTCAAACGCACATGCTGGGATTCCCTGAAACTGAGCGAGTGAAATCTTATCCAGCTCCATCTGGAGACCTACTTACAAGAGAAACCTACCCAATCAAAAACACTCCAGTTTCACTTATCTAGACGCAGCGCATGAAACACGCACGGTGGTTGCTGGAAAAAAGTCGTACTCTGACAATAATCCCTAGCATCATTTATCAGACTCACTTGCACTGAAAACTTGTCTTGGTAAATGCGTAAGTCTTGCATGTCACTTCAAGTCCTTCTACTGTGCTTAAAATAGTGTAATTCATAGCATTTGTAATTCCGCTCCAAATTAAAATGAAAAAAAAACTATACTTGTGGACTATTGTTTTGCTGGCACAGATCCAAAGTAAATTGAGGATAACTACGTATGTGCATTTTCTCAATTATACTTTCTTACTTTTGATATAATGCACAGACTGTTTTTTCCCCACAGAATCATAATTTCACTGCGCAATGTTCCTAAAAAAAACCATGAAATTGGACTGAAATAAAAGCATGCTAAATCATCTACTTCAGCTAGGTCCATTACTCGCAAAAAACAGATAAGCAACATCACAGACCAACTTTGCTGCAAAGTTCCTTTATTTACTCGTTTGAAGCAAAGTTAACAATCTTATTTCCAAAGGAAACACAGCAAAACAAAAGCAAGGAGGATGGTGATTTGAAATAGCTGCACTGGCAGATGGTTTCTGGAGACATCTGGGGCTGTTACACCACCGAGCTATTCACTTGTGGATAATCAGACGGAGAGTTTCACTGCCTGAAAATAACAACCGAGTAATTTATGGCCACAGAAAGCATGCGAGTGATATTTGTATTAGCCTTGACATTTGATGAAGAGCTCAAACTGGAGTTTGGCCCCCTCTATTGGGGTCAACAACCAAAAAAAAACCTTCCAAATATAGTCAACGGAGAGTGGGTCTTTACACTAAATTATATTATTTTTCATCTCACATATGAATTTAAAAATTACTAATTGTCAATGAATCAAGGCTTCTCAGCGTTGTGTCGAAGTAAATGACACTAGGGGATTAAACTTGTGATGGCAGCGCAAACCATTTTTTTATCTTTTCCTGACTTAGAGTTTGCAATAAACCGGCATGAAGACTCAATTATATTTAAGACTAATGCAGTCTTTTGGGAAGGCCCACTACAGTATTTTCTTTTTCCTCATGTGGACCCCTGAACAAACACGGTGCTGTACAGTGCGTATAAGTGATGGATTGTGTAATACAAATACGATTACTGTGGGGGAATAGCACAACTATGTCATTTGTATATGGAATGTAATGTACTATGTAAATTATAACAACAGTGCTTATATGAATACAGATTTGTGTTTCTATTAAAAAAATGAAAGCAAGAGAAAGATGTTAATTGTCTAAAATGGCAAACTTTGTAGATTCCTATTTATGGAATTTACAAATGGCCAATAATCCATTGGCCTATGGAGAAAAAAAAACAGAAAAGCCAGCATCAGTGCTGCAGGGCTGGTTGTAGGTCAGGTGGTTTTTTTAGACACACAAGCGCTGATCCTTCAACACCTTAGACAGCCAATCAGAGGCCACAGAATGTGACACCAAAGCTACATAGAAAAACAACAAAACTAGACATTGTATCTAATTAAAAGTTATAAAAGCGCTCACAATTTTAAAAAGACTCAACTTATATCTTAGTATACAATACAACAACAATAACAATATTTTGTTGTTTTCTTAAATCAAAATAAGAAATAGTAAGATTGTAACTCACTGAAAGACATTGGGCCCAAACACGGTTGCCAGGTTGTTTGCAGTCATGCGGTTGTAGGCATGTTGGCGCTCCACCTGGGACAGGAAGTGACATAGGTAGCGCAGGAGACTGTAGTGGATATCTGAAAGCTGGTGGAGAAGGTCACATAGGTCCTCACAGAAATCCTCATCACTGCGCTCTGGCGGCACAAAACAGATTATTAAAGGAGGACCAAAATACTGTAGTAGAAGCCAAAATTGCCAAAATCAGTGTGACATTAAAAACAAAACAATATGCAAATAAAGAAAAACAAAATACATTTTAATGCATTTGTACCAATATCAATATGTACCACACATTTACACAATTTAAGAGATCATAAAATCAATGCAATTCAAAATGGAAAAGTGATTACATACATACAGTATATATTCATTAATTAACAAAAACAGATTTTCATTTTTTTTTTAATTCTTAAAACTATCCTTACCAACAAAGCTTTAATAAGTGTGTTTTTAATGACAAATTGACCATTTAGTAAGTCTTTTCATATTGTTACACTTGTTTAATGCACAGGTTAGATTTATATGCTTTTATTTATGCATGGATTACTAATAACATACAATTTAGAATATTGTCAGAGAAAAATAGTGAACCGTTTAATATATGACTCTGTAGTAACCAGAGCCACTAGTGCGTCTTGTAATGGTAAAAAATAAAAGAGGAAGCGAATAAAGCTGATTCAGAAGGGTGTAAGAATTAGGTGAAGGGTGTGTGAAACTTCACATTAGGCTGAACACCTCGGACAATCATTACAGAACTATGCACAAAACTGCTGAAGGATGAATAATTCATAACTGCTGGCGTAAACCACTTATATCTCAGTTTTATCAACATTAACTTTGACAGCTATTAACTTTGGGTTTACGTTTTTATGTTTAGTTGATGTATTAATCTCACGGTTGCAGACAGTCTCAAAGCAACTGTGCAAAACATGAACAAAACAAACAGAACAATGAATAGAATTTAACAATGACTATGGGAATGACCACAGCCTCTGAAAGCAATACATCGAAAGTTAATGTGATTTTTTTAATCAAATTTGTTTTTTCTAGAATGTAACCTCACGTCTCTTGCGTAGAGCAGACACTTTAATCCAAAGTGACCTAAACTGCATTACAGTCAGACGCGTCCTGTGACAAGCTACAGTAAATCTAATATAGTGCGGACTAATCACGTGAGGAGATAAAGGAACGTTAATATAGTTAGGACAGTACTCAATTCTTCCAAAAGTTGAGACCCTGTACAAGAGTCAAAACAGAATGCAAAGATTCAATTTTGCGACTTTTCCATTAAAAATTACAACTTCATGTAATATGTTTATGTTCAAACAACAACAAAAAAATACATTTTCATTAATTGAAAGGAAGATTCAAATCAGAATACTGAACATCAGAGATGACATCAAATATTTACACTGAGATAATATACCAGTGTAAGTGACAAATCCATTAAGTTAATAAAATAAACGTAAAACAAAAAATAAAATGAAAACGTGCATAAAAACGTGATATTGAAGTCTACAGGGAAACTGATTTGTGTAATACCTCAAGGAATTCTTTTTATATAAATACATTTATATACGTACAGTATATGCAAGTATTGACATGGAATCACATGGTGAAGTGCTTCGAACAGTGCTGCTGTATTCAGAAATAAATACGAGATGAATCTGTGAAGGCCGACACATCTGCACATCTGGTTCTTCTATTATTAATGGATCCACTGGCCGTGAGCCACTTATTAAAGCTCCATTTAATCTTTTACACAAAATCTGCGAGATTTCCACACTGAAACACAAATCATGCAGAAAAGCTGGGCTCTCTAAGCTCGGTGGTCCGCAAGGGAACATATGCACGTTTACTTAAATACAGTATGTATTTACAGATAGAGGAGGAATCTTCCTATAGATATCTGTCAGTTTTTAGGCCTTTTTGTTACTCGCCAACATTTATTATTGCTTATTTTTATACATGTATTATTGCTTATTATCACAACTTATTATTGCTTTATTAGAGGAACTTATATTCGCTAAGTATGTATGTTTATTAAACAAAAAGCTCTTAACAGGGTTCCTGCCGTTTCTGAAAAGTCAAATTCAAGCACTTTCACGGTCCATGTTCAAACATTTCCAGTACCATACAGTTGTGGTAGAATATAAATTCAAAAGGTATGACTAAATACGTTGGGGCACCAAAATGAAACTTTAACATTTTAATCATGTTTAAAAATATTTTATAGCGAAAACAAAAAAACCCCAAAGTTAAGCTTAATAATAGCAATTGGATACGTGTCTGTCTAGTCAACTGTCAATATTAGCTTATTTACAGTCAATATAAACAACTGAACAAAATGTACATGAACAAAATGCACGAATTACTCAAAATGATTCGTTCACCTTTATTTTTCAAGAGTTAAAGAACCGAGTAAGTTGAAAGAACTTCCCATCACTTCTTCAGTGGAGGAGCAGTATTTTAGGCTGTCCGACATATTTTTATTTCTCTTTTAAAGGCGAACTATTCAGTCAAATGATTGTTTGCTGTGAAATAAGTATAATACAATTTTCAAGCAATTTCATGCACCTCCTTTAAAATTCAAGCATTTTAAGACCTTGAAAATACATAACTGAAATTCAAGTATTTTCAAGGATTTCAAGCACCCTTAGAAACCCGGTCTTGGATTTGGTCCTCGGCTTACCTAATCTGTGATGTCTCACCTTGATGGAGCTGGATCAGAGGATTTAGTATGGAGGAATTGATGAGACCATCAGGGAGATCTCTTAGGAACTGCTTGAGTAAACTGGCCACATCAAAAGTGTCTGCTTCATGATGCAAGTCCACCTCATCTCCAGCATCCAACCTCTGACGCAAGTGATTTACCACTCGAACACTGCCATTCACTCGGAATATTCCCTCCTGATGTAGACCTGTGGAAACATGTTGGAGAATTACAACACACAAAGCTGGTTTAAACACACATGACACGTTTACTTTGGGTCAAATAAACCTGTGGTGTTGGGTAAGAGGCCTGATGCAGTGCTTGTCTTTTGAAGAAAGGTCACAGCGCCACCCAGTGAATAGAAAGTGCAGACACCAAAGCACAAGCACAACTACAGTGCATTTCTTTGAGGACACTTATTGTTACATTAATTCGTTTGTAACATTAATAATATTCCAAATTGATAATTAATTTATGTCACTATAACTATGCCATGTATTTTATATTACTTCACATACTTTTACTCAGGTCAAAGCAGACTTCACATCATTGGAAAATAAATTTCCACACAAGTCACAAATGTATTCTAAAAGTTTGAATAGTTCTTGTTGCTACCAAAAAAACATTCTTTAATAACAATTGTTTATGTATATAAATTGTATATTAATATATTTATACTATGTTAAAATGTTAATGAATAAAGTGTGTGTGTGTGTGCGTGTCTTAAAATTTGAATGGAACAGTGTTTCTAGATACAAAGTTAGACAGAAAATCTAAAAATAAATGCTTCCACAGCCCTAAATGTTCATTTATATCTAGCAGTAATATTACTTTTCATCCTCTAAATACAAAGTCAGTAAGAAAATGTCTCCAATTTGTACATTTTTGTTTACATTCTGCAACTAAAAACTAATGAAATATAATATGATTTAAGAATAAAAAAACTAAATGTATGTAATAAAATATATAACAGTAACTAAATATTTATTAGATTACATATCAACAATAACATATAATGCAAAACAATATTTTATATAGGTATTATAATTATTAGAATTCCCAATTAAAAAAAGCTTTTGACGTGCATTAAGAAAACTTTAACTAAAGCTGTCAGTTGTTTCAGGCTCTGTCTGGGTGTGTTGTGTACAGTGTTCTCGCTTGACTTTTTCCTCTATTATAACATCTCAAGGAAATCATCAGGTTACTTTGAATTCTTTATCCTATTTCCCAGATCAGATGTCATCACACTCCAAACAACTGAAAGCCACTTGGCCAACTGACCATGAGTTTTAAGAAACTCCACCATGCTCCGGACCACCACAGGAACTCCATCCTCAACAAGACCCAGATCTCTCAGTTTCAGCAGCGAGACGCCGAAGATCTTCTTTCCTGTCGTCGTCGCAGGAGAGGATTGCTTCAGCATGGGCAACAGCGCCATCCTCTTCACGTCCTCGATGTGAACGGCTGCCCTGTTGTGCTTGGAAAAACAAAAAAGAAAAGAGCAATCAACTACATCCACTGCTGACTGCATCGGGAAGGCCGCTAGTCCATGGGTTAGGACGTTTCTCGCTGTCGGAGTAAGGACACGGGAACGGTGGGGGTGAGTGGTTGCTATGCACCTGTAACCAGGTGAGAGGAAACACAACTCTACTATTTCAGGCGGTGACGGACGAATATCATGTTCAAGAAGAATGCAATTGCTATGCATGGAAAGGTTCAAACTAATCTGACGCTTTAATACATTTTATTTTATACATGTATTTTTAAAGGTATAAAAAAAATGTAAAACATTAAAAGATTACATACTATTTTAATCCAATTACAAACACAGTTGGCCACCAACAAACAAAACAGTCGAAAAAAAATGAAAGAGTTAAGATTTAAAAAAAACAAATAAAACAAGGATAAAACAAACCACAGTAAAAGCCAACATCTCAGACTTGGTTAAAAGAAAACGCCAAGGAAAAATAGTCTGTTTTAAGAAAACATTTAAAAACAGGAAGTGAGTCAACCTGCCTAATGTGTAATGGTAATTCATTCCACAACGTTGGGCCAACAACTGAAAAAAACTCAGTTCGCTCTAAGCTTTATGTTAAGCTCTAACTTTTTGCTTTAAGGGTGACTAAAAGAGATCTACACGTGAAGGAGTGCAAGGCAAGAGTATGACAGAGACCAGGTAGAGACCTAAAAACAACTAAAATTATTTTAAAATCAATACAAAATATATAATACTATGCATAATAATGTATTTTTCTTTTTTCATTATGTAAACAATCTAGACTTTACAGACTTTAAAAAGGCAATTTCCTGAGCTTTGTCTAAAAGCAAGAGGTTACATTTTGTGAACTACAGTATAGAGGAATCATATCAATCTATAAAAAAAAACAGTATATATATATAATATATAATATATATACGGTATATGAATTATGGGCATTACGCTTCAGTTTTACATGTTATCACTGTTTTTTAGCCTTCACTTTGTTTAAGAAAAGGGCTTGTATTTGATCCAGAAAATGTAGATATGCACCCGATGCCACTTTATCCACGTAATTATAGCATCATTTACTAAATCAAACCTAATCTTAGTTTTAAAGAAACATAAGTTTCTGTGGGCTTGCCCAAATCTCTAGAGTTGAGTTGCTGCAGTTAAGAACATAAATCTGTCTGAGCTACTGGAACAGATGTCCATGAAATCACCCAAACATATGTGAAAAGACGGACACATGTCAACATATGGCACCATAAACAAACACACTGCCCATTCACACCTCAGGTTCAGGGAATCAGGCAGAGTAAACGAGGCAATTCCTTGGAGAAATCAACCGATCTTCAAACAAACAACTACTTTATTGTACATAAATGAATAAGCTGCAAGTAGTAAATGCAGGGTCCAGGCCTTCAATTGTTAGCCATCGGATCATAACAATGCTCAAGCTATATAAATCATTATACTGTATACATGTTGCATACTAATATATATATATATATGACATCACAAGCATTGTTGTCAATCATTTTATTTATCAGCGAATCAGTTAGAACACATGGAAAGTTCTATGATGTCATAGGTAGATACGCTTGATTCTGGAGTTTGTTTGAACGTGTGTGCTTGTGTTTGTATTATTCCTCCTAGAAGAATAAATTCTACAATAACAATAGTGCTTGTTATTGTAGCATTGTTAGCATAACCAAAACAAAAAACAAATGCTCATCCATTAATTTAACATGATGAAATGAATACAATAGAACAGTTAATAGTTAAGTTAATAACCAGTTTTTATAAAACAAACTCTACTGGTTATGACGTTCAATTAATTTCATTAATTTGCATCCAACAACTAATGCCATAACCTGAGTCCACTCATGATTTTACATGTCGCGCATGCGCATACGTGCACGCGCGCACCGTGTGTGGTCTTGAGTGCAAGTTTAGTCGCTCGTAACATGCTAATAACTGCTGCACTAAGAGTGACGAAAGTCAAAAAAGCAGTTTTTACTCGGATAAAACGATTGTTCACTATGCTTTACTATCGTTTATTGTAAAACAGATCAGCCAATGAAACAACACTAGGGGTTACTTCGAAGAGTCGGAAACTTTTACGTCTGTTTAGCGGTTTCGTCACTGGACAAAATACAGCAACAAGCGCATACAATACAAGCACTTAAACTTGAATATATCTCACAATTCCCGGAAGATTCTGGTCAGACGAGGTATTTTTACTTACACAGACAGTAATTGCTCCAGCCCCCATCTTTCTTTCTCTCAGAAAATGTGTATATGAATCCCCTCAAATTCCTTCTCGCGCTTTAAAATTGCGTCTTTAACCTCATCTGGCAACGTTTACGAGTCTTTTTGCGTGTAAAAAGTCCATCTTTGATCCACATAAACGCGCAGCAATTCCTCCAAACAACAGGCCGGCTGGAGGAATCGGTCCTTTTTTTCCTCAAACCTCAGCGAAGCTTTGGAGACTACTTGCCGAAACATGAGCCACAGCCTCCCATTGGCTGGTCTTGTGAGTCACGTGACGAGCCCGGCACATCCATTGCACGCCGGGCCACTTTTATTTATTTATTTGTTTGTTTGTTTATTGCAGCTTAAATGTCACATTTAAACAATAACTTACACTACAAAATCATATTAAACAACAAGCATATTGACAAATAAAAACGACACAATTCAGTGCTTTGAAAATATTGTGTTTTAAATTTGCTTTGTGGTGTTTCCAGTGATGCACAACTAGTGGCACATTCATAGTAAGCGTTGGAAACTTCGGCGAATAAAAAGTCCATTTCATGTGTACATACACCCTAATGTACTTCGCTAAAATGTAAAATGTGAGGCCCTACACCTGCACAAAAAACGAGGTTCAGTAATTATAAAATGTAGTATATAATTATTATTATTATACAGCTGACAGCTATGTTAAAAATTCATTTATTTTAGTTGATATTCATATTTTCTATATTTTAAAATTAATTTCCATTACGCTTTAACCTGAACTTTGCATTAAACATTGCGTTTTCACTATTTTTTTTTACAGACAAAACGTGCATAATTAATGTTTTAATTAATTTTTAAAATTAAATTAACAATCAATAATTATGTTCCAAATCTAGCGTAAATACTATTTTTTTATAATAAAAAAAAGTCATATTACAGACAAAATATTAACGGAGACACATTTGAAGTAAACAGTTCTAATTGCTGTTATTATATTTAGATTTTCAATGAATACCGTAATAAATCAATCATAATTTATTTAAAGTTTTCATATTTATTTATTTAAAATACTGTATTAAAATGTTTGTACATTCATCTTGATGGTGTGTTCTCGTACATGTAGCTCTTTATGTTGTCTTCAACCCAGTGATTGAAGGCAGACACCCGTGTGAAGACAGACGGCTTCTTATCAACAACACAACCCATGGGACCAAAGCTTACAATACCATGAACCTCCCAAGGTGCTCCACTTTTACACACAAATGGACCTCCAGAATCTCCCTGAATAAAAGCAGAGGAAAAAAGTATTGTCATATTGTGCAGCTGACACACACACAAGCAACACATAAGCAACTGTAAACTGTAAATAAAATAAACAAACTGTAAATAAACAAATCTGAGTTTGATGCATATTACGGATATACAATATTTGAACATTGACAAAAGTGTAACAATTGTTTGTTTGTTTGTTTGTTTGTTTGTTTGTTTGTTTGTTTGTTTTGCAGAACTATTTTCTTTGCACTTTGCAAAAAAAAAACGAAATAATATTTTTTCTTTATTGAAGTTAAATGTTAACTATTAAATCACATCAAACATTCAACTAATAATTACATTTTTTTAATATTACATTTCCTTAATTACTTGCATGCTCCAAATATTAAAAATGGTAAAATAAGAATATTCCAGACTCAGACTGTTCAATAACACATGTAGCAATTGTGCAACATTCTTAGAAACATTTGTTGCAACAATGAACACAAGTCATGTATTTGTTTGGCTGTCATTTATGCTTTAGTAAAGTGCAGTTCCCCTTTGAGTCCAACTCTTGACACGAGTTACAGTTGTAACCTGGAGAGTTCTGTGGCCTAGTGGTACAGTATAGGGTGCCCTGTGCCCAAACAAATCCTGGACATACGGGTACCACAACGGATGTGGCATAAAACTCAAATTTGAGTGAAACGCTTTTTAACTTGACTTCACAATTGCTCTTCACACGCCAGTCTTACCTGGCAGGCTGATTTGAGTTCATCAGGTGACTGGTAACCAGCGCAGATCATAGAGGGTCGGACATTCGGTCCCCAGAAGCCTGGCTTACTGCAGGTCTCATATGGCACGATAGGAAGAGGAGCCTGATTTAGCTTCTTTGCCACCACAGGAATCAAACTACCTGTGGATAAAGCAGGATATTGAATAAAAATGTTTCTATAAAATGTGTAATTAATATTTACAGCTTTAAAACATGCAATGTAAAAGATTTTCAACTTTTGATAGCACACCCTGTTACAATCTCCTTGAAATTGGTTATAAATTGATTTTACCAAACATTTTCTGCCAGAGTAAAAAACAGAAAACAGATACAAAAATGTTGGTCATAATGGAATAAACAAAGAGTGGCACTGTCTTCTCAATGGCCCTTATACAGTACAGTATATGTGATTCTGTGAATTAGTCGGTTCGTTACACATCCAAGAGAACAATTCCACGAAAAAATTCTTTTACTACAGGTTTGCCCTATAAATATCCCGTGACACAATCAATGAATTAGTAGCTTTGACCCATAGAACAAACAGATCTTTGTTTCTCTGACCTTTCTCATCTCCCCAGCCTGTTACATAACAAACATGTCCGGCATCCATGATGGAGTCAGGTTTGGGGAGGCAAACCGGGCTGATCTCGGTTGTCATGGTAACCACCCTGGCCATTCGCACCAGAGCGATGTCATTGGTTACCACATTACTGGGGTATATGAAGTCCTTGTGGATAATGATGGCTTCTACGGCTAGACATTCTTCAGTGGAGCCATCCAAGCTGGAGTTCATGTGATGCTTCCCAAGACACATCTGCCACATGTTAGGAGCTGTGATTCTGAAACAAGACGGTTTTTTAGTTTTTTTTAATACTGTATAAATATGGCGATGTGAGTTCCGAACTGTCTTACTGTATGAAACAATGAGCAGCAGTGAGGACCCATTGGTCATGGATGAGGGAGCCTCCACAGACGTGTTGGAAGGGTCTGGACATGGATGGACGGGCCTTCAAGTACAAATGTGCTATTAGAGAACTTCATGGTGAGGCTTCTGTTTGTGTATTTTACCTGCATGGACACTTGCCAGGGCCAGGAGTGTGGTTTCGCTTCAACACCGTTCACAATCTTAGATTGAGAGTCAACAGGGGTCACTACTGGGACCCCGCACACTTTAGGCCAATCTAGAATAAGAGAAGTACGTAAGGTTGGAATTAAATGGAACGTACCACTTGTCATTAGAACGCTGTATGTATCATGTTTTTTTTTTTTTTAAAGATAGACTGTTATTGTTAATTTTTTTTGCTTTCAGAACAGTCAAATAAAAAGAATTTACTGATGGTGATGTTGTCCCACGGATTTGTGGGTGGAGCGGGAAGTGTAGGAAAAACACTTGGGTTAGTGGTCCAGTACCCTCGGAATCCCTTTTCTGATCCATCAACGTTACTAAAAAAGCGGATGGTGAGCTTATTCCCTTTAACACTCAAAGATGGTGGGATGAAGCCGCAGAATTTATCTAACAGAAAAAAACAAATAGCGAGTTAACAGCGAACAATTCTTTGCCCAACTTTGTGTTTAGCGGAAATGAAACAGACTTCTGACCTTGTGACTGTCCAGCAGCATCAAACACCTCCACGTAATCCACACACTGTCCCAGCAAACTAACAGCTTGCAGCTCAAAGTGAGTAAAAACTATGAAGATCTCAGTGGCAGATGGAATGGAGACTGTCCACGTGCACACGGCTTGGTTGGGGTAAGCGTCTGGCCAGTTTGGAGATTGCAGCTCTCCACTTTGACCGGTGAAGTGTCCACCACATCCCACAGCCGCTGGAAATAAGAACATGGGGACATTTTGGAACAACGGTATATACACTTTTGAAATCAGATGCTTTGGCTCCCGGAACAAACTTTAAGTGTTTTTTCAAGGCTGCTTTTATTTGTCAAAGCTAAAGTTGGGTGATGATTTTATTCAAAGCAAATTACACATTATAATACAGTATTTCTTTTACAATACAGAATTAACTTCATGCTTTTCCTAGAAATCAAACCCATGATCTGTTGTTTCAAACACCAACCGAAAGCGGCTCATATTTAAAATTCCCAGCAGTCCGTGCCTTCTGGTGTGAAATGAATAATGTGTGGCAGAGTGTTTTTAAAAGTAAAAAAATATATACAGTATATTGGCATTTCAATTTACATCAAGATTTTTACATAAATTTGCAACCCGATTTGACATTATCCGGCATATGTTCTTGGTCCACCAATCACAGACCTTTAATTTTTGGTTGTCGACTTTCTTCTGTCAACTCTCCCTCATCAGCCACAGATGTTTGACAGGAAGCGAAATGTTATTTTGTTGTGAAGTCCATATGAAAATTCAAATTTGAATAAAATGTTTTATGACATGGGTTAGGGTTAGGGTTAGGGTTAGACAAATTATCAAATACTGCACCTAATAACTAACATTCAAGCTTCTCAGTTATGAATTATCGAACCAACAAAAATATAAAATAATAATTTATTTCTGTCAATAGTTTGGATTGTATTTGTTTTGGATTATAATACTTTGGATTATATTATGGATTATGTTTTGCACATTGTTTTAAAGTTATCAAAGATTCTTGACATTATAAAAGGTAAACACACCCTTGTGTGTGTGTGTGTGTGTGTGTGTGTGTGTGTGTGTGTGTGTGTGTGTGTGCGTGTGTGTGTGTGTGTGTGTGTCACATCTACATCAATCTATAGTGTTATAAAATTACACCATTTTAGTTTAAGTCATCAAGGTTTTTAACTCACTCTCGATATCTGCAGGATTCACCGCTTTCCACATGGCACTGAACCCTGAATCCACAACTTTGTTGTTGGAGGAGAAGCTGACGGTGAGCGTGTCACCTGCCGTGACCAGATCTCTAGGCGGTGAAGAGCTGCAGTGGATACCTGGGGAAAACAGAAACACCTTAATGGCCGAGCTGTAAGCAGACAAGCACAGATAAACACCCACGGAGTAAATCTCTACCTAGAGAGCCCATGCTGTCGCTAAGGGTGAGTTTGTCATTAAGACACAGCGTAGATTCCTCCAGGGAGAAGTTGCTAAAGTGAAGGTGGAGGTTTTTTCCAGCAGGCACACGGATATTCCACTGGCATGAAGCTCCGTTATTGTAACTGTCGGGATGGTTCATGGACGCCAGCGTTCCCTGAGTACCAGCCACATCCTTCAGTCCGCCACATCCAGAACCTTGACAAAATAGGGTTTAAAATGTTCAAACCTGTGTAAAATATTATAACTTTAAAACAGTGTTGGCTATTTTTTTAATTTATTGGAGGCCTTTACTTATAAAATTTAAACTTCACTATTCACTACAGTACTGTGGGCAACACTGTATGATAATGAAATATTTATATTTTAAAATATTTAAAAATCAGTAATTGGCAGACTCATCTCCGATTGACAACTATTCTAATTCATCGGCATAATAGCATACCGGCATTAATAACTCTTCCAAATGAACTAAAAACATGAGTGTACGTGAATATAAGAATAAAAGAGCGGCCATGTTTAACACCTTCACCTTCACAGGTCGAGCATCACTACTCTGAAATATACGGTATATAAAATGTATGCTTACTAATTATCACGATAGTTACACATTTCCACTATATACGAGAACCTAATTTGTAGTTTTTGCAGCTAAACAAAGGTTAAAAGTTATCAATTTGAAAACAACCAAGACACTTTGTCAAGATGCTAAAATGGAAATAAAACATCTATGTAGTTCAAGTAGTAGAGATTTAAAGGCATTGCATTTGCCAATAAGATAAAATAACGCAGTGACATGGCTAGAATTTGTCAAATTAAGCAATTCCATTCAAAGCGGTGGTCTGCTGTACCAATGTCTGGCTCAGAGAAGCTCAAAGAACATACTGGTAAGGTCATAGATGTCTTTGCGAATGAGGTTATCGATCCAGGGCAGGTAGGCAGAGAAGCGAGTAAAGACACTGGGTTTCTTGTCCACGATACATCCAAGTGGGCCAAAGCTAGTGATGCCGTGCACTTCCCAAGGGTCTGAAGCTCTGTCCCGGCACACAAGCGGCCCACCCGAGTCACCCTACAACAAACAACACAGATGTCATTTTTTTTCATATATTGTGAAAAATGTGTCATAAAATATATTTTGTCAGAAAATGCAGTGGATCAGAAATGACGGCAGTTGAGTAACGATTAGTTGATTGAGTGTGGGATTCGTCAGTGTATTGAAGCAGGTAATTTACCTGGCAGACGGACTTGAGTTCA
>MU204326.1:11460993-11485993 GCA_017309775.1 Paedocypris sp. Pulau Singkep | reverse complement strand
TTATTATTACCCAAAGTAAAAACATTAATATCATTAATGTGTCAAAAATATCAATAGTATCAGCTCCATAAAGAAGGGTCTTGACAAATATGTTCTATCACATATTTCATTAGAAATAAAGCTTCTAATGAAATTATCTGGCCTTACAGTATATACAGTATGGATATGGATATAACTCTCACCTATCTCTATGTCATCCCAAGGTTTGGGTGGCATGGGAGGCTCAGTGGGAATGGGAAGAGTGGGATCAGTGGTCCAGTGTGCGCGGAAACCTTTGGCCTCCGTGAAGAAATCGGCATGGAATCTTATCACAAGCTGGTTTGTGTTGCTTTTTATGGCAGAAGGAACTTTTGAGCCGCAGAAAGGGCCTGAGAAGAGGCAAGATTTAGGTTCATGCACATCACTGGTGTGACTTTTGCTCCATCCTTTTCATTCTATGGTTTTAGTGGAGTGTAAATTCTAAGCATGTTCGTGGTGGGAATAAATGGTGGTTATAAATATGTCACAGTTGCATCTGTTAACGGAGCTCATAAACATCTCGCCTTGAGAATGCACAGAGCAGCGTCCTTGTCCTTGCGCTCACCATATTTTTTGGCCCCGGGTCGTGTTCCATCGTAGACCACCAAGTTGTCATAGCAGCGGCCGAGCAAGATGCCAGCCTCTTCCACGTCAAAATCAGTGAACGTCAATGTAATGGCCTTTCCCTTAGGACTGCGAATGGTCCAGAGACACGCGCTGTTTGCTGGGTAGTTCATAGGCCAGTTCTGAGACTTGATGATGCCCGTCTCTTTCTCCGAGAAACCTCCACATCCCTGGATTTCTGTGGGATATAATTTGCATAAATACAGCAAAGAAATCAGATCACACAAGACAAATGTCTTGTTATGCAGCGGAATCACGAGTCCAGAAGACTCTCGTTAGCACAAAACGCAGTTTGAAGATCTGAAAATCTGGGTTAGCTTGAGACGTTTTTAATGGGAGTATTCGTGGATTCCTATTTCAGATGTCATTTTAAAAAGGAAAGAATTGCTGAATTTTCTGACTTTCTTTTAAAAAAGTAGACACCAGAACAAATGTCAGACTAATTTATATGTCAGTTTAAATTTCACAGATTAATTGCATGCATACTCCTAAATCTATAAATATAAACAAAAAACAATGTATGTAACAAAAAACATCTTCATCCTCAAACCTTTTGAGGAATTCTAAAATTGTAACAATTACTATCACTGTGATCCTATACATTTTATACATTGTATGTTGCTTTTGTTATTTTTGCTATTGTTTAGTTTTCAGTGTAATTTCCCTGCTTTGCGATCAATAAAATGTAAATAGTTATCATTGTTATATTATGGTGGTTGTGGTTGTTGTTGTTGTTGTTATATTTTGGATTCAGGAAATACATGCATACATGAAACATTTGTATACAACATTTTCAAGCATACATCTATGACAATATTTTACACTGTTACATGGATACAAAAACATTTTTTATAAACATTTTATATAAACTATCATTATCTGTTCCTAAATTATTTGCACAATATAAAATGCAGTAACATTTATGGTAAAAAAAAAAAATGGAATCTGTTTGGTGAAAAAGCCTGACTTTGATTGTTTACGATGTGTCTGACAGGCTGGACAGGCTTGAAGAATCTACGAGCTGAATTTGCTGCAGGTCTGAGGAGAACGTGTCACGGTGACAAACTTCAACAAGTGCTGCAATGCATATTAATGCCAGCGTCAATCAGGAGAACCACAGATGGCTTATTTTCCCTACTTGAGGAACGTCTGCTTAAGCAAGAATGCTTTCAATAGACTCACAAATGTGTTTTAATTTACTGTTAAATGTGCCATTTTCAGACACAATTTGTTCCCAACACAATCTTGGCCAAGTCCTAATACAGCATTGTCAAACATATAGTGGAACCATTCCACAGAAGATGCTCAAAACTTACAAAATTGTATAGTTATAAAAATTCTAAATAATGATGGATTGTTAGATCAACATAAGTTTGTAACAATCCATACATCTATTTTCTGAATAAGTTTTCAATTTCTGTGTCACAGAGCAGAAGACGAGATACGCATTCTGGCCAACCAATCACAGAGTGGAACACACAGGCCGACCAGTTAAACCAAGTTTGATGAAAGTCTTCTAGTGTCAGCCAAAAAAAAAGATGGAGAGATGGACTACTTTGACTTGCTTCAAATATACACCTAAACGGTAGAATAAAATCGTCCAAGTTACGTAAAAACTCATGTTTATCTTTTCCCACAAAATTGGAACTCAAAAAAGTGTTTGTAGTGCAGCTGCGTCAGCCGCACAAGTGGAGGCATTGATATGTGAGGAAAGAGATTGATTTAGACATCTCTTTCTTACCAGCAAGGTCCTCTGGATACACGGCTTCCCACAAGACAGAAAAGCCACGGTCTGCCAGCCGAGCGTCTGACTGGAAACTTAGTGACATCTTGTTATTGACGCTGATGAGAACAGGGGGGAGAACAAAGCCGCAGTGTGTACCTGAGAGAGAGAGAGAGAGAGAGAGAGAGATGGAGGGAGGGAGGGAGAGAGGGGGGGGGGCAGGAATGAAAATTATGTTCATTTGTTATATACAATATTTCTGTTCATCAAACTGTATCATACATTAAAGCAAAACTACTTTTACTATACCCACCATAATAGATTAAAGTGCTAACTCTTTCAGACTCACTTATAGTAGATCAACTCAACATGTTTCGGCACAAGGTATGTTTATTATAAGTGGACTATCTTCTTTTGACTACGTTGTAATGTTCATACATATTAAGTTATTTACATTTTATGGTTTAAGTGCTTCTGTGTTCATCTGAAAATAAAATACTTTTTATATTATATGGTAAAGAATAAAGAATTTCAGATTCGGAAATACTTTTCTTTGCGGAAAAATAAATCTGTAATGAATTTTGGCTAAAAGTAAAATCTTGTTTTACTTCTCTCTTCAGCCTAACAGACTGTCAGCAGAACTAAAACTCACACACTGCTTTGTCTTGACAGCTAGGAATAGTGAAAAGATTCACAGTATGTGTGACACACACACACACACACACACACACACACACACAGCTGGCAAGTAAGAACAAAATGTCAGGACCAATAAGCCAACTAAATATCAAGACCCTTTCTCAGTTCCCAGTTACTTTCTGGTGTTTTCAGTGTAAATGTAAGAGATTTAAATACATTTTCAAACTTCAGCTTGTGATATCTATCAGTCATTTCTCATTCATATATCTATCTAACTATCTATCCATCCATCTCTCCATCTGTCTGTCTGTCTATCTATCTATCTATCTATCTATCTATCTATCTATCTATCATGCCCTTCCTTTCATTGATCCCATCTCTTTACAGTATCTCTCGCCTTCCATCTATCAACTTGTCAATCATTCAATGAAAAAAACAATCAATTTATTGCTCACATCCATCTTTTGATTTATCTATTTTTCTTTCCCCTAAATCTGTTTTCTTTTACTTTGTTACACAAATTCTATTACATGACAGTAAATAAGTTTCCATACATTACACGATCAACTATATCATCATCCTGAATGAACAAAATTATTTACAGTAATTTTGCTATTACTATCTGCATTCTCATGCTCATTAAACAGTGTTATTAATCACCAAGAAGAGAGACTGCATTTAAACTCAAGTGCTCTGCAAGCACTCTCTTCTTTTCGTTCTTTGAAGCTTCTGATTCTGAAACTCTCAATCTACAACTTCCATTTCTCCATTTGTCACAAATCTTTGGCAGTATCTGTGGAAGAATCCAGGAACAGAAATGCAGATAAGCATATCAGCGGCTCCCAGTGCGGTGAAATGTTGGCTAATAAGAGGCTGTAATTTATAGTGCGCTGGCACATGCTATCAGCGATGCTATCAGCTTCTTTGTGAGGAGACGAGAGCAGGAGCTGCTCCTGATTCTGAGGTGCCACTTAGTTTTAGTTATGACTGGCAATAGTGAGAAGCATTTCGGCCTGATGTGTTTTATCCAATTAAATTTCTGGATGGATGTGTCAAGAATAAACGGCCTCGAGTGGATACGAGGCTGGATCCAGAAAGTAGTCTTGCCATTTTTGCCTATAGTTTTTAGAGGAATAGTGTGCAATACAGCTCAGTAATACTAATATTGTAGTTGGGGGGGAAAAACAAGTCAAATTGTAACTTTGAACAAGTCATATTTTCTTTCTATATTTTAGTTTTCATTCTATGACTGGTCAGCCACAAATGAAATTCCAGTTTGATTGTGTGCTTTATGGATCAATATTAATTGAACCAAATAAAAACGCAACGTCCTTTTTTTGTCAATACCTACTGCACAGACAAATTACAAAAAAGTCTCTCCTCAACACAAGGTGGCGCCAAGGACCTCATGATCCTCGCCTTGTCACACAGATGAATAAGAGGCTGTAATTATTTTATAAAAATAAACTGTATTTTTTTTCCAAATGTTCACGCTCTTTTGTAAGCACACCAAAGATTCAGAAGAGTTGAAATATTGAAAGTGTGCAAACAATCTGTAATAAAATGTTTCCTGTGGCGTAATTGACCTTGCAACCCCAAGGCCATTGGTTAAATGTCACTTTAGATTGCGTAGCTTCTTCTAGGCAACGTAGTGACTGATTTGGAGCTGGGAGAGCTAAACATATTCTTCTCCCTTTTACATTTAATAATAATAATAATAATAATTAATTAATTTGAATTATTATAAATTGTTTTCCATCAACATCTACTCAAGGTCGTCGTATAGAATAGGACAAGACACACGATTTGCCCAATAGAATAGGCAAACACACTATTGTAGACCCCAAATGCCCCAACAAGATCAAATTCACTTAAAACGCATGTTTTCAGACTGTGGGAGAAAACCAGAGACCTAGAGGAAACTCACGCAAACTTGAGGAGAACATTCAAGCTCTGCACAGAAAGACCTTGACCAGCCTCAAACTCACACCGCAATTGAAACGGAAATGGAATCTTCTCGCGCTACCCACTGCTCCACCGTGTCACATTAGTGCCTTACCCAGTGACTGTTGAGTGTCCTTGATGGTGAGCTTGTCATCCTTGCACTGTCCTGCTTCACCCACGATGCCGAGGTCAGTAATGTGCAGTTTGACGAGAAAGCCCTCGTTTACGGTGATGTCCCACGAGCAGCGCAGGTTGGAGGGATACGCGTTGGGATAGTTCTTGGAGGTTATCTGACCTTTTCGTCCGGACAGTTTCCCGGGAGAGCCACACCCAGAATCTAAACACGGAGCAATGTAGAGAAGATTCTCAATATCAAAGGTAACTTATTGTACATAACGACTATTGTACGGGTGTTTTTTGCATCGCAAGAAATGTTTTGTGTTAAAAAAGTTTTTTTAGACTCCCACACAAAGCACGTGGGAGGGGACATGTAAATTTTAACATAGAGCATTTTGATTTGGCAGCATTGAGACTCATTGAGATGCAAAAGATTGGTTTCTCTGATGTATAGGCGTGGCCAATCTTAAGCTCGCACCTCTCGGTTAAGTACGCACACATCTCACCGGTTCATTGTAAATACTTAAGCGGAAGGCTACTGTAATGATCATTTCTAAACCTAATAATAATACCTAATAGAGTAATTATGTGTACAGTAAGTACAGTATGTATATTTGTCAGTGGTGTTTTTTTGGCTACTTTGTTCTTGTACCGAGTATCAAAGAAATAAGCATATTTTAGTCTCCACTCTTTAATCTCTGCATCGCTACATTTTTGATTGAGTATCTGTGCTCTTTACTCCTTAACACCTGTTACTTTCTGATTGTTTGCAATAAGTCAGCATCCTTTTATATCACCATCTGCAGGGTGCTGAAGGTACTGAATGCTATTTATCAGCTAAATCACGTGAACAAAGATTTGAAACTTTATGACTTTTACTCACTATTGTTCAGTCATTTGTTTTTTTAGAAAAAAGACTTTCGATTTACAAATATGTTGTAATATTTATTACAACAAATATTCTAATATATATAAATTATAACAAATATTGAGTCATGAGCTTGTTTCCCAAATAATTGAAACCTATTCCCCAAGTTTAAAAAAAAAAAAGTACCACTATATTTCTATTTTGGCACGGAGACACAATTCTACCTTCTGGTGGAGGCGTAGAGGTCTGAGGAGACGTAGTTGGCCGGGTGGTCCGGGTGGTACTGGGTGAAGTGGTAGTAACTGGTGGGGCGCTTGCTACAGTGTAGATGGCATTGAAGCCTTTAGATGTCTGAGCCGAATCAGACTTGAAACGGACCACCAAGCTACTGCCGCTTGACATCACTGCTGCTGGGACCTTGTTTCCACAGAAACGACCTACAGAAATGAAGATTTATTACTTCGGCAGGTGAAAATGGCCGCACAGTTGCAGGAAATAAAGCGGAAGGGGTGGAATGGACGTCGGGACTCACCCAGTTTAGCGGCACCATCCGATGCCCCATCAAAGACGTCAACAAAGTCACCGCATGCCTCCGGAACAAGGTCAAAGGTCGTGAATGTGAGCCGGATCTTTTCCCCATCGGCTACGTGTATGATCCACTGTGCATAAAATCACACGCTGTATCACTGAAGACGCAAAATGTCATTTCTTGGTCTTTCACAGTTACATCACTGCTCAGTTTTCATCTCAGTCTAGCCACTTGCAGCATTTTCTCCTTCCGCCGTACTTCTAAATGACAGATTGATCCAGGATGCAATTCTGGAATCCCGAAAGGAGATAAAAATGTGTGCTTTCTCATTCATCTTTACTTAGTTTGAAGTGCGGACTGGGAGCCAGGCTGCATGATTAGCTGAGCTGGGTAAATATCCAGCCAGATGGAGAGCCTCACCGAGAACAAGCTTCCAGCAATCTATCTTCTACAATCATAGCCTCTCGTGTCAAAACCCTTCCTCAAATCTCACGGCTAACTCCCAACACGGTCTCCTCTCAATGCTCATACAATTGGCCCAAATTTGCATTATCACATGGCTTTGAGACTCCAGATTGAATCACATCAATGTAAAGGGCCAAATAGGGGAATGGCAATAAATCAAGGTCATGTCGGGGTCACGCCGATCAATGAAAGCACCTGGTAGAGGGCGTCGCCTTCATAGTTTGCTGCTGGAAAACCAGGGGTGGAGAACTGCCCACGGTCACCCTGCAGAACACCACCAGCTCCAACTAACTCTAGGTGACAGACGGAGAGAGAAGAAGATGAAAGGAGAGTACAATATGGGAGTTTTGAAAAACGGGGATTATCCAAGGGAAAACAAAATAAGTTTTTAAAGAAAGTATAAAAACATAAAAAACATCAGTTGTACATTGGAGAAAAAGAGTCAGAGAAAAATTAGAGCCAAGAGGGAAACAGGGATGAAAAATGGCAAACACAAAAGGAAGAGCGAGAGAGAGAGAGAGAGACAGACGGACAGACAGAGAGAGAAAGAATGAGAGAGAGAAGAATAAAAGGGGAGAGAGAGAATGAAGAAGAGAGAAAGAGAAGATCAAGATGAGAAAAGGAGAGAAAGAGAAAGAAAGAGACAGACAAAGAAAGAGAGGGGGGAGAACAATAAAATGGGGGAGAGAGAATGAAGGAGAGATAAAGAGAACAAAGAAGAGGGTGAGTCGGGGCGAGAGAGAGAGAGAATAAGAGAGAGAAAGAAAGGAGATAAAAAGTGAGTGAGTGAGAGTGAATGAATGAGTGAGTGAGTGAGTGAGTGAGTGAGTGAGTGAGTGAGCGAGTGAGTGAGTGAGAAAGAGTGAGAGAGAGAATGATAAAGGGGGGAGACATAGAAAGAGAGAGAATGAAGGAGAGAGAACAAAGAAGAGAGAGATGAGAAAAAAAGAGATAGAGAAAGAAAGAGAGAGACAAAGAGAAAGGAGAGAGGAGGAGAGAGAGGGAGAAAGAGAGAGAGAAGGAGAGAGAGAGAAAGACAGAAGTAGAGAGAGAGAGAAGGAGAGAGAGAGAGAAGGAGAGAGAGAGGGTTAGCTGCATACAAAGACAGCAGAAGGGTAATTCTGACAGCATTCCACCCTCCCATTCCACCCTAGATTTACACACACACACACACACACACACACACACACACACACACACACACACACACTGCGTCTGTTTCTAGGTCAGCTGCAGCAGACACGTCGGCTGTGCAGCAGTGTTGGACAGTGGAGGAGAGGAGAGGAGAGGAGAGGGGCTAATAAAGCGTGTGATGATGCGGTGGTACCTGAGGTGCTCTCGGGGGCCGTGCTGCGGTACTGCGCCTTGAAGCCCTTCTCCGTGTATCTGCCGTTAGTGTCAAAGTACACCACAATAGTGTTTCCCAGAGACACAATCGGCTTTGGCGTGGAAAAACCGCAGTACTTTCCTGCAGCAGAAGCGCAGACTCAGCAACCGCGCAGCCTTTACTCTGCACACTGTAACAAGCCCTGCCCTTCCTCTCTTTTCATGTCAAAATGATGTCTTATCTGACTCATCAGTACAAGTGTTGAAGTAAACAGGTTAACAATTAAATAGTAATTTACATATAACAAAGATGAGCAAAACTATTTAAAACATTTCTTTTCCCCAAGATGAAAGTTCATATACACTCATTTGAACCCATTATAGGTCTCTCTCTCCCTCTCACTCACTCTTTCTCTCACTCTCTTTCTCATTCATCTATCTATCTATCTATCTATCTATCTATCTATCTATCTATCTATCTATCTATCTATCTATCTATCTATCTATCTATCTATCTATCTATCTATCTATCTATCTATCTATCTATCTATCTATCTATCTATCTATTACTTCTCATGCTTTCTCATCAATGCGTCTACTGTATTTAATACGTTTCTCTATTCTTTTTTTTATTCCCTCCTGTGTGAGCTATGCTTTCTGTAAAATTAAAATGCAATTAAAATGTTTTAAAGGTAACTTTAGTTATACTGTAGTTGCGTGACATGTTGATGCCCTGACGTCATAGGAAAAGAAAGATTTTATTATTGATCTCTGATTTAGCTCTTGTATATATTTCAGGAGAATCTGCTAATCAGATCTGGACTGACATTAACATTTCAGAACCACTAAATGAAGTGCATCTCCCTTAGAAATATGCCAGAAAACACAAGCCGTTTCCATCAAACTATCAAAAAGGAAGAACATTTTCTAGCATTAGAGTCAGTTTCCCGGCTAGATAAATCATGACCGGTTAGTCATTCTGTCAGAAGTTAATTGTCTCGTCCCCTCTGGAATAAATGGAGAGACCTCAGCTCTCGTTGTTCTCGTGCTAATTAACTTTCTGCATTTTTCTTCCAGTGAGAATAAGGAAAGGACGTGAAAATCACCAATGATTCCCAGTCCGTCCTTGAGAGTGAGAAAGTCGGCTTCGCACAGGTCAGATTCTTCAACAGAGAATTCTTCAAACCACAGGTGGATCACCTGCAAGGAGAACCAGAGTGATATTATTATAGTAGAAACTGAGTTTATGAAACAACAAATCTATATATTTTTATCTATTTCTATCTATTTTTAGATTTTGCTGTTCAACAAAACGTTTCTTATGCAAGTGCTACTATTCCAGTGCTCTTCCAGTGAAGAACACGGTCCAGAAACAAAGACTGGTGCAAATATTGTTGGAAACATTACAAACATTGTTGTGAACATTGTTACAAATATTGTTGCAAACGTTGCTTTCCCAAACATGACAAGCGTTGCATGGCAAGTTTTGTTGCAATCATTGTTGCTGGCGATGAATTGTTTTGACCATTTTGTCAAACGTTGTAACAAACATAGTAGGGAATGTTGCAAATGTTTGTGCAAAACTGTTTGTGATCATTCGCAAGTGAGCACCAATGGGACTGTTCACATCTAAACACACATTTTTAAAATGAATTGAGATTATTTTCTATCTTGACTTAAACTTGATAAAATGGAAAAATGTCCAATCCCAAACGGGATATTTTTATTAAAATGTTCTGGAAGCTGCTGTAGTAGTCATAAAATGCTTTTATTCTTCTTAGTATATCTCTCTTTCTTCTTCTCTTTTACTAACTTTGTCTCTCTCGTTTCCTCCTGTCTCTGACATAATCTGTCTAATCCTGCATGTGAAACACAGTGTTTCAGTCAAGTTGCATTTATCAAGTACTTTGGTGAGGAGAAGCACCAATAGTGATTTACAGTGAAGTTTTGGAAACAAATGTGTTGGACCCTTAACGTTATATAATGTTATTTTTCTCTGAGTGTCCTCAAAGTCCATGTGTCCTACAGTCTCTCAATTTAACATCCAGATTGAGATTAGAACCAATAATGCACAATTGCCTTTCAGGAAAGTACAAGTAACCAGTGTAAAGAAGCAAAATCCTCAGAATGTTTTACTGATCGTGTGGCTTTGAGTGAGACGTGTCTTCCACCTTATCAGCCTCCACGGAGATTTGCCAACTGCAACTCAAGCCATTGTCATAGCTGCTGGGATAATTCCGGCTGGAGAATTCTCCGGAGGAAGCCGTCAGCTCCTGCAGACTCCCACATCCAGCATCGATCTCATCGTCTGTGGATAGAGACCGAGCACGGAATAGAATGTGACGGGGCCCATGTAAACAAATTGATTGCATCGGCTCTGCGGCACCCTGGAGGTGAGAGCGATTCATGGAGGTGAATTGGAAAAGAAAGAACATTGAGTGTGTGTTCCGATACCCATGATGCAGTGCGCTTCTCCTGGGAACAGCCTCTCGACAATTATAAAAAAAAAGCCAGCATTGATTGGAAGACATATGTACGTTTAACTTCAAAAGAGCCAGACGTTGCTATACAGTAAACAAAACTCTTTCTGGACGTATGGCAGATACATTTACAGCATTCTAAAGGGTGGACTTAATCCATAAGACTTTGACAAAAAGTTGTGAAAAATGTGAAAACAAAGGGTAAATGTCCCTGCACAACTCTCTCTCTTTCTCTCTCTCTCTCTCTCTCTCTCTCTCTCTCTCTCTCTCTCTCTCTCTCTCTGTCTCATTCTCTCTCTGTTATTTCCATTTTCTCTCTGGTTTCTCCTGTTTTTTTCTCCCTTGCTTCCCTTTGTCATTTTTACCATCTTTGTGGTTTTTCTCCTTTTGATCTATTTTTTGTGGCTCTTTTTCCTCCCTCAATCTGCTTTTTCACTTGCTTCTCTCGACTCTCTTTCCATCTTTCACTCTGCCAATCTCTTTTCTGTATCTTTATCTCTGATTCTGTCGTCTCTTTCTCTTTCTGTCTTTATCTTTCTCTTACACTATCTGTCCCTCTTTCACCCTGTCAGTCTCTTCTGTATTTCTATCTATCTTTCATTCTCTGCCTTCTCTTTTTATCTTTCTCGTACATCTGTCTCTCTTTCACTTTGTCACTCCTTTCTATTTCTCTATCTCTCATTCTGTCTTCTCTTTCTATCATTCTATTACCTGTCTGAATCAGTCACTCTTTTATGTATCTGTATCTCTATCTATCTCTCATTCTCTGTCATCCCTTGTCTCTCTGTAACTTTCAACACATGTTATCATTACATTTTAACCTGATGTAATAATGAAAATAGGGTTTTTTTGGTTGAACTAGCGTTTGATTGGTGGAGGTTAAAGCTAAAATCAAGCCTTTGTAATATAATTGACTCACCTTGATTTTCAGATGACCTGTTGTTTTTTTCAACCACATACACAGCAACTAATCCAATGCAAACTACTGTCAGGGCCACAAAGAGGAAGATCAGGCTCTTCTCCAAGGTGGTCAGGCCTTTCTTAGATGTCATCTGGTCTCGATCGGGGTCTTCCACAGAGGACGACGGAATGCCGACTTCTGCACTGATCATCTAATATTTACAACCTCACACTGACCTTGGAGAAATGCACTTTACTCTCAAACTCGTTCTGACCACTCAACAAAAACTCTTTTCTTCAGTATCTCCGTTCGTTTTACTGCAGGACAACTTGTAATCAGGAAAATCTTATCTGAGCGTTTGCATCATGTTCTCACATGTTTTAATAAATGATTGACTGAATAAAACGGCACTGATATTTTCACCCTCAATAAAGCATTAAATATTATAACATTAAACGTTTATCTTATTTAGTAAGACGACACATTGATAACATTTTACAATGTATTATATTATTTTATGCAGAAAAAGTAATTCCATCACGCTGGTATAATTCTATTGTGGTCACTGTAGAAATTGATCACCATAGCCAGGTTGATGTCCATTTAATTTAGGTTAATGATGACCTATGACGTGTTTTGGTGACAAATAATCATAATGGGGATTTCTCAGTCTGTAAGCATTCAGTAGGTTTGTTTGATTTGCTGAACTGTAAAATACCTTATCCATTGTAGAACAGAGAAAATTTGGAAACTTTTGTGTCTACAATTCCAATGTGAGAGAGGGATTCTTTTAATCTGTGTTTTTACTTACCATATATCTATCTTGGAGAATAATTTCTACGGTACTAACGTTAGATGCTACCAGCCACTTTTAAACAGCATCACTGTATTTGTAGCATTTAAAAAAATACTGTACCAAGAAAAAAAGTGAAATGTTTTCATGTCAAATAGCATTAATGTAATGTTAACAGTTGTTGTCCTCCAATTCCTATTCATTCTTATTCACCATCTGATTTGACATTCCGGAAAATTATTGTCTTATAAAAAGTATTGTCTTGGCCTGTGCTCAGGTACTTTTACATTTATGCCACAATATAAAACACAAAAAAAAATTCTATTTTGAGGGCATGTAGAATCCTATTCCATCCAGATATACTAGCTGTGGTTTTATTCCATCATACTCACTCAAAACTTGTTCAAACATCCAACATCATATTGTGTCAAAAATCTAGCCAATCTGAAATTTGATAATCTTAATAAAAAATCCCAAAGACACTTCTGATGGAGAAATCGTATGCAACTGAATAGAAATTTCTACTTAGCATGCGGGAAACAGAGATTATGATTATAGATTAGATTATGTAATAACACTCTTTGTTCAGTTTTGCAATTGGGATTTTGTGAGATTTATAGTGTCAATTTTCGTTAACTATTAGCTAGACGTCTGGACATTTCTCACAAATACCTGGATTATAAAATAACTCAAAGGCCAGAACTTGAATGAACATCATTAAAGAATACAGAAATATTTGCAATGTGCATCATCAGTGCAAATCTGGAGGCCGAGCGTGTTTCTGCACCAAGCGGCACTTCATTATCTCACAGCGATAATGAGATATCGAGTGTGGCGCTTTTAAACGTTGTGAATGAGCTGCTATCAATGCAGATTACAATGATTCTCCTCCCCGTGAGACGTTATCTCAAGTGCTTGAGGTTTTGTGAAAAGCAGATGCTCGCCACACCATGCTGGTGGGTTTGATTCCCAGGAAACACAAAAACTGATTGGTAGTGACACTTACTGTAACTGGAACGCAAACTAAATTTCTACTGTTTTTTTTTCAAACTATATTTTTCGGACTACAAGGTTACATGTTTTCATGTGTCATATTTTTTTGAAGGCACACATTTTTTTGGCAAATTGATATGGCAAATATATTTTGAAAGTAAAATCTAACAAAACAGACGCAAGACAAAATAAACTAAAGTTTAAATGGAAAATAGAGAAAGAGTCTCTCAAAAATTCAAAATAATAATTTTTTTAGGGTTTTAAGTGCACATACAGAAAAATATGGTAAATGCAATATTAGCGACCTCGCTTCTGTCACTATCCCTATTGCTTTCATTCTCTCTGCAACTTGTTTCTCTATCTCAAAAGTAATCTACAGAAAATCTACAGAAATATAATTGCATTAAAGCATATAATACATCTACAATTGTTTAGATGTACAGTATTAGCTTCTGAGAGCTTTCACTCTCTCTGCTACTTCTTTCTCTGTCTCTTCTCTCTCTCTCTATTTATCTACAGTATCTATCTACAGTATCCATCTATCTATCTATCTACAGTATCTATCTATCTATCTATCTATCTATCTATCTATCTATCTATCTATCTATCTATCTATCTATCTATCTATCTATCTATCTATCTATCTATCTATCTATCTGTCTGTCTGTCTCATTTGCTTTCCTTCACTCTCCCTCTCTTTCTCTCTCTAGCTCTCAATTTTATTCTCGCTCTCAGTTCGCTCTTTTCTCTCTGTCATTCTCTTTATCTATGCTTCTGTCGCTCTTTCCTGACCTGTCTCTCAATCCTTCTTCTAGCCAGTGACCTTACTACTACTATCTATCAATCTTTATCTCTCCCTCTCTCTCCATATCCCATCTCTTTTTCTCATGTTTTTTCTCTACCTCTCATGTTTTCTCTTTCTCTGCCACCTCTTTTCTTTGTCTGTCACTTGACCTTCCCTCAGTCCTTCTCTATGTTCCATTCTGTCGTTTTCTTTATAGTCCTTTCCTCTCTTCTCGCTGTCTCTGTGCCCTCCTGACCACACTCTCTAACCCTAGATTGTGCCCGTTCCTCACAGGGTCTTCTGCCCCGCACGCCCTCACATGAACGTCTTCAAATGCAGTTGGCGATCAGACTATTCGTTTAGTCAGAATAGTGGAGGGTGAACAGACCGTCGTGCTGCTGGTCAGGAGCCGCAGGAGTGAGTGGCGAGTGGCATGTTGAGGGGATTTAATTAAGACGAGGGCAGCGTGAAGGGCGGCACAGTGTGAGATCACATGACACCCGTCAGCCTCCCGCGTCTGCAGACTTCTAATGTCAGCTTAAGTGAGAGCAGTAACCACGCTGACATATTCACCATAATGGAATTCACAAAGGACACACACCCTCGCTCTACTGTATATGTAAATATCTTGAAAAAAGTGTGCATATTTAAAACATAGAAATAACTTCAAACTATAGATACAATCTATTACATATTTTAAAATGTACATGTAAATATTACATTATACTACAATATTTACAATATATGTGTATATGTAAATATACACGTATGTCATGTTTTAAATACTTTTGAATACATTTAAATACATTTTATGTTTTAATAAATGTTTTTTAAATCTTAGTGTTCAATATTTAAAACATATTTGCCTTTAAATGCAATCCATTTCTTGTCATGTTTAAATTGATTTGACATTTTAATATCTTCATTTAAAATCCTAATATTTAATATCTAAATCACAATGTAATCCATTGTAATGTACATGTATTCCATTTTTTCTTTTAAACAAGTACATTATCATATATTGATCTACATACAGTATATGTATTTTATTTATGTGTGTATGCAAATATAAATATATGTATGTAGGTCAATTAATAATTAATTGGCATTAATTAACATGATTGTAACAAAATTGCTAAAAAGCATAGGTTCATGTGCCACATATGCAAACACCCCATGAGGTGTGATAAAGAGAGAAAAAAAGAGAGGGAGGTGTGAGTGTGTGTGTGCGTGTGTGTGTGTGTGTGTGTGTTGCACAAACATATGTAGGACAGAAATTCTGTTGGGACGGGCGCCACAAGAAGCAGCGCTGGAGCTCATCCAATCACTCGCTTCAGCAGCAGCAGGTAAACAAAAGGTGGTGTAAAACTGATCAGAGACCATCTGATCTATCCTGCTAAATGCTCATCTCTGATCTACACTAGGTCAGTCGTATTACAGTGCTGTGTAAGTGTAGGGGCACAGAGCAGCAGAGTTTGACCTGATAGGTCATTCAGACAAGGTTCTTCAGGTTTGAGACAATCATTGATGGAAACTGGTCAACAACATGGACATATAATCTCTATTATTGAATGCAGTGTTGAGATTAACCCCTTAAATATGAAGATATGTTCTTTCCTCTACATACAGTACAGTAGACCCCTATTAAACAACTGACAAACATTATCCTGCTACTGTAATTACATTTCAGAGATTACACCAAAAAACATGTCAACATTGTATGGAAATCTCCCCAAATTGCCTTTTATTAGTTGTTTAAATCATAAATCCCTTCACAAATTTTTTTAAACATGCAAAAAAAATCTATTTCCAAACACTCAATAATCTGTAAATAATAAATATAAAAGAGATGAATGAAAAAGGCAAAAAATGTAGTATTTTTCCACTAGAATTTTTAGTAAAAAAAAAAAAATTATTCTGTAGTCTTTTGAGAAATTAAATTTTAGAGAAATATTTCCCAGAAATTCTCAAATAAAATTAAATTTGGTTTAAAAATAAACTAAAAACAGTTACATTCCATAAAAAAGACAACCATACAGCTAAACCACAAAATTCAATCATCTGTAAAATGCGGATTAACTGTACAAGCTTGTCGTAGTTAAAGTGACTGCAGAAGAGACAATAAATTATAACTACGATGTCTTTTAATATAAAATGGTTGTAACAACAGTATTGGATAGTTGAACAAAAAACAACAAAAATAAAACGAGCTCTGGTTACACCAATTATGACAAGTATCTAAGTTGAACAAATGACGCACGGACTAAATTGAAATTACAAAATGCAAATTTTACAATAAATTAAAACTATTTTTGAAAAAAAAAAAAAAAAAAAAAAACAAGCAAAAGTGCATTTGCCAAAACAGTTCTAAAAAGGTCAATAAAAGCAGAAAATTGCTGCAATTTTGCTGTTCACTATAATATTTGATCCCACGACAGGAAGGTACAGTACAGTACAGTATACCATTCTGCCATTCTGAAGTAATACACATGCATTTTACTACATATTATTGCCATTTTACTCTGAACACTGATTTTCTATCACCATAAATACTTTCACTTTGTCTAAAAATAGTTTTTTAAGAGTTACAACACAATCAAGTCACCTTTAGCTTCTCTGCTTGGTCTATTCCTTGAGAGATAGAGGGAATAGGAGAGAGCGAGATCTCCCAGCATGCTTTGCACGGTCGCAACAAGCTACTAATCCAAACACCAATGAACTGACGGCAAACCAACGTCTTTCATTCTAGCACGGCGGGACGGGCGCAGCAGTTTGGCCGGCGGACATTTTGAAACATGGATCTGAAATTGATGCTGACTTGCCGCCTCTTGCTCTTTTTGCCGGGTGGAGACGACAAGGACTTTCTGATAGCCGTCTGGGCAATGATCTTCTTCTCATGCTCCTTGATTTTGCACTGGAGGTGACTCTGGATGGCAAAGCCCAGGGACTCTGGATCAACTGACGCTCCATAGACCTCCCATGTCATACCTTGCTCGTCCCACACCACGTCGTGGATGCTCTTCTTCTTCTCCCTTTTCTCAGGCTGTGTCTCTGTCTTTTTGCTTTGTGGGGTGGAGCTTGATGTGGGAGGAGTAGTTGTGGTCATATCTCTTTTTGGTTTTGAAGATGGCCCAGCATTGGGCAAATCGACAGGAGGCTTGGGTGCAGACTTTTTCTCAGATTTGATGGTAGAATCCAGTTGTGAACCGCATTTGGAGACCACCGCTGATGCCGGTAGGCTGTTGGCCTCTTCTGGATGCTTGTTTTGGCCACAAGACTCTATGTTAATCTGATAAACTGGTTGAAGGGGTGAGAATCCATGTTGGGGGTTAATCTGGGACTCCTTGATCTTAGCCACAAACTTTGGGTCGGCATCCACATGCACAACGACTGAGCCCGGTTGGTGTGGCTTTATACTTGACACTGTGTTTGTAACCTCCTTGGTTGAACACAAGGGTCTTCCAGGCGTCTCCACCTCAAAGACCACAGCTACACTTTCCGTCTCATTAGGAATTACCAGTCTCGGATGGGTTTGCAGAAGACTGGGGCTAGTGGAAGTAGCCTGGTGGCAGACAGCCGCCACTGCCTGGACCTCGACATCAACATGCTGGTTGGGGAACTCAGCAGCCAAAGTCATGGTTGACGCCTCTTGGAAGTGTTTGTGTTGGACTTTCTCGTTGGACAATGACAGGCATCTTGAGGTATCAAGTGCATCATTGCTGTTAGATTCCGAGGGAATTCTGTGTGGGTTTACATCCTCGGGGAAGGATTCTGTATCTTCTTTTGCAACAGCAAGCTGTGTCTCACCTGTTTGTGGTGTCGGGAAACCAGCAGGTGATTTATTGGGCTGGGCCAGTTTCATTTCAGTCGCTGGAACAACTTTGCCTGGAATTTGAGACAGACTTGAACTTGGAGCAGTCGATGTGGATGTTGGCTTGTTGATGGTTGATGTTTGGGATGAGCAGGTAATAAGACTTGACTCAGATGTAATGGAGACACCTTTGTTTGTGCCTGTGGTGCCTGACGAAAAATCCTTCTGAAGATCGTCTCTGACTGCAGAGTCTTCGTTCAAGTCAGAAGCTTTGGGCTTGTTGTCATCTCTGATTGTCTTTGTTTTGCTACTGCTGTTTTTTTCCGTGTCTATCTTCGATGGAGTGGAGAGGATTGGCAAGTCTTGCAAGTTTGAATTAGCATCACAATCTCTGGGATGCTGATTTGCTGTCATAGTTTGACTGGCTTGAGGTCGGCTGTGATCTTCGCCATAGGTTGCATTGTTTTTTTCTTCAAAGTCTGTGCTTGGTGAGTCTTTGACCTGGGGTTTGAAATACTCATTATCTTGATCTGATTTCATTTTGTGGACAGAGGAGAAATCCTTGTTCAAGTTTAAGTTTGGCTCTATGTCCCAGTTAGAGTTTAACTCTTTGTTCCCCTGTATGTCTAAACTAGCCAGCTGTGGCATCATCTGGACAGTGACGGTCCTTTTGGGGTTTGGGATGTTTTCCATGTTGAAACTTTTGTCTGATCACAGTCTAGATATTCCAGAATGGTTCCCTTGAAAATCCTCCCTGGGGACGAGAGATTTAAACCATGTTAGACAAAAATTCTTTGCACATATATAGCAACTGCTTACATAAGATCATTTTAAACATTCAGAGTCTGATTAAAGATTTTAAAGAATTTTAGGCAAAATTTATAGTACATTTGACATGAAAATATGTATGAACAATAAATGTAAGGATTGTTTTGCTACGTGATGCTCTGTGTTTTGTGAGTGTATAAAATGTAGGTCTTTAAATTAGCACAGTTACTGTAGTTACAAACACACATACGCACACAAATATGCACTGGATGCACAAGGTGTCTGCTATAGCAAATGTTAATTTAAAAAAAACTGAATTTAAAGGTGGAAATTGGAAAGTTATTTCGAACAATTAGCAATTAAAAAATGCTAAAATGAACTTTTAATCCTTGCCGCATAGACCACTATATCACTATCTGCATTCAGCTTATTCTCTGAACATCTCGACGCTGAAACTGGAAGAGCAATTATTTTGGGTTATGACCTTTAACTATTCAAACAGCCCTGAGGAACCTCAACAATGAAAGCTCGACAGTCTGATTTTGAGATATTATTAGCTCAGTGAAACTAAGGATTCTTTGTAATACAGAATATATACCGTAGAAAAGACAATACAGAAGAGACAAAACAAATGTAGATTAATCTCTATTGACAATTTATCTTTTTGAATGAATGGTAACAAAAAGACTAATGACTGAAATCTGGCAGAAGTGGATGGATGGATGGATGGATGGATGGATGGATGGATGGATGGATGAATAGTGTAGGAAAGTTTCATAGAAGATAGAAGCTCAAAAAGTTAAAAGTGGTTCTCAAATGCATGTCGGTTTTCAAAAAGTTGGTTAAATGTACGTATGTACGTAAAAGAGAAATCCAAATAAGTTTGGATAAATATGTCTTATAATATATACAGTAACTCAACAATTCACCTCTATTATCCAATGAGACTAGCCACCCAGCGTTCATCTCCCTGATCTTCTGCAGAACGAGTTGAATCAACTTGATTGGAAAAAAAATGCATAATTCACCACTTGGGCAACAGATTTTAAAGTGAGGTGAGTTTGTCAACATGACATCTAAGGACCATATCAATATCGGGCTCCGCAGTTAAGATAAGTGCAGTGACGTGACCCACAAACCCGGAGCAGTGGGCAGCCTTAAATTGTGGTGCCTGTCGGGAACAGTGTCTTGACCAGGATCCGAACCTTTAACGCCTGTCGGGCAACTGGGGCAACCTCCCTACAGTTGGATTGCCAATGAAATCCAAGCATCAGCAAAAAGAACTTCCTGCAATGAGCATTTGCTTCTGTTGCAAAGAGGTCAATCTCTGCCTCTCTGAAAAGACACCAAATCAGCAACACTGTCTTGCCATCCTCTAGAAGGCGAGAGCTTCCTGAGAAGGTAACAGCTTCTGGTGGGACCAGAGAGTATCTCTGTGTGGGGACCACCTCAGGTACATTGAAAATGTGAAGACCTGAATCAGCCCATGGTAGATGCTGTGATAATGTTGAGGGTGATAACCGTTATCTTCACAGTCTTGAGCGCACTTGACTCTTGATTTTATTCACTGGACCCTTTTACCAGGTGTTCTGACTTCCGCCTGTATGCCAATCACCATCGTCCTGGTTCAATCCAATTAGCAGTCATGTTGTCTGCAAAATTCCCAGTTTTACAGTTGGGTTCTTCCTGAGACTTTCAAACAGCTTCAGAAAGACCGCTCTCTAGTCCTTGAGGTTGTCCATGGTGGACTGTTTAGGTAGACTGTCAAGCCACTGTACACAGCTGAAGTGAAGGGGTAAAAATGGCGCCATCTAGGTTGAGGACAAACTGTTGGGTCCTTTAGCCTGAGGTGGAAGACATCTTCTTGAGATAGATTCCACACAGTTTCACACCAGAGGTTCTGATATATGAAATATGAGCCTAATATACCTTAATGGTAAGGTTGTCTGCCGGGAGTTTTGTAGAGTGATCAGCTAAGGAGTGTGTGTGACATCGATACACCCATTGATATCACTCCTTGGTCATAGTGGGCAGTTGTGGTCCAGTGGTAGGGATTTGGACTTGTGTTCATGAGGTTGCAAGCTCAAATCCCACTCCAGCTAGTTCAACAACACGAGTGCCAAGGCTTAAGGCTGCCCACTGCTCCTGGTTTGTGTGTGTGCACTTCACTGGATGGGTTAAAGAGCACAATTTTGAAACGGTCCCAAGTGGCTGCATTAGCATTCTCATTTTGGTACTACTGACTACTGGTACTACTCACTACTGACGTTATCTGCCTTCAAGATTTCGGTGAGGTGAATAGATCACCAACGGAACTTCTGGCTCCCTGCAAATCCCTTCATGTGATGCGAGTTAGAAACATTGAGAGGTGGATCTCAGTCTCAGTCTAGGTAAGAATTGTCTGTGCAGTCACTCCTCAAGACAGAGGATGAATACTCAGACTCCTGCAGAGTCTTCTCAGTCCAATAGTGCATTTCTAATAAAAGAAACGATTCTGAGCAGGTCACTGGCCATTATTGCCTTTGATAATGGCTAGACACGCCCACCGACAGGTGCTTAGAACAATGCTTGTGTTCACAGCAGGATTCAAAAACACCTGGCTTCTCTGTAGAATCGAGCAAACTTCATCCTCCACATTCCCCAAGTGTAATGTCGAGAGATATCTTGAAAGGGAGCTGTCTGAGAAAGCATGACATCGTCATCACGTGACCTAAGGGGCGTGAAAACTAACACTTATCAGATACTAATAGTTACTGAGAATATAACAACAATGCCCACTGTTTCTGAGAAAGACACACACACACACACACACACACACACACACACACACACACACACACATACACACGTTTCAGTGTCAGACGAGTCAGAAGCCGCTTAACACAGGGAGGATGACCATTAAAATGATTTATTCCGGAGCAGTGAAGTTACGCATAACAAATGAGGCTGAAAAATAGATCTGAATGACTTGGAGAACACAGACGTATTTGGTCAATATATGTTTGCATAAATTGGTCAATATAGCCTGCTGTGTTACTGTAAAATAGTACTGTAGAATATACTGCATAATGTGTTGTATTCACCTCTGCAACACAAGCTTAATTGGGTATTTTTAAAATTGACTCCAAATTATTTATTTTGACATTTTGCTACAATTGAAAAACGGAAGAATTGATGCTCTACAATCATTTGATCTACACAAATCCCGGACAAAGTCGCGTCAACACTCAAATGAAACCAAGCCAACCTGGTCCAATTGTAAACCAGAACATCCTCAAGATTGCTAATTTCCCCAAAAATATTTTGTCTTCAGCATATCAATAACAGGAAAAAATATATCTGGTAACGATTTGCGTTGTGTATAATGATTCTCCTTACCTCCAAACGCAGATGCCAGACGCTCTCTATACGTATATTCCCACAGAAACACTATAACTTGACCTTGTTGGCAAATGCATCATTGTTGTGGCTCTCAAGGAGCTGCAGAGAAAAGGACAGGGAGAGACAGTCCTGCCTGATACGAACATTCGTTTCATATCATTTTACGGCACAATTCGCTCCGCACACGACGGTGTCTCAATGAAAGAATGTTGAGCGCGCTACTGTGATGTAAAGCCACGCCTTCAAAGCGCATCTGACTCTCAAGTTCAACAAAACCTTTACCGGATAACAATATCAGCTGCCGCCGCAAGATGGCGCGCTTCACTGCGGATTAAACAACGAAAACCCATCTTTAGAATATAGATTATATTCACGCTAATAGTTGACGCAATTGCTGTTGTCGTTGTTGTTGTTGTTGTTGTTGTTGTTGTTGTTGTTGTTGCTGCTGCTGCTGATGTTAATATTAATAATATGAATATGAATAATAAACATATTTGCAGTAGTGTTACTTGTAGTAGCATTCTATTGTAAATTGTTTCATAAACATTTTCGTTCATAAAAATGTTCACTTAAAAAACAAAACAATATTTCAAACACGTTTCATATCTATATAAATGTTATATTTAATATACATAAAGCATTAAATATTCTCGGAATATATATTTCAACATAATTTTGTTTTGACAGTTCATAGAGTGTTTCCTTTGCTCATTCAAGTTGTAATATCTCCGTAAATCAAACTAAATTAGAGATTATACGTGAATTAATGTTATTAGAATGACAATACGTTGCTCACAATACAATCGCAAAATATCGCATGAACTAGCTCAAATTAAATCCGCTTTACCAAGTAGATGAAACACGACTAACCTTTTAATTTAGTTAGTGTTAGTTCTGTGAAGGTGTTTTGCGCCGCTATGGCGCCACCTTTCGCACGCAACACTAACCACACTGTTTATTAAAAAAAGAGAATTATCTCGCGTTCGAATAAATATTTCACAATTAATGGGATAAAATGTATTGTAAACACATTAATTTGTATAGAAATTCGTCTTTCTAGACTCCAGAGACACAACGTCATCATTTCGAATGAACTTCTCAATATTATGAGATATTACGTCATTACTTGGCTTCTCAAAAAATCGGACAGTTTTGTGTCGGAAACCGGCTTCCATAGTTTACGCTTACGACTTTTTAGTATCTACATCAACCAGCAGAGGGCGACCTCTATCGCCATTTAGGTCGGGAGACATTTTTACCCCGCAGTAAAAGTTGCAGGATTTTAAGATTTTTGTGTTATTTGTCGACGTTTGCTGTGATGAAGACAACTTCTCGAGACCATCAAGATGACGAAAGTACCAACAGTTGAGTAAATAGTTTTTGCACTTCACTAACTGTTTTTTATTGACTGTTGGTTGGTTTGCAGTTTTGTGTAAGTCGTTTCAGACCACGCAATTATTTAATTGATGGGACTTTATGACGTGAAAATGCCATTTCCTTTAATGTTTTGCTCATAAGCTGTGGCGCAAAATGCAAAATATATATATATATATATATTATTTGGAGCTACAAACAGCAATGGGTGTGTAAGCACATGCCAAAGAAAGAGAGAATATGTTTCAATGTTTTAATTTTAAAAAAGTAATGGAATTTAAAAAAAACTACTTCTTTTTTTACGCCACAACAACCGTGGAACAATGACAAAACGCTGCAGATCTGGACATCCAGGATAGAGTCCAAAACAGAAAAAAGCCTTATGTGAACCCGCTCCGAAGTTTCATATGAAACAAGTTGAATTTGGAAATGGAAAAAAAAAAGCACAGACAATTATTTAGAGTTAACGGCATCTGATATATAATACAATTTATTTCTCTTGACTTTCTGAGTTCATTGATATAAAGAACTGTGCTCCAAAGGGTTTAGGAGTTCCAGAGGTAAACATGATTTTGTTTTTAAGGTTTGTAAACTTGGTTGTGGTTTTTCCTCATACTACATGTTTTAAAGGAACAAGGCTTTAGTGCTCTCTCACTCTCTGAACAGTTTACATTAGTTTGGACTTAAGATGGCTGAAACGGAAAAGTGTGAAAGGTCTCCACCCTCCAGCCATGTCCCACAAAGACAGCATCTGTTCTTCTCTGAACTGCTGTTTCCATGGTGACGGCCTCACCCCTGACTTCATTTAAACTGAATGACATCGCAACCTTTTCTGCAGGATAAACATTAAACATCTTTATCCATCTATCAGTTTGTCTCTACATACCGTTTGTTTACATTTTTCTTCTAATTCTCATCATCTACTCGATCAATTCGACTTTATATATGATCATCATGTGACTTGCGGAGCTGTAACTGCGGGATTGTTGTCATGCATCAGGTGTGCCCAGACCTTCTTAAGGAGTTAAGTGCTTGCAATTCCCTCACAGTCAGGTATTAGACACGATGACAAAGCCGTGTAATCTGTCATAGCGCAGGGATTACAGTACAGCCACGCTAGCACGCTCCAGCTCGGCCAAAATGGCGGAATAAAAGGAAACAAATTGTGGAGTAATCTCCTGAGAGAAGAAGCTTGGACCAAGGGGGTTCCCTGGAAAACTCCATTTTGTCTCTCCTTCCGCCCTTAGGGACTTCTTGCAATCCCATAATCCCCCTGTTTGATGTTTGAGAGCTGATGGTGCTGGTGAGGACGGACCAGAATGGAGCTTTTTGTGTGCCGTGTGGCCGGCCATTTTTCAAGGGCTTGAATGACACGGCAAGGGAAAGACGGGTAACCTTAGCTTAATCTTAAGAGATTAGCTGAACTACACACACACACACACACACACACACACACACACAC
>MU204326.1:11446787-11460893 GCA_017309775.1 Paedocypris sp. Pulau Singkep | reverse complement strand
ACACACACACACACACACACACACACACACACACACTCACTAACAGGTGTGTGTGGCCCTCTAGGTTTGTGTGGACTGTCAAACTAAAACCTCTCTTTCTCTTTAAGAAAACAGAGAGATGGAGATAGCTCAAAATCAAGGATGAAAGACCTAACGTATGAAAAAATGTAAGAAGTAGGGAGCGAAGGGGATTCCTTTTTATAAGAGGTATAAAGCTAAAGAAATATTGTGATGAGGAAAAATAAATCTGAAATACAGAGAGAAAAACAAAGAGCGTGTCAGAATAAGAAAGCTTTTCTGCTGTAGTATTTCTCTGATTGCAAGATAAACACTTCTCTATTAGAAGAGTTCTGAAGTTCTGAATTTGTATAGGTCTTGCACCGGCCGCTATAGAATTTTGACCATAGTTTGCTTCACGTCACATGATCTCAAAAAATGTACCATACAGGTCAAATGTTACATTAATAACATTGATTAACATTGGATAACATGTTACAATAATACATTGATTTGATTCCCTAGTCTAGCAGTTGAAGAACAGCCTCACAGCATTAAGTTCCAACCACCATGTTTGATTGTGATGCTCTTTACCCTCGTTTATACCCAACAGAGAGTATTTTGCGGTAACAATTTATACTCTCTGACCATAAAACAGAACACTAAAAGTCTTAGTCTTTGTCCAGATGAGCATTTTCCGTGTCTGGAGAACTGATGTCCTCCTTGGTCTGCATGTTGCCACCAGTAAGATCCATCAAGACGGCCTTGGTGATGATTCTTGGGTTGTTTGTGTCATTTTGTTTATTTTTCACAGTGTGGAATATTTTGTATTTTTTGCACAGTTTTTCACTTCTAGTTCTTCACAGTTCACTTCACAGTTTTTCACAAAATACAACATACATAAGTTTTAAGATCTAATAAATATAACTTTAATTATAACTATATTGTATAGGGTATATATGCAAATGTGTGTGGGTTAAAAGATTCCTTCTCTTTTGATCTAATGGGTTTAAATTCATAAGAACCTATAGCTGCAGACGAGAGTAAAGTGGCTGTATTGGATTTTGAGGAGCGATGGCCCTCAATAATATCAATGGATTTATAGGTGTAATTTGATTGTGTGGAATAAAGGGCATCAGCCCACCGAACCTTAGACACTTTAGTGATGAGACAGTGCTGCATGGTTTTACAGTAGCTTATGTGGCTTAATGTTAATGCTGTTTGTGTGTGTGTGTGTGTGTGTGTGTGTGTGTGTGTGTGTGTGTGTGTGTGTGTGTGTGTGTTTATACAAAGCCTAAACAATATTCTTTGGTAATTATTAAATTAGCAAATTTCAAGTAAATGAGTAATTCTTTTGCACACCAACAGGGGGCAGGATCACTCAGCTATTGCTAATGATATAGCTTCCTTTTTTCCCCAAGTTGACATGCTGATTGGCCTTCTTGACGTTATTTGCATATTATAGTATAGTCGTACATATATGACAGAGTTACGTATGTCATTTCAGTTTGGCTGTGAGTTTATCATAAAGTACACACTTTGTTTGATGTTGGACCTCCTCATTACGTGGAATATTAAAGCCATCTTTCCATGACTCGTGCTTGTGATCATAAAGCAGCATTGCTGATTCATGCGCTCTGCTCTTTTCTTAGACCTCGTCTTCTCCTGGGTGGCCCACGTAATCCTCAAAGTCTTCAGGGGCTCCACAAGCCATGTCAAAACTCAAAACCAACACTCACACACAAAAATTAAAGGCCTCTTCTTAATGCTCGAAGTTCCCCACCGGTCTGTCTATGGCAGTTAGGCCATTACGTCACTTGATTTCAGTATCATTTTCATTCACATCAAAGCTAAAATGAGAAAATCGTCTTAGAAAATGCAAAAATATAAAATATGTCGCAAAGCCAATTGGATGCTTTGAGTAGCAAGGCGCTTTCTTTGCTTTTTCTCGCTGCCTTTCTTACACACACACACGGTCAGGGTAAGTGACCCGGGGTCCTTCAGTGTCCTGCACTCAGAGAGGGATTAGAGATTAGCGTCCCGGCCGACATTCCTCACATACCTGTTTCTTGACTGGACTCTACCTCACACCGACAGCCTCATGACTCCAAGCAGGAGGGAAACCTCAGGTGCACTCACACCATCATCATCATCATCGACACTTACTGAACGATACACAAACCTTCATAGAATGGTCTTCATAGAAAACAATAATAACTCATTATTTAAACTTGTGCCATTTTTGTCGGTCAGTTTGCTGGATTTTATCATGTAACATTGTTAGCTGAAATTCTAGTTAGCTGTTTATTTTTTACGTTTTGTTAATAAAGTGCATGTATGTTACAATTTATTAGGATTTTTTTTTAGATCACTTAATATTCCAAAAATGCTAGTTTCTTTTTAAAAATTACGGATTAAACAAGGGGACATTCCCTCTAATTTCTGATTTACAGCTCGTTCTGGCTTGTTTTATAACATTTTTTGTTGTATGTTTCAAAATAATTTATTTCTATATAATGGTTCATTTTAAAATAGGTAAAACGTACATTGTGTCATTAGTTTATGCAAGAGTTTAAGAACATGTAGATTTATAGGGGAAAAAACCACATCACTGCTGAGCAAACATGAAATGCCAATTGTTCAGGTGTTGAAATGATGTGGCCTGTGATTGGCTGAGGACTTTCCTTTATACAGGTGCAAACCAACCAGAAATGTTTGTGATTTTATTCGTCACGCTAAAATACGGTACGGTACAAAAGTTTTGACACACCTTCTCATTCAAAGTGATCTTTATTGTATGACCATGAAAGTTCACACTGAAAGCATCAAAATTCTGAAAAACAGAAAGAAGTATGAAACAAATGAAATAGTCTTATGTTAGGTTCTTCAACGTAGCCATCTTTTCCTTTGATTACTGCTTTGCTCACTCTTGGCATTCTCTTGATGAGAGTGAAATCTTTAATTCCATCAAGACAGTTTGAAGAGCATTTCAGGTGACTACTTCTTGATGCTCATTAATGCCAAGGCACTCAGTTGTGAAACCCACAGTAGTTGAACCTGCAATGCCTGGGTGTCAGGTTCAACTCGCTATCGTTGGACAGCAAGTGCCACCTGAAGAACAGATCTAAATTTGTTGGCCATGGCTAAAATAATGTAAAGAAAAAATTGAAACATGGTGGTGGGAATTTAATGCTGTGGGGATGTGTCAGTGTGTACGGTACTGGAATTCTCGTCAGGGTAGAAAGAAAGATGAAAACAAGACTTGACAAAGATTTCAAAAGAATTCATACAGTGTGCAATAAAACTTAGATCATTATTAGCATGAATCAAGCCGATGTCTGCTGATGAAAAAACACCTCCAAATGAGCAAAGTGAGTGGCCTGCACAAAGCCCGAACTTGGAGCCAGTTTGTTTGTGCCGGAAGACTCAAATTCGCAGGAAAGTGAAAGAAATACTAAAGAAGAAACAATGTAATTCCCCAGAAGCGTGCTTGAAACTTGTGAACTACAACAATCGATTAAGCGCTGTTATCGAGTAATAATGTTATCAAGCTGTTAAAAGAGACACACCATAGCCAACTTCAGAAGAGCTAATACCGGTAATTACAAAACAATTAACTTGGAAGTCTCTTGGAATTTCATAATTTTTAATTTCTAAAATAATTTAATTTCTTTTTTTTAAGGGGTTTTCAAATGTTTTATGTTATTTTTTTTATAATGTACGTATAATATTTGGTTTATTTTGACTACTTTAACCGAACAACTTCCTAAACAAAATGTTTTTGACCTTTCAAAATGTTTCAAACCACTTTTTCAAAATGACAGCAAAATTATTTTCTTGTCATTTGTAGTTTGGTTCATTCTATTTTCTTCCCTGACAAGTGTCACATGGTGGAATTGTGAAGCTTTTGGTTGAGAAACTGGTTTATTTACAGTAATATCTGTGGCTTAAATGACTATCAATAGTGGCGTTTCTTTCTTTGTCCTGAGGCGAGGGCAGTGGATGCCCGCGTTTCATTAGCCAGTCTCTCCAGTCTCGCCCATTTGCAATTCTCCCCATTGTGTTTCTAAACAATGGCCGCAAACAAAGCATTAAAATGGAAATGACTGTAATGTAGCTAATTAGTTATCTGTGTTGGGACTGTTAGCGGGAGAGGGGCCGGTCATTGTGGTTCTCTTGGAGAATTAACAACACATTTACAGAATCTACAATGTCCATGCTAGATCTGTACAGTTAAACTCATATTTACCATTTTTTATATTCATCGATTAGATGGTAATGCAATTTTTTTTTATTTTTTTTGTGATGTGCTGAATAAACTTTACGTTTTAGTGAAGGTGAAGAGTTTGAGTTTTATAATTTATTATAAATGTTTATTTATTATTTATTATAATGTTATTTATACAATTATGTATTATTTATAAAATTATGTAATTATGAGTATATGCTGTGCGAACTAAACATAGCATACTAAATGTTATCCACAGCATGTGTGTATACATACAGTGTATATTTAGGAGCGATACATAACTGCGTGTATGTATGTCTGTGTACAAATCATCTTATTCAAATTTGCTTTTGCTCTTAAACTTGCATAAAAAACATGTTCTGCAGAGAATTTTTACGCAAGCAAAAAACATTACTGTGAAATAAGGTGCTCAAAAACCATTGCACTTGGAAAACATTCCTGGCCTCAAATTTGGAAAGTTCTACATGACATTTGTTTGTATCTATCAATTTAGATTATTTATATTTCATTTTTATATAGTTTAAACAGTTACAGAACAGTTATTAAAAAATGTAAACGACGAGTTTATGTAAGGAGCTAAAGAGGTGGGTTGGCTCTGTTTTTGTATATATGTGTTTGTTTGAGTCTTTCACTAGTGTGAATCCACAAATCTTATCACTGAGTGCTGATTGGTGCTTGGCTTGAAATGACACGTTTTTAATGAGCTCATCAGGTTCAAGTGTGTTTTCATTACTTCCTTCCTTTTCAACACAATTCTTCACTGGCACACCACAACTTTAAGTGCTTCTTTTTCACTTTATAATAATAATTTTTTTTCTTCCAGTGTTGTTGTAAAAAATGATGTGGTGTGGTTGTCCGAAACACATTTGAGGAAACCTCTGCCAAAATCTTTGTTGATTTGAACAACAAAAAGTGTAAGGCACGTAGTATGCATATGTGTGTATTATAATGATACTATCTGTAGCGATTTTGATATATATATATATGTGATTTCTATATGTAATTTTGCACATACTTTTGGTAATGGTATAGTTTTTTTACATTTGCGTCATTGTGATATATCAGCGGCAATTCATTGTTTTAAATTTGAGTGTGTGTAATGTAAAACTTCTGTTTTTGTGTTTCAACAGAATCTATCTTATACTGTCTTATATTTTAGAAACAACATATTGTTGTAAGGAGGGGGGGCATTAGCATAGTAGATAGATCGGTACAGTAGATGGATGGGCGGATGGAGACAGATAGATAGATAAATAAATCAGCCAATCAAGACAGATCAGACAGACTGACGACCGGACAGACAGAAAGACAGACCTTATTTATAAGAAAATGTGTTTCTTTTTCTAATTTTGATTAAATTTATTGGAGTTATTTTGTTGCTGATGTTGTTTTATTTTTTAATCCCAATCATAAACCACTAAGCTTAGTCATGTGTCTAGCATTCAGGGTCTCAACACCACGAGTGGCCTGCCACGTAAATCATGTCACATTGTCAGTCCGACTGCGGTTAAGCTTCAATACGTGAGCGGCAAAAAAAGAAAAGGCCTTGGCTTTGACACAAACAACTCCAGCTTTAAGTATATTATCAGCAGCTTCTTAAAAGAAGCTTACCATTCATTAATGTTACTCTGCCAAGCTTTACACTGGACTTTACACTTTCTGACCTGCTCACGCGCACAAGAATTGCGGTCTTAAATAACTCAAATGGGATAACCGCTATAATCTTTCACAAGTCGGACATGCTAAGAGTTTGAAATCCCAAATCCTCGCTCGGAAGTGAGAAGAGCTATGAAAAGGATACGCGCAGGGAGTCTGCGTTTAGGTTTAATCTCAGTCGGGGTTTAAGACAGACCGCGAATGGAGCGAGTGAGGCCTTTCGTGCTGAGACAATGTGCTGACCGAGACCTGGACACAATCAACCAGACTTTAGTTTGATGTCATAATTGAATGGTTGGAATTTAAACGTTTTAACTACAAGTTCAATAAGTTGTTGAGTTTGAATTAAAAGCATCCACTTTCAGGCTTTTCTTGCTTTCTTCATCATCTGCCGTGTAAGTTGAACTGAAGCATTGTAAGTTCAGTAAACTTGAATACTGGAGTAGAGTCAGTTAAATTCTTTGAGCCGTTTAGTATTTCATTTGGGCTAAATTACACCAAACATTAGTTCTGAAACGCATTTAAATTAAATTAAACGGCTTGTTCACTCAACTCTTAACATTTTTGTTGGACCAATAAGTCAGTGAAGAAACAAGAAAATTTTGCAGAAACTTTGGCTGAAAATAGTGCAACATAAACTAAAAGTTATCTCAATTATGTCAATATTTAATTAACTATATAGACTAATATATATATATATATATATATATACACTATATATATATATATATATATATATATATATATATATATATATATACACGTGTGTATATATATATATATAGAATTTGATATTCACTGTGTCCTGGGCATTGGTATCAAAATGTTAGTTGTTTTCCACCAAAAAGAAACAGATAATGCAGAATTTGTCTAATAAGAATCAACTGATGATTTACTGTCATTGTTTTGCTTTTCAAATAATGGAAAATTTCTTTTTTAGGTAATTTAAAGTGTTTAGTATGAAATTACGTGTAATGGTCATCTATTAAGATTTAGACAATTCACAATAATTGAACTAGTTTGCTTTTAAATCACATGTATTTAATCAAAAACGCATCAGCAGATTAAATGTATGTGCAATAAATGATAAGCGATATAAAGTGCTATAATAAATACATTGTGTGAGTAATGGTACAGTGCTGTAACAATACTGTAAGGGCTGTGATTATGCATGTATTGCAGTACTGTATAGGCAAAGAAAATACATTTTACAATCCCTAGATGCTTTATGCTGATTCATCTATCAGTCTTTTGCAATCAAGCAGCATAGTGAGGAATTGATTTAAACGAATTGTTGCTCTGATTCAGTCGGGTTTGGATTCCGTGGTGAACAGCTGCAAGACTTCCAGAATCATGAAATCAGTTTGAATTGACCCATAACCTTCATATTCCGGGCAAGATTCAGGTGTCCTTATGCTTTCCAGCATGAGACTGAATGAGAAGATGGGGTTTGGGTGAATGGGAAGAAGAAAAGGGGGGATGGAGAGAGAAGGAGAGAGAGAGAGGGATGGAGAGGATTAGGCATCAGGATCCCTTGGGCATTGTCTGGAAATCTGGAGATAAAGCAGGAAGGGGCAGGTGGTCAGAGCGCAGGGGGAGGGAGGTGTGTTTCAGGGGGCCGATCTGAAAGGCTGGGGGCAAACACACATTCATTAGAGAGCGAGTATGTTCTTACTCAGCAGAGTCTGTGTCCAGCTGAACAGACTCTCGGGCTGCTCACTTGGATTTATCCTTCTGGGATCATTGACTGATCCATCACGTGAGCTTAGACCAGTGGTCCTAAAAAGTGTATTGTTATGATCTATTTTTGCTTCTTTTTTGAAACAGTGGGAAAGCCTCAATCTTCATTCTTATTGGCCGGTTGTGGCTTGCAAAATGTACTGTGTTGTAAAAAAAAAACAATTATTATAGTGAAATACTAAGCCATTTATCATTTGTTGACAATCATGTTGACAATCAAGCATAAAGTGTTATATCTATATTATATGTTTATCAATCCTGTAATTGTCTCCATATGCATGTTTTGAGTGTCGAGTAATTTATTAATAATAAATGCATTTATAAAACGCCTATAGGATTTTTTTTTTAAATAAAAGAAGTTATTCATAAAACAGTATTGAGATATAGAAATGCATTTATGCATATTCCAAAAGTAAATGCATGTGTGAATCTATTTGTGTAGTTAGATTGAATGAGAATATCATGCTAATTGTTCAGCATCATAATGACATGACATAAATTCATGTAGACTTAATTCATCATCTTTAATCCTTCAAAATCACATATCAGAACAGCATCCAGATCTTGCGTGAGAAAATATTATTCAACCAATTCAGGAGAAAAATTAAACAATTATTTAATCCCAATCCCTTTTGTAATGAACAATTTCAGATAGGCTAATTATCTGTGATGGTATTCACATATACTTGTCTGACCGCAACATTTCAACTTCTTGCTCATAATTCCATGGATGCCCCTTTAAATGGTCTGCTAGGCTGATGAACCAATAAACTGATTGAACTGATTCTTTTGGTCCATCAGCAAATAAGATGTGACAAAGTAATGACCCAGCTGTAAAATTTGCATTATATTTATATGTATACAATAAATAGATACATTATATGAGTCATAACCATTTGGTAATAACCAATTGGTCAAACAACAATGTCCAGTACATAAGTCTATAACCAAAGTCTAATAATGCCACATAAAATCATTATTTTGTATTTTTTGTGTTTTAACTAATTATTGATAACAAGACGTCATAGTTTAATCGTTTCTTGGTCTGAACACACTAAAAAACTGACAGTATTTTGATTTGGGGGCAAATTGACTTCATGGAAATTCGCGCAAAACGACAAAAAATAAATTAAACTGAGAGATATGTTCTTCTTTAGCCTTCCATTTGGGCGATAACAAGAACACACTTTGTCTGGCAAAAGTATCAGTAATAGAAATATGCAACATTGTTAAAATACAATTGGGTTTTAGTTGTTGGATTTTACAGTAAAGTTATTTTAATAGACATTTATACTGTACATGCATGCATGTAATCATATTTTATTGAATTTATATTGTATAATTTATTATTACACTGTATATGTATATATATATACACACACAAACTTATAATAATACATATATTTTTTATTTTATAATGAAATATTTTAGAATCTTTGTTTTTACTTCTAATGTTTTACCAAATAATTGATGACAAACAATATACGGTAATGTTTCATGTAGTGTACCGTAATTTAATCTCAAGTTTTCATTTGACATGTAGTTTAAAGTTTAACAGTAGCACAATTTTTTTTTTTCATTGAACAGCTCAAAATGTAACCCTGTATCGCAAGTGAAGCTTGTAGTTTTCTGAAGTAAGATCTAGTCAAACTCAGATCTTCTGGCTGATTTTATCCCAACGCTTCATTGGAGAAGACATGACTTTACAAAGTCCCTCGTGGTTTCTCTCTTCGCCGATTCCTCGATTCCCTGCAGCTTCCATCCACTTTTGTATGAGAGGAACAAACTCAGGAAATCCTGAAGAAATGGAGCTCCTAGCCAAAGGCCCCGTCTCAAATGAGCGTCATTAAGTCACAAGCTCTCGGATGTTAGATATGCAGCCAATTAGTGGCCCATTCAGAGCCGAGCGGCCGCAGACGCTCTTACCTGCCGCCTGATAAAGACGCACTTGTTTTCTTTAGGGCTTGTTGTGTTTGTTTTGTGTTCCGCCGGGACGTCCTTCCAGATTGGAGATGGTCGATTGACACGTGACTGTGCTGACGGGACTGTGAACACGGTGTTTCTGCTTCTGCGACACCGAAGTGAAGACAGCCATGTTGTATAATCAGATTTACAAACTGGTCTCTGGAGATGCCCCACACCCTTGAGTCAACTTTAGCTAATGGTTTTAGCTTAAGATGCTGCGGTATGAGATTAATTCATTAGGTTAAGTGTGTGTGTGTGTGTGTGTGTGTGTGTGTGTGTAATCATGGGTAATGTGACACTACACTGATTTGTTCTAACACTAATTGTTGAGGTGAGGTTGGAATGTGTTTATCTTGTCTCTGTTTCTCTCTCTTTTTGTCTTACACCCCCCATCTAGTTTATCTCTCTCTATCTCTCTCCATCTCTCTCTGTGTGTCTCTCTTTCACTTGTTTCTCTCTCTTTCTACAACTCTGCCTTTCTAGTTCCCTCTCAGCCTCTCTCTCTCTTTCTATTGTTTCTCTCTCTCTCTCTCTCTCTCTCTCTCTCTCTCTCTCTCTCTCTCTCTCGCTCTCTCACTCACCCTTTCTAACTCTCAATCTGTCTGTCTGTCTGTCTGTCTCTTGTTTTTCTGTTCTTTTCTCTCTCACATACTCAGTTATTCTCTCTCGCTCTCTCTCGCTTTTCTCTGACTATCACTCTGCCTTTCTAGTTCCCGCTCCATCTCTCTCTGACTCTTTCTCTCTCTCTCTCTCACACACACACACACACACACACACACACACACACACATACACACACAAACACATTTTCTGTCTGTAGTTCTCACTATCTCTTCTCTCTCACACACACACTGCCTTTTTAGTTCTCTCTCTAATTGTCTCTCCGTCTTTTTCTACTTTCTACTTATTTCTAGTTTTATAGTTCTACTTTCTAGTTTTCTATTTCTAGTTTTATACTTCTACTTTTTAATTCCCACTATATCTCTCTTTCCCCCTTTCCAAATCCCTCCCAATCTGTCTGTCTCTTTCTCATTTTCTGTGAATTAGTAAATTACTGGTCGGGCCAAAACGATCAATCAAGCCTTGTAAAACCCACTAACCAATCGAGTCAATCATCGTTCAACCCCTCGTTCATCCAGCCAAAAATACATCCCACCATCCAATGATTTGTGCAAAAATCCATCCAACATAAAATCCAGCCATCTTTCTGTTGACCCCAGTCAAACATGACATTTGACATTGTATTTAGCTATCTGTTCTTCAAATTCACTGAACAGTCATTCCACCAAATTCACATTCAGCCAATAACCGTTCAGTCATCCCTCCATTTATTCCTTCCAACATCCGTCCATCCAAGAAACCAAAGTCTGTGTGTAACTACATAAAATGTTGGCCATAATAACACATTTAATAAACCGCTTGCATTTTCATCACACCTCCAAAAGAGCAACATATTAAAATCAAATGAATCCAAAGCCGCTCTGCCGTTTTCCTTCACTCCCACCGAAAAGAACAAACCCTGACCGGCACCAGATGTCACTGGAGCCACCGACATTGAGAGCAGTCAAAAGCGTCCGAGAAGCGAGGGAGGAGGGAGGGAATAAATTAATCACTCGCTTTTCTCTCTCTTTGATGGAATTAAGCTCACTCGCTCCGGCTGTGTGAATGTCCGCGCGTTTACCATTTTCTTTCTCTCTCTCTCCCTCTCTTTCGCCGTCTCCATTCCTGATGGGAAGCATGAGGCCACCCAGAGGAGATGAAGGACAGAAAGAGCCGGAGAAGGAGAGAGAGGTAATCCCTCCGTTGTGTAGGGGTGCGGGCCCCTGTCCTTTACCCCCACATTATCCTCTAAAAAATCCTCTCTGCGCCCCCCCACCCCAATCACCCCTAGTGCTTCTGCATTTACATACAGCAACAATGTGTGTTGCGCAGAACTGATTAGCCGAAGGGGGAGGTGTGTTTGTGTATGCGTGCGTGTTTGTTAGTGTTGAGGAAGAAATCTCACAGAGTCTTGGTCACTTAACTGATCCAGCAAATTCCAAGTTGAGGACTAATGGTTGAGGTTCTCTTAGATTGGATAAGTAATCATTCGCGGTGACGTACACGTAACATCGAGGAAATTGGGCCTCCTGTACATATCAATGTGTTTGTCCACTTGTGGCGCCATTTTGATCGAAATTAGTCTAAATTATATTGTCGTCAGTGGTGACATTGTTGTAGAGTGTTGTTGCAACTGACGTCTGGGGTTCTTTAAATTTTCGGATTTGACGGGTTTTTGTTTTGCATTATTGATATTCATATTTATTAACTTTTGTAATGATAGCCTTCTTCGTTATTAAGTTAATATGTTCTATAAAACAAACAACTGAAAAAATACTGGTCTGCTGTCAGTGAGGGAGATGCTATAAAAATTGAAAATTTAGTCAAAGTCTGTAATCAGAAAAAAAAATCATGTACAAAACTGTCTACATGAAAATAATGTAAAATAAAATAAAAAATGTAAAAATAAAGTAGCAGAAGCATGCTTGATTTCATCACTTTATATTCCGTTTTGGGCTTTTTTGTTTTGTTTGATTGTTTTATTTTTTTCAGACTCACTTTATAAGAGAATTAAATCCTTATTATTTCCGTCAGTCAGTCTTGAACTAATGAATTAGCCGTTTCACATAATTACACAAAAGATTAAAGGGAAAATAATCGCGCAAGTTGTTATTGAGATTAAAGCCAAACTAAACTTCTTTTTAAGATCAGATTTGAATTGCAGAGTTTAGTCGTTGTATCATTGGTACATGTACATTTTTATTAAGTAAAGTAAATAAAATTCTTGTTCTTGTTAAAAAACAATCATTCTTATTAAGTCACAAGAAATGTATTTTAGATAGCTTTTAGAATTTCTTTAGAGCTTTAAACTTTTTTAATTCCCAGCATATAAGGATCTTCCGTTCTGTTTTCTGTGTCATCATAATATGAGTGGGCGCTTTGCATTAATTTGCATCCAAAAGAAATATAAAAAAAAAGTGGTATCTTTGAGTAAGTTAGATAGGACACAAATAATAACCAAATAATTTTCATTTCTCAGTAAACTCTGACCAGTGAACTCGAAACACTCAAGTTCTTCTCCTTTCCTTCTGAAATAAGTCTCTTTAGTGGCCGGCGCCATTACACCTTCATGCACAGATCCACAAGTGCTTCAAGACCCCGCCGGACCCCTGTGCGTTCAAGAAGGACGCAGATGAGTTTCCTCGCGTCCCTGTGTCTCTGCGATCGGCGGGGTGCCGCACGTATCATACGCTCGGCCTGCTCGCTGAACAGGAGGACACCTCTTAGCTTTTGTCATGAGATTATGAGGATCTGTTATGTCTCTCTGTTCGGCCTTCAGCCCGCTGCGCAGAGAGAGACCAGAGCGAGAGAAAAAGAGCGGCTCTTGTGTCTGGCTTCTCAGAAAATTGAAGTGCGGCTTTGATGTGCGAGATGTTGTGCGGGATTTTCACGTTTTATAACCTGTATTTTTCCGCTTTCTCTCTAGTCATTTGTTCACCCAACCAACTGATCACACATCCAGCCTCTTGTACTGTTTGATAGCCTGTAGGTCTCTCTTTTCTTCTATCTATCCATCCAACCAACCAACCAACCAACAAATCTATCTATCAATCTATCTGTCTGTCTATCTATCTGTCTGTCTGTCTGTCTGTCTGTCTGCCTGCCTGTCTGTCTATTCTTTCATTAAATGGCAGTGTAAGAGGCTTTATCGTTTAGGCCTTAAATATCTATCTATTGATTGAGCTTTATCTTCCTCCCTCTCTCTTTATCTCTTTCTCTCATTCTCTCATCTCTCATTTCAGTTTGGCTCAATTTTTGTCTATCTTTCTATTGTTATATATTTTATTCTCTCTCTCTCTGTGTATTTCTCTCCCTCTCTGACCCCCCCCCCCTCCCCAATCCCACATCCAGCCCCTCTTACTGTTTGATAGCCTCTAGATCTCTCTTTTCTTCTATCTATCCATCCATCCATCCATCCAACCAACCAACAAATCAAGCATCCATCGTTCTTCATCGCTCTCTCTCTCTCTCTCTCTCTCTCTCTCTCTCTCTCTCTCTCTCTGTCTCTCTCTCTCTTTTTCTCTATCTATCTGTATATCTATTGATTGATCTTTTACCCTCCCTCTTTATTTCTTTTTCTCCTCCCTCTCTCTCTGTCTAGCTATTCCTGTTTTTCGAAGCCGGTTTTTCGATACACCGTTTGCTCACATCTTTAACTGAACGATCTCCCCTATCCCACATTCTTAGTGTATCTTGGGATAAAAAGTTCCAGCGGGCGTTGACCAGTTGTGTGACCCTGTATGTCTGAATTTGTTTTGTCTGAAATCTATCCATCCATCCATCCATCCATCCATCCATAGGCCTTAAATATCTATCTATTGATTGAGCTTTGACTTCCTCCCTCTCTCTTTATCTCTTTTTCTCAGTCTCTCATTTCTCATCTTATATTATATCCTCTC
>MU204326.1:11424561-11439561 GCA_017309775.1 Paedocypris sp. Pulau Singkep | reverse complement strand
CAAACTGTAATATTGTTTGTGTTTTCGTCTCTGTGGTGTTTACGTGTTAAAAGCGCAAATAAAAGTGTATTCGACGTATTTGCTCTCATCGGAACTCCGACATTCTCACTGCAGGTTAAAATTCGTCACATTTAAAAGGTGGGGTCAGAGCGCCTGTCTTTGCTATGATTGGCTGTCTTATTCGTCTGTAAGAACAAACTGCACTTTTGATTGGCTGAGGTGGGCGGTTCCGCAGGTGTGCTTTGCTCTTAGATGGACAGTCCATCAAGAAGGTGATCAATCTCCAACGGTTTCGTCAAGCATCGTCTTAACTTTTCGCATGGATTCAGCGAGGTGAAAGCCTTGCTACAGAATAAGACCAGACGGACTACAACTGGAAACACGTCCTGAAGTGTGTGGCAAATTGATTAAGTTTATTAACAAAATCATCTCGTCCCCGGACTTTCAGAAAGCAACTTTCGGTTTCTTGGACTTTACAGAAAATACCAAAAACAAAGAAAAGGGGTAAGGAAAAATATCTTTCCAATAAATATGTTAATTACAAATTATAAAATGTATATTTTGTATTGGAAGAATTGCAGGAGTTTTATACAAATACTACTTTTTATTTTTGTTTACAAATACTTTTACAAATGCATTTTAAAGTTAAATTAAACATAATGTTATATGTCAAAGAAGTAATTGTTTATCAACAAATTGTATTATTTGAATTGACAAATGTCAATATGATTTTAAACTATCTCCTTACGTAAATTAGCGGCGATTAATTACGTTTGTGAGTATTGTTTATTTTCAACACATTCGTTTTAAATCAACAACTTATAAACAGTTTTAAGTTTCAAATTGTAAAAAAAACCGATTCGAAATAATGCGTAAAGAAACTTTTTTTTTTAAATAAAATTACTATTGTTACAATGCAATCTTATAGTTACATTTCTACATATTTTTACGTTCGTGATTGTGGCTTTATAAATAACATTTTATAGAATGTTTATGTCTGCGACGAAACTCATTTCGTTTATTTAGTTTGTTAAGTTGTTTTTTACTGCAAATCGAGTCCCCTCTGGGTGTAATCTAAATGGCTAAGGAAAATAATTTGCACACTCACTGGCCATTTACATACAGTTAATGCTCGATTGTGGAGTCTTTAGGCCCATGTTATCAGTCCTCAGCGTGGGATTAATGGGGCTATTCATAAGCATGAGTTACGGATAAAAAGCGCAACATGTCATTTACAGAACTTTTGTCTTAATACATTTGTACTATTGCCTCATAACAATCGCAATGAAACCCAGGTCGAGTCCCCCCAAATTATCGCGGCGCACAGAAAAGTCTCGTTTTTTCGAGCGCGGCCTTCAGAATTAATCGTGCAACTTTAAGCGCGCGCTAAGTCTAGCCTTATTTAGCTTTAAATGTACATTTTAAGTCGAGCTAATTTAGCGGAGGCTTTCCAAATCGAATTTTCGTTAAAACGTTAAAACATTTTCAGGCAATTTACCAAGAATGTTGCTTGCTAACAACTCTACCAATAGATCTACAGAAATTGTATTTTTCTGTGACCATTACCAAATTAAAAGTAAAGCGCGAATATTTTTTTTACTTCTTACAATTTACTAACTTTTTATTAATTGCGCCTGCATTACTTGGGGGGAAACGCTGTAAAGTACAACAATAAAAACCTTGTAGTATTTAAATAAATTCTGTCAATTGCTTTTACAAGTGAAGAATAATCAAATAGCTTTAGTTGCATCAAATGCAAAAAAGCAATGTGTTTTACAAGTTGTTTCATAAGTTATTTTAGTTCTAATGAAAATTGAAAAAAGATTAAAAAAAAAAAAAGTTTGACAGTAATGCAAAAGAACATGTTCAAGAAAAAGATCAAATGCTGTTTAACAAGGCATGAGGTGTAAACGGCCAATTAGCTCGTAAAGCTCTTGATTAGCAGAGTGTGAAAAAGATCATTAGTCAGGATGAGGGTCACATTTTTGACCAATGGCTTTTCTTGAGAAAGACCTTTCTTTGCAGAAGTCACTTGAGCATTGTCTTTACATGTCTTTATGATTTGGTTTTGGAATAAATCAAAGACTCAATGTTCTTGTTGCAGGCCTTTTTGGAGCTCAATGATGATGTCATACCTCAAACAGGCCCCATATGCCATGAACGGGCTAGGGCTTGGAGGGGCAACGATGGATCTTCTCCATCCCTCAGTAGGATATCCTGGTGAGTTCTTATCCCAAAATGTAAATCCCAAGCTAAGGGTAGTAAATATTGGAACACTCCATTGTATGATTTATTGTGAATCCAAAAAAAATTACTTGTGGTTTTAATTAAATAAATTTTACTTTAAATGCAGCAAATCCCCGTAAACAAAGAAGAGAGAGAACAACCTTTACTCGCACTCAGTTGGACATATTGGAAAATCTTTTTGCCAAGACGCGGTACCCTGATATTTTTATGCGTGAAGAGGTGGCCCTGAAAATAAACTTGCCCGAGTCAAGAGTTCAGGTGAGTTTTTATCGAGATTTTTACATTTCTATTTGAGATGAAGTCAATACACCCAGGCTTAACCGTTGATGTTTACAGGTTTGGTTTAAGAACAGAAGAGCAAAATGTCGACAACAACAACAACAGAGCGGCAGTGGCTCTAAGATCCGTCCCGCGAAGAAAAAGTCTTCCCCGTCCCGTGATAGCCCGGGGTCAGAGAGCAGCGGCCATTTCACTCCTCCTGCTGTCCCCAGCAACAACACGTCCTCTTCGTCCTCGTCTTCGTCCTCAGGCTCCAACCCCTCTGCTCTTGGTCTTCTCAACAGCTCGTCTTCAGGATCAACACCTGTCTCCTCCATCTGGAGCCCAGCTTCAGTCTCTCCCCTTCCTGCTGCCCCCTCACTCCCCGACATCTCCCCCCCTGCCAGCGCCTCATGCATGCAGAGGGCCGTCTCAAGCGCAGGGGGCACCACGGGGGTCCCATCGTACCCTATGCCCTACAACCAAGCTCCCAGCTACGCACAAGGTTACACAACCTCAACTGCCGCCTCCTATTTTGGAAGCATGGACTGTGGGTCCTACTTGACGCCCATGACCGGCCATGCCCACCACCACCCCCACCCGCACGGCCACCACGCACAGCTGAGCACCATGTCGGGCACCACGGGTGTGTCAGGCCACCATCCACACCACCCTCACCACATAGGGCAGAGCACTGGGCACCCACACCCGCATCACCCTCACCAGGGCTACGGGGGCACAGGACTGCCATTCAGCTCCACAGACTGTCTGGATTATAAAGATTACAAAGAACAAGCTGCCGTGGCATCGTCTTGGAAACTGAACTTCAGCTCGGCAGCTGCAGACTGCTTGGACTATAAAGACCAGGCAGCGTGGCGTTTTCAGGTTTTGTGAGGACTGATATACTAGTTTTGTCTTCTGTACCAGCTTTCTTTTGGAGAAAGCCCTTCTTTATGAGTTCAAAGACTGGTCTGAACGCCACAAGGAAGAAGTGGCGACTCCTGTGCCAACTTTTCCCACTTTTCAGGGTGACTAGGAACGATAGGGTTTGGCCCTCACCAAAGCTTCTCTCAAAAGAAAAACAAACACTGATTCGCCAGAAAGTGTTTCGGATTGGAGATCAACCTGAACTGCCAGATTAGAAAGTATTTTTTCACAACCCGAGGGCCGTTTTGACGCACTCCCGGCTTGATGCACTGAATCAGACTGCAGAAACAATGGGTTTCGAACAATGAAGGCAATAATTTTGTAAGATTTTCTTGACAAGGAAGGTTCTGTGAGGTGATGTTCACCCTACAGGTGCCATGAGATGTCTAAGTGGTTTTGCTATTTGTTCTTTAAATAAATATGATCATAAAACTAAGCCCAGATGTTGTTACTTTCTACTTTGATTGCTTTGCATCTGACCATATACAATTAAATACAGCACTATATACGATATATAAAATGTCCTTAACGTGTCATCTCTTGCAGTGGTGGTAATTTCATAACAATTCTGTGTGCTTGTGTGTTTTACTGGCTTTCCATAGTGTGATCAACAGCAATCATCAGCTAAATAGATCATGCAGGAAGACAACCAATGGTGAAAATGCTGTTCATTATTTTGTGCAGTTAAAATAATCTTTTATCTGGCAATTGAAATGAAAAAAAAAATATTGATCTCAGGAAATTGTACTGCCTACAGGATGGAAGTCTTTTTTAAGCATAAATCTAGAGAATATCCTTTACAAAGTTAATTTCGGTGTCAGAAAGTATTTGAACTTGACAAATCCCTTGACTTTACTTCTGATATTTTTATTTCTAATAAAAACAAATCCATGTCTGAGTCACAGGAAATGAGCCAATCCCATCAATTCTGGGTCTATGGTCTTTTAATGCATTAGCAGAGGGCCATTTAATTAAAATACAAAATAAAAGCCAAAACTGTTTTTTATTACCTAATTTAGCTTGATCGGTTTCCATTTTGGGGTAGAATGTTTTAATACTGATCAATCCACCCTGAACGAAAAACATCTTCAGACAGACCAACAAACGCGCATGCTTTCTCTCAGAAATTGGTGTTTTACATCGGCGTGTCAATTTATTTACCTATTGAAAAATCTACAACTCACGATTTTAATTATCACGTCGTTGAGGACTGTCGTGACGCAGCTGAATAAACAGCACTAGCGCATTTGTTAGCTTATTTACCTCGCGACAGCCCGCTGTTCTGTAACTTCGCGCTGTTGGCGCAAACATTGCGTTATTTAGTAGTTCTGCATTAAACGAGCCCCGCTAATCTCTCGGCATGTTTGCGAAGGACTGTTGTGTTGTTAAACGGGAGCGAGGTAATCCAAACACCTGTTTTCTTTCCACCTCGTGTTTACCGACCGATTAGCATATGCTGAAAACGTGCTTAGTCATAATCATTCGATCCAGACCGACATAATGACGACAATTTGACATTGGGAGTGGAACTTTGGACATTGTGAAGTGGAAGTTGAAATTGATTGAGAAACCTGAGAACTACTGCATTTTTTTTTTTTTTACAAGTTAACAACATTTCTAGCTAGCTGGCACACACTTATTAGCCAAACTTTTAGTGTTGAAATTAGCTTTTTTTTTTTAATTAACATTGTTTTTTTTAGCTTTAGATCTAAAGTTAAGCCTATTTGTATAAACAACATTTAGTGAACTTTATAATGTAGTTTATCATTATATTCAGCTACAAAGTAACATTTTGCTGACTCATTGTTCGCATTATGCTAGCAGAAAATTTTCTTATTAGAAAACTTTAATTGCTTGTGACTGAGTAGTAGAATTACAGTAGTAGAAAGTACTTCGAAAAAATAATTTTAACAGATTACGCAAATGAATGTATTAAAGTTTTTAGCATAGGACTATAGCAAGTTATTTTAATCAATAACATTTGAGAAGGTTCGTGCACTAGTGTGTTCAAGTTCAAATATCAGAACGGTTTGATTGCCCAAAACAAGACAAATACTTCAATTTTTTTAACTTGTTGTTTGTTGTTGTTTTTTTTTTGCCTAAAGTGTGTTTATCTTTAATGATGGCTGTGCTTCTCGATTCATGTCTGTGCAGGAGCGTAAATGGATCTCCCAGCAGCCCTTGGGTTACTGTCAGGTCTTGAGTGACAGCAGAGAGTTTACAGCAGAGAACTGCTGGATTAGGCCCATTCAAGCATAAACAAACCCCGAGGTTTCATCTGCCACAGGCCTGCGGGGCCGCGACACACTCTTCATGACTATTTATGGTCCGGAAGAGACATAAGCAGAACCTCGTCATTTTGCAGGTTGAGGAATCAAAGGGATTCAGAGGCGTTGTGCAGTGAGTATGTGAAATATAATGGTTGGTACATTATTGAGGTCTTTCCATATGCTTTTCTGATTGGCTCACATTGGGAGTAAATCTAGAGAATGTTTTTTACACAGTCAATTTCCATCATTGAACTTATATACTTATGAACAAATATAACTTACTTTACTTCTGTTAATGAAAATAAATCCTTTATTCTGTGTGCAGACAGAAATTGTTGAAAAGTGTAGCAGTTTTAAATGCTGGAATTGCAGGTTTGCTATTTTGAGTAAATGATCTGACTTGAAAACCATGCATACATTTTCCACAGTTTTTTTCATTTCTGGAGAGCTGGACACACACTCTGGATTGGTGGCCAACCATTCCCAGACCTTGAACCACACATGTTGTTAAACGTATGTACAGGATAAACTTAATTTAATGCCTGTTTTATTAATTTATGTATAGTGATCCTCTACCCTTAGGTCAGGGACCACTGGAGGCCAAACACACTAACAAAAAAAATCTTTGTCTTGACTAAAAAAAAAATCTTTGTCTTGTGTTCACTGACTGTCATGCTGTTCTGTCTAGTAAGTTTCTTTATATAGCCTGTGTCGACATCTACTGTAGCCTATTGTAGACAAATTGCTTCACTTGCTCCTCTTTTTGTAAGTCGCTTTGGATAAAAGCGTCTGCCAAATGACTGTAAAGTAAAGAATTAAAATAATCTACAAGTGCTTAATATTAGTAAGTCATCACTCAGAAGCTTTCTTGTAACTCAAGCAGTAATACTGTTGTTTGACTAAATGTCAAGGGTTTGAAAACACACTCAATGGAATGTCAGTTGCTATTGGCAAAGTGCATACATGCATACATGTTAAACACTTTAAAAATGTTGATATAAATTGATCTTACTTTTTATCCTCGTTAAAAAGAATTAAGATCTTTTATGAGAATGTTTTTTTTCCTCATCTTTTCGAAGAAGATTCTTTCCCACCTTCACAGCATATACAAAATCACAGAAGATGAGGTCTTTCACAAGCATGTAATTTTAAGTAATACTGGTATAATATGAGTTCAATTCAGTAAAACATTTAAAATATATGCGTATATTACAACAATCAAGTCTGTAATTTGTTCTGGATAAAAGCACCTGCTAGCTAAATAAATCCAAAGAAATTAGAACAACTGGGGATCTTTGTGGAAGAATGAATGCCTCAGAAGAGCATATAACACGTACATTGATCTGATCAGTTTATCAATAATGGCTAAATGAAATGGGTGTGATCCCCGTGGGGTGAATCGTTCCTCCTCTTCTCTGTCTCTTCACCTCTCCTTGTGTCATCGCCTCTCATCCCCGGCTTTTGTCCTCTTTAAAGTGGTCGGTGAGGTGGTAATAATTTGTTCCTCTCCCACTTTTTTATCCTTCGTCACTGGCGCTCTCTCATCTTTTTTTAAGAAAGCGGGATGGGGTTCTTTAAGGGGCCGCCCTCCTTGTTTTTCCCTCTCTTTCATGTTTTCTTCTTCTCCCCACCTCGTTTCTATCCTTTTACGTGCTTGATGGCCCCAGTCCCTCCCTTTCAATTTGGTGCGCAAGGCGGTGGAACTGTTTTCTGTGTGATAGGAGAAAAGGATTGACAAACTCACAAACAAAAACAACAAAATAAGTAAATGCATCTGTAAGTCTGAGGTGTCGTACAAAAAAAACTACTTTTCTTAAATAACTACAGCATGTACTTATATGCAAAATATACAACAGACAATATGAAAAAGGTGAAGTTAACAATGAAGGCATCTAATTAGAAAGCCTTTTTGAGTTAATCAACATTTGCTTTGAAGTTGAACTAAACATTTCTATTCTAGTTTGGTGAACTTAACAAAACGAGTGAGTCAGCTGAGGTTCATGTTAGTTCAAAGTCTCTGCCAGCGTTACACCAGGTATTAAAAAAACTTGGCAATAAAAAAATAAATCACCAAGCCAACACTTGCCTCCCCAAAATTCCACAAAGCCATTTATAAAAAAGATATTTTTCACACAAGAAAAAAATCAATTGTAAGTGATTTTGTGTGTTGGATATTAACACGGACATTGATCTGCTCACAAAACTTGTTTGTTTACTCAACTTAATATAAAATTGCTTAATCAAAATTGCTTTTATCTATTATATATTTTAATGTTACACTAGTAATTATGATATATTACCTTATTTATATATTACATTGTTATTTATATAACAATACTATATGAAGCAATAATAATAATAATAATAATAATAATGTAATTTTAATTGACTCAACTTTTTCAAACAATGTATCAAATAAAAAAACTAATATGTGATAAGGTGAATTTAAAAACATTTTGAAATCACCGTTTGAAAAAAGTCGTGTACCCCTTTTTAAAAAGTTTGTATAATGTATGTATAGTTTTGTATAATTTTGTATAATTATATAATTTAAGTTTGTATAGAAAATGTATAATTCTTTTTTTTTTTTTAATCAAATCCATTAAAACGTATTACAGTATTAATATTATGAAAAAAAACGCTTTAGTTGTGGTGTTTCATCCATTCACTAGTCTACTTTTGTTCATGCAAAAAAAAAGCATATATTACCTCAATAACAAATATTCCACCTTTACATGTTTAATAAAAAACTTCCCAAGTATTGTTTTATTAAAGGTATAAAATGTTATTACATTGTACAGACGGATTGATAATTCAGACATTGCTGCCTCTGTGTTTGTAGGAGTCTGAAGATGACCTGGTCCACCGTGTGTGCAGATGTTTGGCTCCAGGATCCAGAGCAGGTGAAGAGCACAGTCAGACTCCTCGCAATAACGTTTGTGCTGGAGCTGTAAGTAGAAAACAGGCTTATAACGCAGCCCAGACCACAGACAATGAGAAGCTTCGTCCCAGCTGGAGCCGATTGAAGTCCCTGTCTCCTTTCTCTCCGTCGCTCGCTCTTTCTCCCAGACCTTCGTCCGCTAAGATGATTTCACGCTTAAGATCAGCCGTTTGACAACACACACTTTAATTAGATGTGCGTAAGGGGAAATATAAAAACACACACAAATCTCTCTCTCTCTCTCTCTCTGTCTCACACACAAACACACACCCTTCTGTCTGTCTGTCTGTCTCATACACAAGCACAAACCTCTCTATGCTTCACACACAAGCACATACCCTTCTGTCTGTCTGTCTGTCTGTCTGTCTCACGCACCAACACACACCTCTCTGTCTGTCTCACGCACCAACACACACCTCTCTGTCTGTCTCACGTACAATCACACAGCTCTCTGTCTCACACACAAACCTCTCTGTCTCACACAAACACACACCTCTCTGTCTGTCTCACACACAAACACACACCTCTGTCTGTCTCACACAAAAACCTCTAACTCTCTCTCTGTCTCACACACAGTCACACAAATCTCTTCCTGTCTCACACACAATCACACACCTCTGTCTGTCTCACACACCAACACAAAGCTCTCTGTTTCACAAACACACACTCCTAATTCTCTGTGTTTCACACACACACACACACACACACACACACACACACACACACACGCACACATACACATCTCTCTCAGTTGACAGTTTCACACACAAACACACACCATCTCTGTCCTTCTGTCTGTGTCACACAAACACTCACCTTTCTGTCTGTCTGTCTCACACAAAAGCACAAACCTCTGATTCACACACAAACACACACCTCTCTGCCTGTCTCACATACAATCACACACCTCTGTCTGTCTCACACAAAAACCTCTCACTCTCTCTCTGTCTCACACACAGTCACACAAATCTCGTCCTGTCTCACACACAATCACACACCTCTGTCTGTCTCACACACCAACACAAAGCTCTCTGTTTCACAAACACACACTCCTAATTCTTTGTGTTTCACACACACACACACACACACACACACACACACACACATCTCTCTCAGTTGACAGTTTCACACACAAACACACACCTCTCTCTCACACACAAACCTTCTGTCTTACATCTCACCGCCTCACGCACAAACAGACAAATATCTTCGTCTCATACACAAACACACTTCTCTCTCTGTCTGTCTCACACACACACACACACACACACACACACACACACACACACACACACACTTTTCTCTGTCTCACACATGATCGTTATTGCTTCTTCATACTTATTTATGAATTTGAAGTTCACCTGATTTTGGTGGGCTGAAGAGTCCAGAGGTTAGGATAATTACTTATAACATTTAATTTGAACTTTTTCCTTTTGTGTGCAAAACTAAATCATGTGTCATAGCCCATAGTCTGAACATCAATGAACAATGGAAACTTAATTGGAAGACTCTTTTTTTATCTTTTTTTTTTTATTTTGAAAAACGTTTATTTTGTATTTCACAGATTGATTTTGGATTTAGAAGCTGCTTTAAATAGTTTGATATTGCAGTTATATAATATAACGTATTTACAGTATGTATACATGCATGTAAACATGCGTAATGTGTGCACGTGTGTGTCTATGTGAAGTAAATTCAAGACATATACTGTACGTTCACAAACATATACATTCAGACTTGTGTATGCGCACACTCGCAACTGTGAATTATGAACTTGTTGCGTTTTTCTTGTTCACATTGATGGAACAATTTGTTTCAGTCAATTTTCTTGTTTCACAAAAGAACATAACATTCAGTAATCTATCTGAATTAAATATTCATCGATGTGTGTAATGAGTGCACTACAAACCTCTCTGGGAAGGTAATCTGAAGGCATTGTGCCTTTTCAATACGGTCTAATCTGGTTGTGGGCGAGACGAGATCTTAGACTGATCGGTTGCTGTTATCCCGGGGAACAATGAGAGAATTGATGGCACAAATCTGGAGCTTGATTAGTGTGGTCTGATAATCTCGCCGAATGAAGCAGGAAACACACAACAAACGTGCTGTTTAGGAAAGAAGTCCCTGAAAAATACAGGGAAACTCAAGGTCATTGCCCTGCTTTGTTTTAAGTGCGGTATTAAAACATTTACGGTATTTTTAATTTTGTAGTACTTGTTTTGTACTGTTTAAAAATGTATAATAGATATTAGAATGTAAATGTATATTGTATATTTATTATTTTCTATCATAGTTGTTATACATTGTCAGTTTTTTCTATCTGTCAGTTTCTTTCAATCTGTTTACCCAACTATTAATCTGTCCATCTGTTTCTTTTTTTTTCTTTCTTGGTCTCTACACCTGTCCATCCTTTTGTCTGTCTTTTTTCTTTAAATCTGTTTGACTGTTTGTGTATTTTTATTCGTTAATCATTCTGGTTGCTGTTTGTTCATCTATCTGTCTTTCTATGTTTAGATATTTCAATAATCTGCATTTTAAACATATGTCTATATCTCTATGGATAGGAAGAGGACTAATAGACGAATAGAAGTATTGGTGGATGTATGGATGGAAGGATTGATGGAGAGAAGGATTGATAGACGGATGTAAGAGAGGAACAAAGAATTGATAGACAGACAGATGGATGGATGAATGGGTGGGTGCGCAGGTTTATTAATGGATTTATGGATGGATAATTTGATTGGCAGATGGATGGATGTATTGACTGATGGATGGAAGTAAGGATAGACAGATTGATGCATGGATAAGACTGATAGATGAATAGATAATTTATGGAGTATTTGTGGATAGAAGGATTGATAGACAGGTGGTTAGAAGAATTGATAGACAGATGAATTGACGGATATACGGGAGGGATAAAGGATTGATAGACAAATGGATGGAAGGATTGATTGATTGACAGCACTGATTGTCACATGGATTAATAGTTAAATTGAATAATTGATTGATTGATTTACAGATGGAGGGATGGCTGGACAGATTATTTAACACATGGATGCATGAGACCGATGGATGGAAAGGAAGCACCAATAGATGGAAGAATGGAACGATTGATACACAGATTGATGGATGGAAGGATTGATAGAGAGATGGACGGATGGATTGATGGATGAATGATTGGACGCGAGGATTGATTGACAAATGAAATGTTATGAGAGTTCTGAGAGAGTCTGTATTTGAATCAGGCCTTCAGACAACATGATGTCTGTTAGAGCGATTTGTATCTGAGGTCGTTCTCTGTTTCTCAAACGTCTTTTATTATCAGATGCTCTCGGATATAATCCGGATGAAGATAGCAATCCCGCGTCTGTTTGCTAATCCCTGTCGGAATGTGTGTGTTGCCCGTATAGAGATACTGATCGTTTATTACCTTTGTCTGAACTCCTGAGTAAAAGTGATTTAAAGGCCAGTAAAAGCCATTAAAACTAAACCATCTTTTAATAATGAAGTATCGATTCAGAGAAATGAAGAAACCTGTTTTTCTTCTCCATCAGCAGGACGCTGTGCAGACAGAATCACCAAAGTTGAAAACTTTCAGGGTTTTTAACGAATAAAAGAACGGGAGAGTGTACCCGGATCATGGCACAATCGGCTCACGTAGCGCTGGAGTTGTGTTGTTCTCGCTCACACAGAGCTCCAGGTAAGCTGACCAATCACAACTCTCCTCACAGGCTCATGGTTCAAGTGTGTGTCAAGGACAGAATACCCACAGCTCCCGATGATCTTCACACTGCAGCGCATTCTGCCCACGACCAAACACAATGGTTGACTTCGTATCAGACCCATCAAACCCATCATGTCACAAATTCGAAATTCCTCGAGTTTTTATCCAACCAACGTCTTTAGACGTTTGTGATAGGGATCAACAATAGTGAAAGCGATCAACATGATCACGAGGGATTAGTTCACCTGAAATAGATGTTCTGCTCTGTTGTTTGTTCAAAGGTTTGTGAGACACAAGCATTTCATGTTTTGGTTGGCCCGGCGCTCTGGTCCAGACGTTTGGTGCGGGTGTAAACACAGTGATTGAACTCTGGTGAACCACAGGTGATTTAGACTCAGTTTCTTCTCACTTTACCTGCCATCACTGGAAAACACTATTGAGGTAATGTACAATGTTGGAAGCATCTTCCATTCGTGCTGAGGACATTTTATACATTCTTATTTTGTGTGCTTTTAATTTCGAATAAGTTTTGAATGTTTAAGAATGGGAAAATATGTATGTTGTAATAGGTTATTATTATTTCTCTGGAATGAACAGTCTACCATCCTCGCTCTGGATTTTCCATCGTAAAAATGTACCATTAGATGATCAAAACGCAGTTACGTATTTGTATCTTCTGTCAGCTTGCATATATACAAAAACAATACTAAATTTGATGAGGGTTTAAAGTCTGGCGCAAAGTCTGACAAAGTTCATTTTTGACCCAAAATGGCATCTTCACCAAAAGATAATAAGTTAATGAAGAAAAGATATTATTATGGATTTGTTTCCACTTTAATATGCTTCTAACAGAAAAGTGCCATGTCCAAAATCAATCATACCTTTCGCAAACAGTCAGTCTATGGAGAAATCCAAAGTTCCATAATCCAGGCTGCTCCATGTATGGAAAAGTCTGTATTCTTTGTAATGGTATGAAACTTTGAAATGGAATGGTACCAGATGTAAATAGTATACTACGTACATCTGAGTTAGCCCCATTCATTAATTTTAAATTACTCAATATGTGAAACAGAAGATCTCTGCTGATGTCATGATAGTCATAACTGATGTTTGTCATGACTAAGGAGCTCGCTGAGGACCTGCACTTTCCGGCTACTCGTGAGTCCAGAAAGGACTGGAAGAACAAATGTGTTGAAGTGTCTACAATGCAGAACAAGCCAAAAGTTACACCTCTGCTGGCCAAGAGAATAGTGTTTGGATATTGACCACTAAGGTCGTCTTAATGGATCTGGGCTTCGTTGTTTCTAATATCTGAAAACAGACAGTCAAAAGCACACTGCTGGTTCCACAGACATAGACCAAGAAGAACTTCACTACAAAAGCATATAAAAGGCTGCTTAGCTTTGCAAATTCTCGTCTGGACCAACAGGAAGACACCAGTCTTGTGTTTCATGGTCAAAATAAAGAAGAATTGGATTGTTTGACCACAATGATGCCTTATTTGGCATGAAAACAGAGAACACCATCTCTGCTGTCAGACATGGTGGTGGAAACATAATGTTGTGGACCCGAGAAGAAACATCTAGCAGACAAAAACATGAACATTTTGGGTTGATCCAACCTGAATTCTGACATAAATCTACTTGAGAAAATGAGGAAGGAGGTAAAGATCAGCGTGACACAGTTGGAGCTCTTTACTAATAGCTTGTCAGTAATTTGAGGAAGTATTTGCTGTAGTCGCCTTATTTATTCCCATTGATTTTTAGACAAAACTAGCAAAATGAACTAGCACCACATGTTTTGTTTAAATAAAGCTATAATAAATAAAGCTGAGAAATATATATATATATATATATATATATATATATATATATATATATATCCACAATGATCCCTCATGCACCCTGTTTATTACCCTTATTATTGTTTAGATTAAGCCTGTGTCATCTATGGGAGAATTTCCTAGTTAAGCTGGTATAAGTTCTTTAATGTTTTGCTAGAAAGATGCAGTGGAAACCGCTTTTTTAAATCTGTGAGGGAAAACTACATTCCCATCATGCCACATTGCTTTAGTGCAGACAGACTCTGTCAATTGTTCCTAAATACATCAACTTGTGTTTACTTTCACTGAAAGAACAAGTGAAATGAGAAGAATTAAATGAAGACTCACTTCGTTATTGGAGAGATTAATGTAATGTCTGTGTGTTTCTGTGATTGCGGCTTCTGGCTGTTGAATCTATCTGAAGTTTGTTCAGTGACGGTTTTAGCTGTTCCACCAGCACAATTAGTTTGACACATGATCTGCAACAATTGCTTTAGTTTGGGCCAGAAAGTGTTTGTTTTTTCCGGTAACGACAGTACAGAATGACAAGCTTGTGAGCATTTAGATGTGTGCGACTGATGTGATGACCGTGTGCGGCGCGTCTCCCGAGCCGGCGCGCGTGCTGGTGCAGCTGGCGCGTCTCCCGAGTCTCCCGAGCCGGCGCGCGTGCTGGTGCACGGGAACTCTCCCGTGCGCGGCGCACGGCAGCGCGCGTGAAGTGAATTCACCTGCCGCCAATCACGAGGACTATATAAGGACTTGCAAGCCGTTAGATCGGGGCGAAGCTTTGCCTACGCCTGCCGTTGCCACG
>MU204326.1:11316021-11414514 GCA_017309775.1 Paedocypris sp. Pulau Singkep | reverse complement strand
CTGTCTCTCTGTTTCTCTGTCTTTCTCTCTCGCTCACTCTTTCTCTCACTGTCTCTCTTTTTCTGTAACCCCCCCCCCCCCCACACACACACACACACACACACATACACACACCCTGTAACTCTATCAGCTGTGCTTTACAAAGCCGTGGTCGGTTGTCCAGTGCCCTTTCTTCCCTGTGAGGATCTTGATGTATGTACTTATAGTCTTAGAGACTTTCTGACGTTTCTGATCATGTCTTTTGTGGCTGGTAAGTGGTGTGAAAGTGAGTCTTGGTTTTCGGATGTTGACGTTAATGAGGTTTGTGTGTAGATCTGTACAGGACGTGTGCGGGAATGACGGAGTTCCAGGAGAAGCAGCGGCTGCAGCATGAGAATTCCATGCACACAGAGCTGGAGAAGCTCCTGACCACCGCAAGCACTTCAGAAGCTGAGGTGAGCACACATTCATTTAATTGATTTAAAAAATATATGTATCATGAATCACGTATATATATTTTCTCCTTTGTGGAAACGATGTGGAATATCAAATAATAGATAGAAAAAGTCAAGTGCTTTAATAAAAAAAAGAAACGCATAAACAAACACACATAATAATATAGAATAATAATGTACAGTGTTACAATAAGATTAATAAAAAAATATTGCATGTTTACTTTCATTATAAGTCATTCATTTAAAATTGTCAGCAATATTTTTACATAAAAAAACACTGTTTAAATGAGAGTGAAGTGATTTAAGAAATAAACCTGTTCTTTATGACTTTCTTTTCTCGCAGATCTCCAGGAAAGACTTTGATGGATTCAAGAAGCTCTTCCACCGCTTTCTTCAGGAAAAAGGGCCGTCAGTCGACTGGGCCAAGATCCAGAGACCACCCGAGGACTCAGTAAGACCCTCTTCATCTCTGTCTAAATAACATATACACATTTACACATGGCACCAGTTTGCTAATGGTCGGAAGTTGAACCTGCCACTCAAGCGTTGATGGTTTGAATCTCGCTCAGGTGGGTTCCACAACTGACCAAGACACTGACCCCCACATGCTCCCTGAGTGCCTCGGCCTAATGCTGCCCACTGCTCCGGGTGAATATTTACTTAATAGATTAAATTGTCAAAATGGCTAACATATATGCATTTAGCGAAGTGTTTGGTTTTTGCATTACAATTAAACACAGTATTCTTGTTTGTTAATGTGCGCACACGTATTTGTGAAAAACCCATATACAGTGTATGAACAATTTTACAGATAACCATTAAACGCAGTGTTTATACTATTCATGACATTTTCAGTTCAATCACACGGAAAGCGTTTAAACCCATAACTTCACAAACTCATGGAGTGTAACTTTGTAAAAGAATAAAACAGCCTGCAAAATACATGCAATTAATTACAAATAATTAATTTACTTTTTGTGCATAGATATTAATCAATGTACGTAATCAAGCTTGAAAATCAAACATTGTATAAATAGCTGATTTGTATAAGTAAGTGATTGACTCCTAAAACCTTGTAACAGAATATCAGGAAAGACAGAGGCAGGAGACGTTTATCAAGCCCGTGACATTTCACTGTTGATCCTCTGAATAACCCTCGGCCGGCAGAAGCCCCAACACACTGAAGGTTAAACTATGAATAGCTCTAAACTTCCAGCGTCCCACAACTGACATTTGCTTTTAAACGGCCGCCGCATAAAGCTCTGGTTTCTGCACACAACCACTGATCTGGAGTCAGTTCTGAACATCAGTCACAATACAAAACAAAAGTCCATGACCGTTTCTCCATCAGCACTGCATTCCGCTGTGATTTGATCGGCTGTTGTGTTTTCAGTGTTTTGCTGTTATTTTTTGCACCAGGTCACATCTTTATGTAATGCTCGGAGTTCGAACCTGTTGTCAGATAATTCCTGGCTGGTTTGAACAACCGTCCTCCCGTTTTGTTTGGGTGGAGTAAACAAAACCTTTGACTCAAAACTACAGGCAAGGTCTCCATTAGTCGTTTTGAGGTCCATTTTTTTTGTGAGTAATCTGGATAAATATTATTTAGCTGCGAGTCAAAATTGTGGGGTTCAATCGTTTTATTAGGTGTATGGCAAATATGATGAGAAGTAACTTTACCCAAACTAAGCAATATGGCAGTTAAGCAACAATTTGTTATATTTTTTATTGAAAATACAGCAGCTATATGTACATATTTATTTTTATTTTAAATACAGTACAGCTACATTTTTTTCTTTCTTTAAAAGTTTTTCATTTATTTTTTTTTATTAACATTTCTATATTACTTTATATTGCTCAGTTTTTTGTAATCTTTTTATTAATTTGATCGTCTGGTTGTTAGTGTTAAGTAAATGGCTATGATTATGACAAGATAAAGACAAAGACCAGTGAGCAAGCACATACGCGACAGTGGCCAGGTAAAAAACCTCTCTAACGAGAAAAAAACCCTGGGGAGAACCCGAATCACTGGTGCCAGTCTCCTCTGGCATTCTAACACTACAAAATCAGTGAGGAAAAGGAAAGGAAAGTGAGGTGATTGCAATATGGCCACTAAGGACCATACTGAATTGGTGCTCTGCATTTAACCCATCCAAGAGAAAGTGCACATACACACAGTGAAGTGAACACACACAAACCCGGAGCAGTGGGCAGCCTTAAGCCGTGGCGTTTGACTAATCAATGAAATATTTTCAGGGGGCAAATGTGTTGTAAGGACAGTATCCTGATTGTAAGGACAGTAGATGTATGATGCATGTATAGGTTTAGGCAGTAGATGTATAAGGGACATTTTATGTACAGTATTATCTTTGCAGAAACCGTAGTTGTGTCTGTGTGCAGGTCCAGCCCTATGAGAAGATCAAACTGAAGGGTCTTCCGGCTGACGTGGCGTCCAGTCTGAACAAACTGGCCGTGCTGAAGCTCAATGGAGGTTTGGGGACAAGCATGGGATGCAAAGGACCCAAAAGTCTCATCAGCGTCCGCAACGAAAACACCTTTTTGGACCTGACTGTTCAGCAGATCGAGGTATCAGAATATTGTCCGTCTGCCCATACAGTTACTTCATATGTAATGACTTATAATAATAAGACACTGTAGAGAGATTGTAGGTCTTTTGGCAATAAGTGTCGGTTATATTGCAGTTAAATAACAATTAATGTGTATATATAATAAATAACATATACAGTATATGAAATATAACATCATTATATTTTATATATAATGTATATATTTATATATATATATATTTTGTAACATTTTAAATTTGTATAAGTCTAAATTATGTACTGTATATACTATATAAAGTACATGTATATATGTACAGTTTAAATTATGCATTATTATTGATGATCCATATATTATTACAATAATATTTTATGTTATTATTATATATTTTTTTTATTTATTATTATTTTTCATACAATTAGTCATGAAAAGGATTGTGCACATTTTTAAACATTTTTCTGGTGGTTTGCTCAGCTTGATAAAGATTTTCCCTACGTGTCATTGACCCTCAGTCACGCAACTCGGCGTTTACCATTTAACCTTCACGTGACCTTTAACCTCCAGACATGTCACAACAGCTCACCTTTTACACTTTAACTGTAACTTGTCTTTAAATGACTCAAATATTCTGAATGAATCTAAAAACTCAACATGTCAAAACGTTTGTGTCTGTGTCTCTTTCTCTTCTCTTTTATTCTTTCTCTTCTACTTTTCCGCCCGTCGCTCTCTCAGCATTTAAACAAGACGTACAACGCTGACGTTCCTCTGGTTCTGATGAACTCCTTCAACACGGACGACGACACCAAGAAGATCTTGCAGAAATACTCGCATCATCGTGTCAAGATACACACTTTCAACCAGAGCAGGTCCCCACACACACACACACACACACACACATTTATTCATTATTGCACCCAAAGAATTGTCTCATCCTTTCCTTCTCATCAGCATCTGCTCTTCATCATCACCACTTCCCTCTTCCTCTTTTTCTCATTGGCTGACAGGTATCCGCGCTTCAATAAGGAGTCGTTATTACCGGTCGCCACTAACATGAGCCTGACGGGTGAGAACGGAGAAGCCTGGTACCCACCAGGACACGGAGACATCTACGCCAGCTTCTACAACTCCGGCCTGCTGGACAAGCTCATCGCCGAGGGGAAGGAGTATATTTTCGTGTCCAACATCGATAATCTGGGCGCCACGGTGGACCTGCACATCCTGAATCACCTGGTGAGCCAGCCCAGCGGAAAACGCTGCGAATTCGTCATGGAGGTGACGGATAAAACGCGAGCCGACGTGAAGGTGAGGAGGCCCGGAGGGGCTCGCCGCTCACACCGGGGGGGATTGTGGGTAATGAAGAGCGCTGTGTTTGTTCAGGGTGGCACGCTGACCCAGTACGACGGGAAGCTTCGCTTGCTGGAGATCGCTCAGGTGCCCAAAGCTCATGTCGATGAGTTCAAGTCCGTCACCAAGTTCAAGATCTTCAACACCAACAACCTGTGGATCAACCTGCCGGCCATCAAGAGGCTGCACGAGCAGAACGCCATGGACATGGAGATCATCGTCAACCCTAAGGTGCCCCCTCGCTGCTGTGACGCGTGAAGCGGTCAGTAGATGGCGCTGTTCTGCCCTCAGACGCTGGACGGCGGCCTGAACGTGATTCAGCTGGAGACGGCGGTCGGCGCCGCCATGAAGAGCTTCGACAACGCTCTCGGCATCAACGTGCCTCGCAGCCGCTTCCTGCCGGTCAAGACCACGTCCGACCTGCTGCTGGTCATGTCCAACCTGTACAGCATGGACGCCGGATCTCTGACCATGAGCCCCAAGAGAGAGTTTCCCACAACACCTCACGTCAAGCTGGGCAGCTCCTTCACCAAAGTAAAGCTTTCCTCCTGTCACTTCTGTGTTAGACAAAGTCATAAGACCAAAGTCAACAGCAACACTATGATATTAACCAGTTCTGTTATATTTTAGAAATAATACATAAAATATAGAAATAAATGTATGAAATGCATACTTTTTATCTTATATAATATTTAGCGAATTCATTTTTGTAAGTATGCAAGAGAATCATTGTTGAGCTGATTCTGCTGCAGGTGCAAGACTTCCTGAAGCGCTTCGAGAGCATCCCAGACCTGCTGGAGCTGGACCACCTCACCGTGTCCGGAGACGTCACCTTCGGGAAGCAGCTCTCTCTGAAGGTACCAGCTCCAGAAAAGCCTCACGTACGTCAGAAACCCGCATGTGTCGTGTTCCTGCAGGGAACCGTCATCATCATCGCCAATCACGGAGACCGAATCGACATCCCGGCCGGAGCGCTGCTGGAAAACAAGATCGTTTCTGGAAACCTGCGCATCCTGGATCATTGAGATTCAAAGCCGCCTGAATCCAATTCATGTGACTTTCTATTGAACAAAGTATTAAATGGGAAACTCGAGAAGGTTGGTTGATTTTCTTTTATTCGTTTTTAAACACTTTATAAAGCATACATCACTCTGTAATCACTGATTGAACAGAACAGATCAAGCTGCTCAGGACATGCGGAATTAACAGAGGAATAATTTGCACACAGTCATTCCAGTTCAAAAAGGGTAAAAGACTTTTGAGTTAAAGAAACAAATATTTAGCTTAATTTTTCATTCTTTTCACATTCTTTGCTTCTGTCTGTTCATGGTTTGCATGCGTCTCCTTCACATTATTACAGTTTGGAAATAAATAATTTAGCATCAATGTAACAGAAACAGAAGTGCAGTGACACCTTGAAAAATCCTCCTCGTCTTGCTGATCGTATGATTCCCTGCAGGACCTGAATATACAGATATAATCAAATCCGCCTCGATAAAAGAAACGACCTTTCCTTTAAGTTGTCACGTCACTCAATGCTAGAAGTCACTGCCCGACGAACGACTCGTCACAAAGAGTCGCAACTCGTTTTCGAGTCATTTAGAAGATTCGTTCCACTCACAAGTGCTTCAAGTTCATTCATATCAAGGTGCAAAAATATAGAAAAGGTTCTCAAGTAGAAAGGAACAGTCAGAACATCAGTCTTAACTGTTAAGACAGTGTATTGTCTTAACGCGAGACCTCGTCCTGTAGCTCATGGAAAACACCTCAAATAGAAGAGTTGGCTGCAGACTTCCTGATGATGAAGAGGAAGTGAAGGTCAACAGGTGGTGTCTCCGTACTCGCTGTTCCAGCGCACATACTGATCCAGCGTTTGAGGACTGACGCTGCGCTTGATCTTCTTCAGCGAATCCACAAAGTCCGAGAAACGAATGTTCCTCATCTGAAAGAGACAGGAAAAAAAATTGTCTTTATATAGACACCATACATTTATGGTCTATAAAAGGTAAAAAGATCTTAAATACATACACATTTATACCGTATATAAGTGAGCCATAAATACATTTAAATGTATTAAAATTGTCATGTATGTATACAGTGTGTGTGTGTGTGTGTGTGTGTGTGTGTATATAAATAGCAGATTGCGTGTATGGGAAACGTGTTTATCTTTGTTTAATATACATTATTTATATATTGAAAATTCAAACTATGCATAATGATAACTATATAACTATGATAACAATAACTATTTACATGATTACATAAATGTTTGTATCATATGCATTAAATAAACAAGCATATATGTAAATACACTTACATTAACAATTAATACACAAAGCTACATTTTTTAAAAGACATGTTTAAAAATGCACACACATACATATGTACACACATATGGATCCAGACTGATTCATTAACACACTAACATTATTATGTACACACACACAACACTGCACAGTGGCACTTTTGGCGTGATCTTTACCTCTCGAGCCGACACGTTCCTCACCTGTTCAGGTCTCAGTTCTGCAAAAATATTGAAAAACCTCATAAACGCATCTGAGAGACAATCTGCCTCCGCAATATCTCTGCGGCGATGCGAGTCGTACCTCGAATGGGACCCAGAGCGGCGTCTTTGGCCAGCGAGGTGAGGTCACTGCCAGAGTAGCCCTCAGTCATCCTGAAAACACCACACTCATGAATATTCAGTTACCTCGTTTGCATCTGATGCATAAACAGAAAGCCTCACTTGGACAGCTGACTCAGCTCTTTCTGACTCAAGGGGTTCCCGTGTTTGCTGAGCAGATTAGTTAACAGCTTCAGGCGAGTCTGAAACAACACACACACACACACACTATCAACACCAAAGAGTATCAGAATATTACTCATCATCAGCTCAGTTTCGAGTTTTACAGAAAATTACAAATATATATACCATACATGTATGAAAATGTTGATGTTCTAAAAATTAGAAATTCGAAAAGTTCTATTTTAGTAATTTTGTGAAATACTGTAATTAGATAATTTTCAAACTAAAAACAAGTCTTGAAACATGTCTGTGACGACGTGATTACTGACAGGACAAGTTTAATTGCAAGAAATAGTTTTAAATAGAAAAAAAAACTTTCCCTTGATATTTAGATTTTTTTAAATGAAAACGCACAAATCTATACATATTTACTGTATATGTACTGTATATGCACACAAACAAAAATGAAAATGTTGTTTTTGCATTCTGGAACTTTTTACCTTTTAATCATTTAAGCTTTCCTTACAATTTGCACGCAAGCACACATGACTTTTTAACAAATGTATGACATTTGAACAAATTTAACAACAATATAATATATAAATATAATAATAAAACAATGACTTATAAAACAATATGAAGTAAAATGAACAGTGTGTACAGTACCTGCTCTGAAGGCAAAGCCACATAAATACGTTTAGCAAATCGCCTGTAAAAATTAAACAAAAACTCAAATTAGTACATCATGTGACACCACAGGGAGGCTACAGGTCAAAGGTCAGATGAACCTGAGAACAGCCTCATCCAGCTCCTGAGGCCGGTTGGTTGCTCCCATCACGAGCACTCGCTCGTCCCCGGGGCCCGACTGCACCTGCACACACACACACACACATCAGCATCATCTGTCCCGGCCTGTGATTGGTTCCTGCTGTAGACGCACCCCATCAAACTGGATGAGGAACTCTGTTTTGAGTCTGCGGCTGGCGTCGTGTTCTCCTTGTCTCCTCTCACACAGCAGACTGTCAATCTCATCTGGAGAAAGAGCGGCGTCAACACACAACACGGCGGCGTGCGGAACATTTCTCACCGATGAAGATGATGGACGGCTGCAGCTCTCTGGCCACGGCGAACAGCGCTCGAACCAGCTTCTCTCCCTCTCCCACCTGAGCAACCACACACACACACACACACACACACTAGTAAAACTATTTAATAAACAAAATATATATCTACATATATTGCTACATCGGAAAATCGAGTTTAAAAATAAACACTCACATATTTGGAGGTGAGACTGGCAGCGCTGATGTTGAAAAACGTGGCGTTGGACTCCATCGCAACTGCTTTGGCCTGTGAGGAAAAATCCACAATAGAAGGAAAGGAATTACATAATACCATAATATTACAGGTTCTCAATTCAGTAGCTGGATTTTTTTGGGAATATTTAGAATATATGTGTTGTTCCATAAAGACATGTTTATGTCATCGGATGGGATTCAATTAAAATACCTGAATGGCAGTCTCACACATTCAGGTCTCACGCAGTAAACACACACACACTTTTGGGTGATTAACAGTTTTACCTATTAGAACATTTACAATATAAGAATTTATTTGTCATTTTATTGTACCAGGCACCACAACCAATAAAAAAAAATGTGAATACAACAATGATAAGATATTTACACATTAGAAGGACATCTTAAATACAAAAAGAAACGGAAAAAATGACAAGTGTTTACCAGCATGGTCTTGCCATTTCCAGGTGGCCCGAAGAGAAGAAGACCTCTCGCAGGAGTCCTGAGACCAGTAAACAGCTAAAACCATCAACAAAAATACCTTCATGCAGTAACAATATTTATTACTTATTCACACAAAACAATAAACAAAAAAATGTAATTATCAATAATTACAATATCAATAGACAGTCTTCCGGCCAAAGTGTGACACTTTGTTTTAAGACACACAGATTTTGAATCTATACTCCTCATCCTGCTGTGATGACAGAAGAGTGACAGACCTCTGGACGAAGAGCAGGGAGGATGACAATCTCCTGCAGGGCCTGTTTGGCCAGTTCCTGACCCGCAATATCATCGAACCGCACACAAGATCCACTAGAACCAAACACACATCCTGTCACATGATGTAAACAACAACTGAGCAGCTAAAAAAAAACGATTGGGTATGTGGCATACTATTGGGTATGTGGCAAATACACATATGTATATTTTAATGCATCAGTCTGATCACGCAAACAAAGCCGCCGTTACCTTTCTACAATCTCATTCAGGATGAGCTTTGCCAGATTACTGTCGACGTTTTTAAAGTTCTTCATGTCTCTTCTCTGTGGTGATGCTGCAGTGCTGTTGCTCGCCTTAGTGACGGCTCGGTTACCACCTCTTCCCACGGGACCCTTAAATAAAAAGAAATCCAGCTCTAAGTAACCTAACTGTAAATAAATAATAATTTGTATATCTGTTAATAAATTACGGTATTTATGCAAATATAAGCACCTATTAATTTCAAAAGCACAAAATAAGAATTCCATTAATAGGCGAATACAAACACTGAACTACTTTCGTTATATTTTGACTTTCCAGAAACCTAAAATTCCAGCTAAATTCTTCTCTTAACAATACTTCTTTAATTTCTTTTAACAAACCTAACTTGTGACTCTTTTACTTCAATGATTAAAAAAAAGAAACGTTAAATATTATTTCTAGATGTAGTGGAGAGTATCTCCAGTGGGGGGTGCTATGGATCCAATTGTTATGTTCATATATGGAAGTATTCTGCTTTTCACTGCATAAACTAGTCCAATTGCAGACATAGTTTGCCATGTTATTGTATTGACTTTATTTTATTTGAATTACTCAACATGTTCATATTTACATGCATATTTGAAATATGGGCAAGGAAAGTTTTTGAGCTTCTAAAATTGAAAAAATGTGCTTATATTTGCATAAATACAGTAAACGATTTGACAGTAAAATTCCTTTAATCTTACCCTGTAGTTGGTCGAAGGAACGGTCCTGCCATTGGGAGGGGCTGATGGGATACGCTGAAGAGAAGATGAGGGTCTGGGTGGGGTTTTAGGACGCAGATGAGACTGATTTGACAGTGTGGCTGTGTCTTTTCTTTTGGAAACTGCTCCACTTCCTGCAATGACAAACACACAGTCCCTAAGGTATCCTCAATGTATAAAAAAAAGAGAGAGAAGCATCTCCCAAAATGCCCAGTTCAGCCCAAGAGAAGAGACAGACCTGAGGAAAAAGACAGGCCGATGTGTCCAGCACAGCCTTCAGCAGGAGACTTAGAAAACTGTTTGCCTTTGTGATCGCAACACACGAGAGAGAAGAAACCATAGAAATGATGTTAGTGGAAGCCAGAAATATATATATAAAGCCAGAGAGTATAAACACATGATGGTAAATATATCACACCCAATATATTATACCCACATTTCACCTGAAAAAAACCAGAGTTAATAACAAGTGAAAAATAACAATAAATTAGCAATACATTTATTAATTACTTCTTTAAATTATTAATTTATAGACAGTATTTTAAATTGTGTTTAACACACTTGTCTGTCTCTTGATAATTATTCTGTTAAAATTGTAAAAGACACATCTAATAAATATAATATTGTTTAATATAATATATAATATTGTTTAATATAATAAGGTAATAAAAAATAAGACAATTCATTACCGCCATACAGTTTTGAGATATTTTTGCATGTTTTCAACATTTAAATATTTAACCCTCAAATTATTTATTTTTACAAAAACAATTAAAAATATGTGTATATAATATATATATATATATATATATATATATATAGTATAAATATATATACTATATAAAACAATAACTATATGCATTTATGTCTGTATGCATGCTTGTATAACAGCTACAAAAAATATGTTCAAATAATTATAAGAATTATTCTGAACTTAAATTGCGACTTTTATATTACTCTGCTTTTAATTATATTATTCTGCTACCCTCACTCTCTCTCTCGAGCTGACAGTTAGTCGAAAAATACAGCGTCACCCTCTAATAGATGGCCATCATGGTGTAAGGCTTGAAAAATAGAATGCTATGAGATAGCAAGGACTTCTAATAGAGGCTTTACGGTTGAATATTTATTGCACAAATGTTGTGAGTTCACACCCAAAAGCTCCAGCCGGTCTCTGGCCATGTTCAGGTTGCCTTTCATTTTATCCTGGAGACGTCTTGCTCTTTCCGACTTCTCACCTGCAAACACACACATAAACACAAACATGTTTCAAACATTTGTACAAAAACAATTTGCTTGTTCGCAGCAGTGAAAAGTTACTTACTTTGGTATTAAAATACAGTGGTACCCCGACTTATGAATGTCCTTACTAGCGGAAAAACCCGAGTAACGAAATGCATCGCAGCAAAAATTTCATCCGAGTTGAGAAAACAATTCGCACACACACACTGCTAGAGCACAGAGGAGGAGCAGACACACACACACACACACACACACACACACTGCTAGAGCACAGAGGAAGAGCGGACACACACACTTACTCAGCGGGAGTTTGAAGCAGTTTCAAAGTCACTAGCACAGAACAAATTATCCCTACAGAAAGCTTGCATATAAGATCGAAGTTCGGCGCTAATGCGCTAATCTCGCTGGGTGTTACACTGTATTTGGTCCGGACAGAACATTCTGATGACGTTCCGTGTCTGTGCCCGCGAAGTTGCGTGACGTCATTTCAAGATGGCGGTCACTGTTCATGTGAGATTATTATTAGATACAGTACATTTATAAACAATTGCCAATGACCAATTTAAAGAATCACTTTGTAACATGTTTTTATTACATTTAGTAACAATAGTTTATCATTTGTAAAAAAAAATGTTTGTCTGAATTCATGAACTCATGGCACGGATTAGACGAATTGCTTGTAAAATGCGGCTCAACTAACGAAATTCCCGCCTAACGAAGCGGCCGCCGGCACAGATTCATTTTGTAAGTCGGGGTACCACTGTAGTGTCACTCATCTTATTTAATGTTTTCGCTTTCATTCAATATTTTCAGAGAAGGTACAGACCATTTATGAAAGTGGAATTCTGACTTTTTAATTCCTAATTCTGAATTAACTAGCAATTCTGAGAATAAAAAAAATTACAAAACATCTTATTTTTTTAATTTTCAGGCTTTGGACATTTCAGGCTAGTGTTTCTCTGTTAAATACTTGCGTTTTGAGTTATCGCCAGCAATGTTTTATCCTTGTGCTGTTTACAATAGTTTTTAAACCTCTAAATATGTTTTTACCTCTAAAAATGAAACGCCACAAGTGACAGGTGCGAGAGCTTGATGGTACATTTGTGCTAAAAGAACAGCGTGCATTAAGACACGGCGTCATAACGTTTTAATAAAAAAACAAAACAACAAGACAGGGCAATAGAAATTCTTAGTGCTTCATATTAAGATATTCACAGGGCACATAATCTGTTCTCATGAGAATTATAGGATGTATAGCCAAAAACCCATGTTGTTTACAAGTAAGAATCAATAGGACAGAATCATCTCACCAGTTCCATTGACCTGAACACAGATGCCCTTCTCCAGCTCAGTGATGCCTCTGCTGTACCACTGCACCGCCTCCATCTTCTCACCTGATGGAGAGACAAGGAACAGACCTGCAGATCATGGGACACGAATAGTGTTCCAGCTACACAAAACCAGAATTGACGCTTGAGAACTGATGTTTGATGGATTGAAGGCACATAAAGCCAAACTAGCCTCCGGCCGAGTGCATGGTGGGACAGAGGAGCAGCGGACGAGATTATTGAACGGATCTCTTTGTTTGCTGACGTCACATGGTTTATCACATCCCAAAAAAACCCCATCACATGATATTACAGACCCTTTTAGCCTTTAGTTGTAGCTGTAGTTTCACATGAAAATCTCTTATTTATATCCCTTTAAAGTATTTTTAAAGCAGTTTATCTAAATGCTAAAAATTATTGTGTCTTTTATGAAACAAATGTGCCAATGATAAGTGCACGGTCAGTGTAATATATAACATTTTGTAAATTTCCAAAGATATTACATCTACACACAAATAAGCGGTAATGTAAAAAGTTGTTTCATTAATAAGAATGAATATAAATTGCAACATTGTAACAAAATTGAATATTTAACAGGGAATAACAATTATGTCCACATATTTAATTCAACTCTAAAGAATATCATGATTTGATTTGAAACATGTAATTTTTTTCTAAATGCATCTTTGATAATTGTAAGACACAAACCTATTTTTCATTCGTTTTCATTTAAATGTGTTAAATCGTATTTTTCATCACTAAAATATTCCCTTCTCTATCTTAAATATGCACAGAAGTTTGGTTTAGTTGGCCAAAAATGGCTTCAACAAACTAAATGTCAATTACAGACTGGATCGATTATTATTTAGTTTATTGCCACTTCATGGCAAATTTAAAGGAACAAATGTACTTATATACAAAATATACAGTATTGTGTTGTCAATTACAGATCACAACACTGACACACAAGCGACAACAGTTCTGTTCCCTAACAAAGCACAGACACAGAGGGCCTCAGTTTTCATCAGAGGACAATCCCCATCCACCCCAAACAGGCCTCTGGATCCCACTGACCCCGGATCACACCTCCTCTGCTGATGGCCCACCACAAGACCGTGATCAAACAAACACGGACAGGCCTGGGATCAGCCTGGCATTGTCATCACCATAGCAACCGGCATCAATCAATGCTTTACGCACTTCCACAAATCATCACGGTGCCAGATTTATGATGCCTCACAGTGAAACAGCATCCGCTAACTTGCACTTTTAACAAACAAACATCTGGATTAAAAAAAAAAAAACAAATACAAATTTAAAGTTTGATTGCAGTACAGGGTATTTGACAATACCAAAAATGTAATAGTAATACTGTTTCAACATAAAAATGCAACTAAATACTGATAATAGCTGTTTGGTTGATAGAAATGGAATTTAACACCTCATTGTTTCAAATTGGCAGAACAAATAGATTTTAGAAAGTACAAAAAGTTAATCTCAGTCAAAATCAAAAGTGCAAAAAAGTGCAACAGCTAATTGACGTGATTTAGCTCATAAATGGCATCCAGTACCTTCAGCACCCTGCAGATAGCGATATCACCTCATCTGCCAAAATGGTTTATTGTGGTAGAAAAAAAACATCCAGACTAGTCAGGCACATGTAAAGAGTAACAATAAGTGTAATGTATTGGAGTGAAGAGTACATATACTCTATCACAACCGTAGTCAAGAGGAGTAAGAGAGTGCACGTTGCTTATATTTTTGATAGTCTGTACCAATACAAAGTAGCCACAAGTACTTGAGTAACGAAGTCCATTTACTCAAGTACCTAACACCACAAACATGATTACCAGGCAACACACGCGCGTTATTTCGCCTTAGATCTTATTTGTATCCTTATTTATCTGTTTTAAGGTGTAAACAACAGTGGTAATTAAAAGCGCACCGACCTTTCTCGTCTTCATCGATCTGTAGCGCCACAGAAATGAACTCGAACGCTTGTTTGTGGTGGTTACGGACACGCTCGCAGGTGTCGTCGCAGTCTTCCGGGCTCGAGTCGTTCGCCCTGGTCGCCATGGCGCGACGGATCGGACGGTACAGCCACACGAGAAGCAGCAGGAGAGCTTTCAGCACCGACGCCGGGAGCTTCGCGACGCCACGGACGAGAGAGCGCGGCGCGTCCAGCAAACTCCAGCCGCCTCGGTCAGACACCTGAGCGCAGGTGCGTCCGCCCGCACGCTTCAATGCCCGTAGTCTTGCTCTGTCCACGGAAATCATTCACGACGTGAGCTCGCCATACCATAACGTTCGGTGTTGTGTGGAGACACGAGTAATATTTCTTGGTCGGTTTGTTTTGGTCACTCACTGGCGAAAGCGGAAGCAACAGCGTGTTCCGTGAGTACGGGCTCACGTGATTGACGTCGGGTATCACGTGGCGTTGAGGAATGAATTTTAATAAAAAACATATTTCACAACTATCGACGAAGAGATATTTGAAGAAGACAATCTAAATTTGCACGTTGATGTTTTAACGTTTGTAAAAATCTTAATGTGACCCTATTCAGGAACCGCGCCCCCGACGTAAAACGCGATTGCGTCATTTTGGCGCATGCGCAACGTAACGTGTGTAGAAACCGACAACAAACTATGGCGGACGGTGAGTGTAGCGATTTAGCTTTGTGATTGAATTCACAAGCACGACCCGCGTTGGACTGTGGTTGGTTTCGAGATTGCACTCGTGTGCACACGGCAGGCGGTATAACAAATGTAAAATTTTACTTCCAATAACGTTTGACGGCTTTTTTTTCAATGGCCCGGTGAATCCCGCCATTCCCAGCGGTAAAGTGACTTTACCTGCACAATCGTCACCCGGAACCGGTCGTGAGATCGTGATATATTTTGTTTTATTTAAAAATACTCAAAGTCGGGTGAATAATATCTCCTAAAGTTAATAATACTCTGATCACCACGTTAAACGAATGCTCGACATTAATGTAGTGTTAGCATAGCAAATGTAAAAGCAACGTATTATTCTAACTTACCTGCAAACAAAAATAATATCTAATGAAATGTGCAACTGTGATTCTTACAGAACACACCGACGCTGACCAGAGCATGGAAGGACACACTCCTGTTAGTAAAACACACATCCATTATTTAAAAAAAAAAAAAAAGGCTTGATTTTATTAACTAGCTTAGTCTTTGAAGACTAAATTTTGTGTGTACTTTTTTCAGGTACCGGACAATCCACACTCAGAATATGGGCTCACTGAAAACATTCAGGTGCTTTCTGGGTTCATTCTTCTGTGATTGATTTAATTGATAGCTATAGCTCTCCCACAAATAAGAAATTAACAATATGACGGAATCTGCAACAACTGACTGTACTGCAATTGCCCACTATCATCATCTTCCTCCAGAGAATAGCAGAGAGTGAGAAGACAACAGCTGAGAAGGTCAGCAAACAGAAGCTGGATCCCCAGACCCTGCAGACGCTTCCAACGCGGGCCTATCTGGACCAGACCGTGGTGCCCATTCTCCTGCAGGGATTATCGGTTCTAGCCAAGGAAAGGTCTGGAACCAAACTCCTCATTAAAATTGTGTCATGGATATATGTCTGACACACAAGGTTCTAACGCGGTTTTGCTTTTTGTCGTATTTCAGGCCTCCAAACCCCATCGAGTTTTTAGCAGCGTTCCTACTGAAGAACAAGTCTCAGTTCGAGGAGCGGAATTAAAAAGCAGAGGAACAGAGCAGACTTTTTCGTTTCTGTGAAATTAAATGTTCTGGTGTTATGTTTTGCTTTTATGTTTCCTAATGTTAATGCAATTTTTTTATTAAATAAATAATCAAGCGGAGGTTCTCCTGAGTTCTCAGTAGATCATTAGTGTATTTTCATCTAATTCTTTTTCTACTTTATTCAACTGTTCATCCAAACACACATATTAATATTATGCATACTTTATTACAACACAACTTGTACATGAGTGAACATGAAGGAACCAAATATTTTAAAACATAAACCCATATTGTAATTTTCACTCAATGTAATGGTTTAAGTTTTCCAGTGTCAAAATATACAACTGTTCTGGATTCATATTCACTGTAGTTTAAAAAGGGTCATGTATTACCCTAAAGATAAAACGCACCATGTAGCCAATTGCTTATCTTTGACATGCTGGGAGAAACACTGACCTGAAACTCAAGTATCTGTTTTTGATTCCAGGGAGTAAGAAAAAAAACTTGTCTCCAGAATATTGCCGTTTCAGTGGCCCAGAAACACAACAGAAGGCACCGATGACTGATCCGAGAACTCAGTAAAGGTTTAAAAACAATGTAAACTATTTGAGTGTGTAAACTAATACCAGTGAAATGTTTGTAACAATAACCGTTCCATCACACACACACTGTTCGAATTTCTTAAAAAAAAACAAAAAAAACGCAACAGTGTCTCTGTAAAATTTTAGTCCAATTTAAAACAAAATAGTAAGTAATTTGTAGCATTGATCTGTGTGTGTGTAACTGATTACAATATAATTTGTTTAAAATGCTGCACGTGTGTGTTTTCATTCAATATATTTACTGTATATAAATAAGAGTGTGAGTTACACTCATTCTACCAAATAATATAGATGCATACACACAATTATTAAGTTCCAATATTCCTTCTTTAAACTGAATCTGGCAGAGGTTTGTCCAGTTACTTCAAAATCTGTCTCGTGTTTTATTACTTTACATCTCACTGAAAAAAAAAAAAAAACACCGGGGAAAAAAATCACCACATGAACCCAATAAAGCTTCAATGTCCGGGACGTTTCAGCTTCTCAGATCCAGTTCGGGTTTATTAAACGGGCTGTCTAGATGGCAGTGTTGGGCTCAGATGTAGTACTGGTTAGAAGCCAGGCTGTCCATGAAGGGTCGTACCAGGTTGTCAGTGGAGAAGTAGAAGATCAGGCCGAAAGTGATGGAGATGGGAAGAGCCGGAAGAGCTTTCTTAAAAATGGCCAGCAAAAGCAGCGTCAAGCACAGGCCCTGAAAACAAAGTAAATCAGTCTTGCCGCGGACTATTTTTACATGTTTATAAATAATAATTTATATATGTAACAATATGTTAATATTTGTAACAAACAATTATGTATATATTTACATCAATAGTGTTCATTTACATCCATCTGATTTAAAACCTAAAGTTTGCATCAATTAATAATGTTAAAGTATTCCTAAAACATAATCCCCTAACTTCCATTTCTTTACGGTACTTCCTGCACTTGTGAGATGTTTTTGACCAATCAGATTTTATCATTTATGTGTTCCCATTTATCAGAACAAAACCGGTCTGGTGTAATGTGTATATATACACACACATTGTACAGTATATGGTTTTGAATCATTGAATGAATCAATAAAATTGAGTAAAATCTATTGAAAGTGAATTAGCAAACTGCCCTGCTCATGTTTTAAATACTGTATAATTTCTACTCACAATAAGAATGGCCACAAAACATGCCAGTGTGGTGTTCCAGTCTCCTCCGTTGGCCGCAGCTTTCCCCACTAACACACTGTAGAAGATGAAGTCTCCCAGACCCAGCTTCACCCCTCCTGAAAAACATAAAGTAAGTGACATGCTGCTGTTTATTCATGCTAAACAGTAGATGGTCTAAACTCATAAAACCCGATGTGTGAGATTACAGATGACAGTGTGTTTGGGGAAATATAATATGGGGCTGGCTTAAGAAGTTGTAGATTCTCTGATTACAAAAAAATCTCAACCCTTCCAACATCAGAGAACAATCTTTTTGGAATAATTTAACATTATTAATTATAACACATTTTACATGCTTTATAGTTGAATACAAAGATTACTTTTTTTTTCTTGAATTGTCCATTAATACAAAATTATGACTAAAAACATAATTTTGTATTAATGGACAATTCAAGCTGATGCTTTTGATTGGGTTGTACACTGACTTCTCGAGAGTCAGAAAAGTGTACAGTATAAGGTAAATAGATTTAAATAAATACGTGTAACCCTAACATTCATGGTCTAGTATCTTTACATGTTGCTACATGTTTTATCCAATGCAACTCTGTATCACAGTCAAGTCTTTCACCAACTTCATTTTCTCTAAGGTAATAAGTGTGAAGTGGCGCTTACGTTCTTCCTCCAGGTCATCTTCTCTTGAATATTGCCGCCTCCCTCTTTGAGACTCATCCTCTGACTCCACCCCTTCAGAGGAACAAGCCCCTCCCCCACCATGCTGCCTCTCATTTGCTAGTATGACATCATCTGCAGTGTATCAATTCACAATAAATAGACCAATTAATAGATCAGACAAAGACAGATGCACTGACAAAGTATTATAGATGGATGGATGAATGAATGGATGGATGGATGGATGGAAAGAAAGAATAGATAGACAGATTGATGTATGGATGGATGGATGGATTGCTGATAAACAGTTAGAAATACAGTAGAAATACAGACTGATACGTATATGGATAGACAGAAAGAGAAATAAAGTTATACGTATTATAAATTACAACATCTCACCTAAATCTTGATGACCATTATCCGCCATTCCAACCATCCAAATCATAGCAGCTGAAATGGAAAAAAAAACAGTTTTTTACAGATCTCATGCTCTAATGTGTTTGTAGTTTATGGTCTCAGCACATACATGAATAAATAAGTGCAGGGAAGATGGGTTCGTTCCTTTCCTGAGCCAGTTCCACCAGCATCCTCAATGGACCTTTTGGACTCAGCACAGCTACCAGATCTGCAAGCGCAGAAGAAACTTAGTTTTCTGCAATGTACGGTCTGATAACTCACAATATCTCACCGTAAATGGATATGGCTCCCAGGATGACCCAGGAGGTCCACTCGGGCAGGAACTTGATGAAGATGAGCGCCATGAGGGCACTGGTGATGATGAGATAGGCTTGTTGCAGCCGCAGTGGACCTTTCCAGTGGATGCAGATCATTCCCACCACACCAAAGTTCCACATGATCATCAGCAGCGTGGGGTAGTCCATGGCAATATTATATGTCTTAAAAACCTCTCTGTAAAGACGTTTCAATGTTTCAACGTTTCAACCCGGCCCCAGATGATCAGACGTGAATGGATGAAGTGAACAATCAGACAGATGAGCCGGTGAAAAGGATGTACAGCTGTAACTTACCTCAGATACATGAAGCTGAACCCGAAGAGCATCATGAGAGAAGCCATAATCAGCCAGCCATTAATAAACTGCACGCAAATAACACAAACTCCCAGTCTTAGCTACAGACTCAAAATCATTCAGCCTCAACGTCTGAAAACATTATTTTGTGTGTATATAAATGTATTTTCATAACTAATGCGTTGTGTGTCTATATGTGCGCTTTGAGACAGTTAAAACTGTAAAAAGCGCCTTACAAATGCTCAGAACTTTATCTTATATACAGTAAATAAATAAAAGTAAATTAAAGGTGATTAAAAGAAATACATTTAAGCAGAATTTTAACAAATTATTAAGCAGAAATTTGTACTATACTATAACTATATAAAATGCAAACAATATATACGGTATGTATATCTATACATTTCTATAATATTTTAAAATAATATTAACTAAGTTTTACTATAAATTAAGTCTAATGGATATTAGCTCTTGAAGAAAACACTCATTCTGGGTGACGGTGACTCAAAAGCAGGAAAGAAATACAATTAAATAAGAAAATAAATAAATTTAATTATTTTGTAAATACAATTAATTTAAATGATAATAATAAAAATAAAAACAGTATATTTAATATTAATTAAGTCTAATGGCTGTTTAAATACATTTAACATGGTAACTTGGCTAGTGATAAGAAGTGAGTGAATATTTCTGGTGTTGTTGGTGTTCATCCTCTCACCCTGTAGCAGCGATACTTGTAGAGCAGCACCAGCAGGAGAGTCATAACCACGATCACACTCATCATGATCAGCGTGTTGAGCACTGAGCTCAGGAGCCTCTGACCCACCGAGTTCGGATCCTCCACGAACGGAGTGTAAATGCTGCAAAACACGGGCACATTCGGTCTGCCTCCTCACAAACTGTTCAATTCCATCGCTGGAATTGTTCGACTCCATTACATGTTCGACTCCATTATTGTCGATGTTTTTCAAATTTCTTCATTCAATTTTCAATTTGTGAAAATAAAATTTTCCTACAGAAATTCTGTAAAATGTACAGTATTTTTGTATATACAGAAAAGTTACCTCGCGATGAGATTTTACTGTACACACACAAATGCATATGAAAGAATTGTTCCCACAGTAAAATATCAGAACACTTGTTTTTTAGCATTTCCATCAGATGCTTTTCATTCAAACAGTCAATCATTTTCAAAAATATATAAATGACATACAACTGCTGTCCACTCTTCTCGGTGTAGAAGCCCACAGACTTGATGGTGGCGACGACAACCACCATGCAAAGCGTCACAGGGACGAAGAGCATGATGACGTGCTTGGCACCGTATTTAAGGGTCTCCTCTTCCTCTCCATCTGGGGAGATGGCTCGCTCTCTCGCTACTTGCCTTTGTTCGCCCACCACTGAGCTGTCTGTCCGACGCTGAGGAAAACAAAGGCAATAAATACCAGAACAATTTTTTTTTTATTTCTACTTCATTAAGTTTGCACTGCAAATGAATAAACAGCTATGACAAACATAAAAAATAGTATAATTGGACTATATATACTATTATAGTTTGGGTTAGGACCTTTTTCTGGGTCCTACAACTTTGAAGACCTGTTTGCGGCTCAAGATCTGATTTTAAATGCTAAGATTTGGCAAAAGAGAAGACGTAAAAGACAAGATGAGAACAATAATAAGTAATTTTCTTAATTAGTAAAATAGTAAATATCAATACGAATATTTCATATATAATATTAAAATATAAACAAATTCCTGCATTGATAAAAAAAATACTCTGTATATTAGTACTCTACATCAATAGTTGTATTCATGTTGAATGCAACTTTGTTTTACAAAATAAAAGCTACTATGTTGTGATTACATGTCCTAAAACGGTGATGTAACAGTTTTGTTAACAGTTACAAACTATGTAACTCTCAGACATTTAGAAAAATAAGTGGTAGGACGAGAGAGAAAACGAAAGTTAAGTAAAAGAGAGAAGTAAAAAACAATGTGATAGAGAGAATGATAAGGTAATATTCTTAAGTAATTGTATATATTAATGAGAATATTAAGAAGACATTAAGTGAAAAAGTGAGTAGCAAATATGAGACTTTAACCATGCAAAGGCTGATGCTTTTTCTATCTTAGTTTCTTCTCTAAAGGGATGAGAAGGATTCGGCTCTACCCGCACGGGTTTTGTTTCCTGGGGCCGAGACATGTCATGATCCTGGCCGTAGGACGGGAGCGTGGGACTTTCGGACTGGACCAGAGCCGAACTCTCATTGTAAGAGTCTTCCTCAGTGTCGGACAGATTCATGAAGATGATGTGAATGATCCAATACACTCCGAGCTGCAAAACACACACAGAGGAGTCTTAGAAAAGCTGAAAACTACGTACAAGACACAAAAATTACACGTCACTTCACAATAGAAATTTCATAAATAGTTAAATGAATAAATAATTGATAGAACCAACTATAAAAACGTACAAAACAACGAGAGTTTTATAAATAGTACAAAAAGATCAAAGTATTATAAATACGTACAAAAATGTGAATCTCTCATCTCACCCAACGAAAAAAAAGAAATTGCGTTGATTATGATTGTGAGAAGAAAGTGAAAAATGTTAACGAATTATGAATGAAAAGAAAACGTGGACACGAACACAGAAAAGTATAAACGCTCCATCGAAATAAAAATGAAAGAGAAACCTTGCCATTTGTTATTGCTTATCCTACACACAAAATTCATCTTAAAGCGCGGTCCCGTATCAACAGCTCGAAAGACCAAAACAACAAAACAGTACCTTTAAATGTGACTGGATTTACATGAATGATATTCCAGAGCTGATGTTCCGAAACAGACTCCGTCAAAACATCGGGAACTCAGTCGAGGAAGTGAAACGGATCAGGTGACGGTCACCAGCACACACGTGACAATGAACCACGTGACGCTTGTTTTTGCTCTTACTCTACATGCGTGCGCACGCTTTCTCCCCCAGTCTGTCTCTCGTCCCCACCCCAATTCATAAAACACATTTAATATTTTTCATCCTTAAGAATTATATAGATGTTTATTTAATTATTTGATTTTTTTATTCAGAAAAGAAGATAAAATTATAATCTTAACTATAATAAAAAGCACCAAACTATAAAAACAATGTAATATCTGTTATATGTGATGTAATATATTGTAACAAAAAACAGTATAATGGAAAGAAACATTTAGCAAATTATTATATTATATTGAGTATTATTATTACTATTACATTCTTCTTCTTCTTCTTCTTCTTCTTCTTCTTCTTCTTCTTCTTCTTCTTCTTCTTATTATTATTATTATTATTATTATTATTATTATTATTGTTATTATTGTTATTGTTATTGTTATTATTATTATTATTATTATTATTAGCACTATTATTAGTCGTAGCCCTCTCACCTCACAACCTTGGGATTGCTGGTTCTCATCGTGCTTGCGTGGTTTTCCTCTAGGTCTCCGATTTCTTCCCGCAATCCCAAAACGTCTGTTTGTGTCTGTGACTGGTTGTCCCAAGATCAGGCGCAAAGCTGCTTTCAATTATCTCCAGTTTCATGTGCTGTGTTTTCCCATGTTTCTGGAGTGTTCTTGTATTGTGCGTTACTCAAAAAGAAGAACAAAGTCAACATGATATTGATACTTGTACATGAATAGTTTTGAATTTAAGATACAGTATAGTGAATAAAAAATACATACTCTTTGAAACAATGTAAACAATACCTGTGGACTCCACACACACCCACACACACACACACACACACACACACGTACACTGTGTTGAGTGAATGGTGGAGAGCCTCTGGTGTGGGTGGAACAGTGTGTGGAGGTGGAGCTGAGAAGAAGAGCAGAGGAACCCACAGTTGCTCCACAGGCATTTCACGTCATGCTCTGCCAGGAAAGCGCTGTTCACTATGGCAGCTGGGCATTTGTGGTCGGGGGGCTGCTGTATCTGTGGCAGCAGACCACCATGCACACACCTTATGGACGCTACGTGAACTCCAAATCTCCAGGTATCATGGTTCCAGCCAAAGTGGGCTGGTTCATCCAGGAGCTTCCTTCATTCCTGGTTCCCGTGCTGCTGCTTCTGGCCACGGAGAGTCAAGCAGGGATTGGGAAACACTTGCTGCTGTGGAGCTTCTGTCTGCACTACTTTCAGAGGTACGGTCCACTTTTCACTTTGTGAGAAGAAAATAATAAAAGGGAATTCTTTATTAGGAAATTCTGAATGTCCACTGATGCGTGAGAAACAAAGTGCCAGATGTTTTTTCGTTCTTTTTTAAAAATCAGTTACAGTCCAGTGAAGCAACAGGAAGTGTGAGTCTTGGGTAAGCGGCTTTGTATCGATGAGTTCAAAGTCAAAGTTATAAAAACACATGTTGGAAAGACAAAAAAAATAGTAAAAAGAAGAACTGTGTCAAAATGTTGTGATGCTTTTTGTTTTTGCAACATCAACACAGATGATAACTGACATGTTCTTAAAATTATACGGTTGTGCAAAGAAGGCGCAAAAATTAAACAAATTAAATGTAAAATTTGCATTTGGTAAAAACCTGTAGAAAATTCAGAACTCGATACATACACATACCCTTACAGTATCATACATTATCTCGAAGTTTAAAACAAATATACAGTATAGTATTTATATTTTAATATGAGTATGGTAAATCATTTACATACAGACAGTATGACAGTATAACACGCAGACAAACACACACACACACACACACGGTGTATAGTTGGAACATTAGAATTGTATTTTATATATTTACTTTTTTATTTTATTTAGTTTTTATATAGGCGTGTGATTGTGTGCGTGCGTGTGTATGTGTGTGTGTGTGTGTGTGTGTGTGTGTGTGTGTGTGTGTGTGTGTGTGTATGTGTGTGTGAAATTGAAACAATGAAACAATGTGAAACAATTGTATCAAAATAATTGTAGAATTGAGTTTAAGGCCTGGTCTGATTGTGTGGGTTTCCTCTGGATCTTCAGATTTCCTCTTACAGAAAACATGCTGAAGATGAGAAATCTGGAAAATTGCCCACACTAATATTAACGTGTCCTGCACCATGATTGGTTGGCCACCAATCCAGTGTGTGCCTGCCCCGCCCTCAGGCCTAGAGCTGTTGGGATTGGCTCTAGAAAATGATAAAAGTGGTTATTAATAATAGCAGATGGATGTTTCTATGCTAATGTAAATATGTAGTATGTAAAATATGTAAACATCTGTCAGGCGAGTTGTTACATTGTTGGTTGTATTTTGCACAGTAACAATTGGTCCAATTTAGAGTCTGAAGAGCAAGTGGCATCCAGGATCTGGAATCTTGTGGATGTTCTCACACTCTAAATTCTGGGTGTTTTTTCCCACAGGACTTTCATTTACTCGCTGCTGACAAACGGCCGTCCTTCTCCTCTGGGCATTGTGGTGAGCGCGGTGGTCTTCTGCTCGCTCAACGGTTTCCTGCAGGGTCACTATCTGCTGCACTGCGCTCACTACCACAGCGACTGGACCAGCCACACTCGCTTCCTGACCGGTGAGGTCACCATCGGCCGGAGCAGGAGGAGAGCGGAGCACACTGAAGGTCTGCTGCTTCTCCACAGGCGTGCTGATGTTCTTCTCAGGCATGGCCATCAACATCCACAGCGACTACATTCTCCGGAACCTGAGGAAGCCTGGAGAGATCAGCTACAAAATCCCCCGAGGTCCCTCTGTCGTGTCCTGCTTCTTTTCTAACAATCATCATCTAACAAAATCATTTGTTTGTCCATCCTTCCATCATCCATTTTTTCATGCATCCATTTATTCATTCATTTCATCATCTACATTTTCATACATTCATTTATTTATTACATCTTTATTTTTTTTCCATCTCGCATCCAAGATTCTGTTTGTCCTGTCCATCCTTCCATCATCATCTATTGTTCCATCTATCTATCTATTCATTGTTTCCATCTACCCTTCATCTATTCACTTATTTATCCATCTAACCATACAAGCATCTGTCTGTACATCCTTCCATCTCTATTTTCATTCATTCATCCATTTATTTGTCATCTAAGCATCTGTTTGTCTGACCATCGTTCCAGCCTCTATTTTTCAATAATTCACCTATTTAGATTTTTTACCATTTCTTTATCCAATTATCTGTTTGACTGCCCATCTAATTTTTTTTCTTTCTTTCTCACTGACCTACTGATCCATCCAGTGATTTTTCTTCCTCACTTCCAAGCATGTTTGTCTGTCCATCCTTCCATCATCTTTTTTTAAATAAATCTCAGCTTCCAAGCATCTGCTTTACCTTTTGTCAAAACACCCTCCATTTATCTTTCCTTCCATCCAACAATTCATTTATCCATCTCGAAATCCAAGCATCTGCTTCACTGTTGATCCTTCATCTATCTTTTATTTATCTTTTTTTTTTCACCCATTCATATAAGAATACTCAATGTGTTCTATTGATGGTTATTTTGCTAAAATAGTTTTAAACTGTGTGGTACCGCAATTGACCTCAATGATTGAAAATTATTTGTCGTGCTCTGAATGTAGATTACAAAAATGATACTTGAAATTAATTTGGACAAAGATTTTCCATTTTTTCATATTAATAATTCATATCGAGTGACGCGGATAAAAAACATGACAACCTCGAGTATGTGACGTACGTACATGTAACGATGGCATGAATTCCAGGTGGATTGTTTGAATTGGTGTCGGGCGCAAACTTCTTTGGCGAGATCATCGAGTGGTGCGGATACGCGGTGGTCACATGGTCCTTTCCAGCATTCGCCTTCGCCCTCTTCACCATCTGCTCCATTGGCCCACGGGCCTATCACCATCACAGGTAGACCACCACCACTACCACAATCCCCCTATCAAAAGGCTTTCTTCTACAAACAGAACCTAAACACAACCCACCATTGCTCTTTCCACAGATATTACTTGGAGAAATTTAAGGATTATCCCAAATCACGGAAAGCTGTGATTCCGTTCCTATTGTAGTGCTGCCCACCGCGCTCAATCAAGTCAACTAACGCACAAGTAGGGATTCATTTTTATTTGAAGTCTCACCAATCTCACACACAAACTCTCTGAAAAAAACATTTCAGGTTTTATTACACGACACAGCGGTTCCAAGTCCATTGATTGTGCACCGAACCAATCAAATAATCAACCCACTTTGGTTTCTCCTGGAAATCAAAAATCTCGGAAGCTTCTCCAAGGGCTCAAAACATGTTCTTCAGACTGAGATCTTTCACTCGTCTGGATTCGTTTTGTCTCGGAGCTGACGCTGGGAGCGCATAGAACTCTTCATGCTGTTCTGCAGGAACCACGTGAAAAGATGGACGGCGAGAAAGGCTCCACCGGCGGCCCACAGCCAGTTCCTCCGCAGCCAGCTCGGCTTTCTCATGCTCGCTGATCCTGTCGAGTCACGTCATCGCAATCCTGCAGAAATAAAAGAATGATGGGACTGAGTCAGGCCACAGGACGTACTTCCCATGTCAGATTGTTGTACTTTTTTTTTATACCAACTTGACATTGTATCGTATGTTTTAAACAATGTGCACTTAGAATCCTAAAATGTATATAAAATGCATGTGGTAAAAATGTGCACCTAATCCAGAACAAATGTGTGCTTTGTATTTGAAAAAATGTTTAGAAAAGTTGTCGTTAATTAGAGATGCCCATCATAAAATACGGTACATACCTAAGCGCGCACATACACAAACACTTTCTATTTTAAATTCTATAATAAACATGAACAGAGGAAATCAAATTGAGGAATTGACACCTCACATTCTCTCTTATTTGCATAAAACATTTGCATAAAAAAGGAGAAGTAAAAATTAAAAAGTAAACAATAGATATAAAACAGAAGCAACAGTGTGGCGGCAAATAACCTTTTTTTTATATAACACTTGCTAAAAAATTTTTTAATAAATTGTTTTATTTTGCAATACAACAACATACAGACACAACAAAACAAACATGGTCAAACAAACTAATAAAACCCCACTGTATAGTAAATAAAATACAGCTTAAAAGACATAAATGCAAATAAGTAACACTAATCATCCTGTAATATGAACAAAAATCAAATTTTAATTAAATAGTTTGAAAAGCTTTGTTACTTAGCTTTTAGCTTTTTGAATAGTTTCAGCTTTGTTACTTTTAAAAGAAAAGACTGGATGGGGCAACTGTTATTTACATAACGTTGCTTTATCGGAGCCTTTCATGTGACCAAGGACATTTGCAGTAATGATAGTTGAGGCTGATAAGATTGTGACGGTTCCTTCACCGAGTCGACACAATCATGGTGAAACACCAACACGAGTGTCGCAATAACACTGCGAGTCAAGCAACGGCTCAAAGTGTAAAACACAGTTTGAAATAATATTTTCAACATTTTGATATTCGTACATTATATTTGTACACTTCAATATGCCATTTTAAACTTCTTTCATAAATAATGCATGTACAATTATTACCTACATATATACAGTATGTCAGTGAGTGTGTATACACACAAACACACATTTATTTATAAATAATAGCACATACACAAATACATAGAGAAGCACATATGTATGTTTATATTTACAGATTAATGTGTATGTGTGAATAAGAATATATCATACAAAAAAACATAATATAGTAATCCTACTGAAATAATATTATTACTTCAAGTTACCTTATCCCAATATTTTACCTATACAGTCACCTATACATATACTTACTTTACAGTTCTTTTTGGTTATTTTTGATACATTACTAATAATAATTCATAATATAATAATAATAATAATAATAATAATAATAATAATAATAATAATAATAAGAAGAAGAATAAGAATAATAATTCAACCTATATTGCACACAGACAACAAACAGGTATGACAATAGTAGATATCGAGGCTTCTGACAAAGCTTTAAAAATGAAGAAATAATTAAATGAAACAACTGTGTCGTAAATGTGCAACATAAAAAACTAAACTTGCTAATACTGGATTAAAATTACAGCTTCCTCTCTGCAAACACATGAGATTAAAATTTACACATGCACATCAACATATGCACAGAAAAACAAATTACATCCTGTAATAACTTTAAAACAAGTCACACATTTATTACAATCATAAAAGCGATTAAACAACACATTAAGCAATGAATCCATCGCTCACCTTGACAAACAGAGTTGCTCCTCGACTTTGGCTCCTCACTTCCTATCACTTCCTGTCAGACTCCGGAACAGCGGGATGAGGTGGCGGGGATGAGGTGACGTAGGACACGATCCCCGGCTCAGGGATATAGTCGTCTCTGCCCTTCTTCAGTAGCGGGTTCGATTTGATCGAGTACCAACCCCAGTGCACCAAGCCCAGGCCCGAGCCCATAACAATCAGCACCTTGTAATTCTGCCAAAAGCTGCGCAGGCCGCTCATGTCTACAAACATGTAAAAAATACTGTTAATATAACATCAACGTGAAATGAAAAACACAAATTACTACAAAACCAACGCTGGCTTTCAATTCAGTCTAAGGTTAAAGGTCAAGTCGTGTGGGTCGACTTAAACACCTATGTCGTCATATGTGACGTCAATAAAACAAAATTGAAGGCTGTTGCATTCCACTAAAGTACGTACAAATATTTAAATTAAACCAGACCAAATGCGACTCAAACAACTACAAATGAATAAAACGACTTGCCCTCCTGATCTGATCGACAACAAATAAATAATTCGGCCCATTATACGTGAAGCTTCCAAGCGCTGGATTGTAAAATAAACCAACCTATAACATTACGCATCTTTCTGTTTAGTGAAACTCAAAATTACCAAAATTACACTTGGTAGTGTAGTAATGAATAAAAATAAATTATTCCCTCACCTTCAATGATGTGACCCACGCGCAACCATTTTGGGTCCTTAGTGTTCAGTTTAGGTGGCCTGAACGTGTCCTGCTTGAAAATACCGTCCCGTATTCTTGATTCCTATTCTTCACGTTGCTGTTTTTTGGCGTTTGGCATATGATAATTCCACGATGAATTTGACATAATTACAGAACAAGTTCGATTTTTGACATATCACTGACTGGTTTTTATTTGTAACACTTTGTAGTATATAATATTTAGGATGTCAGAATAAACTTCAAACGTTTAACATTTTTTTTTTTTATCTATAAAGCTTTCGAAACAGCTAAAATAACGGCTATACGTTTAAAACAGCTTAGATAAAAATGTATTTGCCGTACGTACATTATATTTGTGACCAGCAGGGGAGCTGTTGCGTTTCAAAATGTTCTCTCCTGTCTTTCTGAATTTAAGACGTCCATTAATCAATATTTTTTTGTTTTATGATTAGAGGAGGACTTTAAAGATATTAACAAATTTGAGTACTTTTAGCATATATGTATGCAATGTTTGACGAATTTAGACTGGGTGTGTAGTGTTATTTTTGTTTATGTTCATATATGTACGTATATTTGTTCATTCATTCATTCATCCATCCATTCATTCATTCATTCTTCTTGAAGTTAATTTCCCCCTGGGATTAATACATATTTTTTAATTAATTTGATCTGATTTAAAAATGTGTTCATGACACCAGGTCACGGTTCAGAGACGTGACATCACACTTGTCTCTCCTTTAACTCCAACGCCTCTCCTTTAGCGTTCCACACAGACGAACATCAGATGCTCCAAGGAATCAGACAAGCCAGAGTGATGTCACACCTGACGCTCTATAGATGACATCATCATCACCATCCAGGCAGAGATGTAGATCACTGGTCCTCAGGAGAGGAGTGAATACAGGGAATTGTTTTAGCAATCTTGAAGTTCAGTACTTTTTTTGAGAAGATATTGAAGGTCTATGATGAATGTGGGTTTCTGATCCAAAAATATGTGGCTTTTACTCCAGGAAAAAGTGCTTGGTACTTGCTCAGTGTTTCTGTGAAGTGGGCCTGTTGTGTTTGGGTCACAGAAAGGCTGCTTTTCAAAGGAAGGCTGATGGGAGGAGGAGAGGAAGAAGTCGCTCTTTGTTTGATGCCTTCAGAAACATGTGGAGCAAGAACATCTCATGGTTTCAGCTGGAACGCGCATCTTCAGATTTCCCACGACAGCGGAGAGAGTGAACGGCTTTCATAACCTCACTCACATGCTCGCACGCCCACCCCGCCAAGCTCAGACCAACGTCTAGACTCACTGAGCTAAACCCTTTCTGAACCCCGTCACAATCACACGCTCACGCAATTACCCATTTGTATACAAATGAATGCAAAAAAGTAAAAATAAATGGCAAATGTACATTTTATGTGGAACATTCAATATTACAATAAACAAAATATATTTATATATACACACAATCTTAATGGTATAATACTAAAGATTATGTTTTAATTGTAAATAAAACATTAAATATACAATTTTATGTCTACAACAAAAGCTTGAGTTTATACTAATGATCTATATGTGTTATTACATAACTGCACCATTTATTATTACGTATTTGTTTGAATAAAACAGAAACACCCAAATTATGAATCAAAATGTTAAAGTGAAATTTTATTCGATGGTTCCAAATGTAAACAACAACAACAACAACAACATGAAACTGAGTTTGTAAATAGTTTCGACTCCGATTATTTTGTTCTTTTATTTCCAGAAATCTGTAGTTTAAAGTGAAAAAAGAATCTAAATCAACAATTCATTCACAAGAAACGTCAAAAACATTCACTAAAGTCCTGTTTTCAGTCTTTGGCAAATCACACTCATCCTTCCAGCTTCTTTGTCCCTTTTTGGTGATCTTCAGTCATTCCCTTTGTTGTTGTTTTTTTTACAGTAACTACAGTAAAACCAAGGAATGATTGTAAAGTGGTAACATCACAATATTGAAAATGTAACACTGTAACTTTCTACACAACTAGATGGGAAACATCCATCTCGTCGAGCACAAACAAGGCAAAAATTGCACACATGCTGGATTTGAGTAAAATCCCTAAGAATAAAACAAATATTTTGGCTTTTAGAAACATACAATAGTATGTTTTGTCTTAAAAAATATGTCAATCTCAAACCTAAAGAATATAAATAAAAATAATCGACAGAATTGCGATTAAGTTAATAAATCAAATATACACAAGGATTCTGTAGTATTTACAAAAATGAACTGTACAGGATCAATGTCTAAATGACAGCGCTTTTCTTTTCTCTGACATTCTGTCCGCACTAGGAGAATAAATACGAGCAAGTTCTTTTCTAGAACAAAGAGAAAGTTAAATCATTTGAGAAGCGAACAACCAGGGAAAAACACAATCTTCAGGCTTGTGACACACTTCATACAGAATTTGACGTGGTTTTGTGAACGTCAACAAACCAGTTGTCCTGCTTGCCGTGTTGAGCTCAGTAACACCTATTAGGATATTTATTAATTCTTTTTCTGATTCTAATTTGATATTTTAGCTACATTTTGAAACAGTTTTCCAAATTGAGAAATTGACACATATGACAAAATTGTCTTTTCTTCACATTTTGAGGTTGGATGATTCAAACCGGACATTCAGATGAAAATTCAGGACATTCAGTGAAATTTGGCAAATCATACACTTAAATTCCAAATGACTCCAGTTTATTCCACTGAAGAGTATAAAAAAACGAAATAACCCAGGCAAGCCCACGTCTAATCCACATAACCTCAGACAAACGCTGCCTGGAATTAGAAAATCAAGTAAAGGTCCTGGCACAAGCTCCGCCCATATTGACCTCTGACCTTTTGGCCTGCGTGGAGATACATATGTTGCTATACGACACAGTCCGGTTTGTGCGCGCTGTGTGTGTCCAGGTCTCGGTGCAGAGACTCCAGGTCTCGGTTGTCTCGTTTATGAGTCCAGTGCGGGTTTTTTAGGTACGAGCTTCGTCCCTCGTCGCCGTCCACCAGCACGTAGGCCGCGTGGCGGGGAAAGCGGGCCTTCTGTGGGCGCTTGTCGTCGTGAGTCCCGCACTGCGTCCTGATCTTGGCGTTGACGGTGTTCTTGGGGAGGCTGTTGGACTCTTTCTCGATGTGGTTCTTGATCTGGTTGAGCTGCTCGCGGGCGTTGTTGACCGCGCCCTCTTCCGTCGTGCCCAAGCAGAACGGCCCGGCTGGGTTGACGGCGCCGGGGGCGGACGCTTGCTTGCGTCGGAACCGCACACACCACAGGAAGACGGAGGCCAGAGCCAGAACCCACAGCACCGTCACCACAGACACCAGCAGCGGCAGCAGGTACTCGCCTGAAACATTCACACACTCATCATTTAATTGCCTTTGCCTCGCGTATAATGCTGATGTTGATGTGTCTGTTCTGCTTTTCTGCCTCTTTTCTGGATGCAAGTGCAGAGTCAAATTTTCAATACGGTTCTTATTGACAAGCTTAGTTTGAATTGTTTGCGTCTCTTTGCATAAAGTTTAAAAGTTCCCAGGGTTTTTTTTTGGGAAATTTTCTTGCATTAAGCGCTGAACGTATATGTTCCATTACAATATTTGTAACGTATTTGTTCACTGTTGTGTGACCCAAGTAAATAAGTAAACTATGGTGGAATAGTTTACAAATACTTTACAAATACTCTATATACACACATGCATTTATACAAAATGAATATAATATTAATATAATAACATACTAAATACAGTAAATTGTATATTGTTATTTTGAAATGTATGCCGTACATATCATGTACATAATTTACACATGTATAGCATATACGTATATTATATATGATATATTTATATATTTATATTCTTCTCACCTTCGGTGTTCTGCGCTTGTCTGTGCTGCACACGGACTTCGGTGATGGAGCTGAGGATGGAGCTGTTGCTGCTGTGTTTGCTCATGAGATCAATCATGCGATCAGTGACGTGTTTCACTGCAGCTTCACCCACCTGCTGCAAGCATTATTCACATGTCTTCATTTACTAATGTAATCTAACACGCACACACACACACACACACCTACACACATTTATATAGTCAACTATATTCATCCCTCGTCCGCAAACAAAACAACAAATTTGTTAACAGATTTTGTTTTAGTTAACAAAATTAGTAAATTAACATTTTTTATGTTAACAAATTAGTAAATAAACATTTTCGATTGTTATTAGTACCTACGTCAGCACTAAATATATTAGATACTTAATACATTTGCCATATTATGTTTTTCTATAGAATACTTTAATTTTATACACACATATATATATTTATTTAAATATATAGTTAGTATAATGACAAATCAAAAGAATGAAAACTTTTGTTGAGTAAGAAACATACATTATTATGTATATTATTATAAAATATTAAATAATACATTCTTAAATATTACAACATAATATTGACAAACAAACAGACTCACGATGGCCACATGAATCTGGTTGTTGGCGTTGGTGGAGGGTTCACAGCTGATGGCAATGGTAAGTTGTGAGGAGACATTCTTCAGCACGTACAGAAGCCTGAGCTCACGACACACCTGCTCCACCGTCACACCCTGGACCACAACAAACCGTAAAACATCCACCTCGCGGTCAGAGCCTCGTCTGCGGCGGCGCACCTGTGGCATGGTCTCCTTATTGAAGGTGAAGGTGACGTTGGCGCAGTGGCTCTCGGCCTGGCATCTCTCTGCTCGGGTGGTCCGGTGAGAGGACCAGCACTCACCCTGAGCGGAGCAGGGCTTCACGAAACACTGCTGGTCTCGGAGTGGCACACACAGCTGACCCGGCGGGCACTCGCCCAGCGTCCGGCAGGGTTTGGGGCCGCACCGCAGCTTAGTGCAGGTGACCGCGCCGCTCCGACACACACACGTGTTACAGTCCTCGGCCCACCGGGCTCCATCCACAGCCACACGCCGCCCTGTCACACACGGACGCCCAGTAACTGCGGGGAACAAAATGACACGATTTAGCTGTTAGTGCAGAAAAACTTTCCAGAAAAAAAGTCTCTGACAAATGAGAATGCAAAGGAGTTCATTTTTAAGTGAATTGTCCCACCTTCCTGACATCTGGATCCGGTTCTGCCCGGCGGACACAGACAGCGGAATCCGTTGATCTCATCTACACACGTGGAGCCCAACGCACAAGGAGACGACTGACACTCGTTGATGTCTGTAAGACACAGCACACAACACTAACTCTTAATCTAGTAGACATATCAGTTGCATTTGGTATCAAATAAATGGCAAGGCAATGCTAAATGTTAAGATGCTAGCTAGAGCAACTCTAAAGTGCATCTCAAAAAGGCATCAAAAATATTTTTTTTCTAATTTAGCTTTGGAATAAGTTTAAGTTAGCATAATTTCAGTTAGCATAAATCAAAATTCAAGTAATGCCACCTAAAAACATGACTTAAAAAAAGCATTAGTAATAGCAACCAACGAATGAGAAACAAAGCTTGTTTATTACTCACTGATGCGACAATCAGGGCCGCTGAATCCGCTCGCACACTCGCAGCGATACCAGTTATCGCCGTCCACACACGTTCCACTGTTATAACTGTTATATGTTCAGAAACAACACAACCGTCAAGGTTACAACAGAGACCCAATCACAGTATGTGCAGGACTTTTGTTTTAAAGTGTAAAATCAACAAAACAACTAGACAAAAAGTAAACCTTTTTAAAAATAGCAAAACAAAACAGACACAATGGGCTAAAACAAGCCAAGACAAACTATTTAAGTTGAGGGAAACATATTTAAAAATGATTTAATAAATAAAGCAGAATTCTAAACTTGCTCACCATGGCTGCGGGTTGCAATCGTTGGAATCTGTACAACAATGAAAAAATTGAATCAAACTGTTATTCAACAACATTTTCCTGAACAGCATAAATTAATTACTTAAACATGCACGAATTACACGCATAAATTCACAAAAAGGAAATACTAAGCAGCTGAACCTTAAGCAGCATGAAGCAGTAGGTGAGAGTTGGAAACACGAGGAAGAAGAGGAATGAAGACAGGAAGTAGGAAGATAGAGGAACAGGAAGTGAAGCCATACTCTGGCTGCAGGTGAGCCCCTCCCAGCCTTCTTTGCAGACGCAGCTGAAACTGTCGCCGGTCACGACGCACGTGGCTCCATTCTGACAAGGGTTTGGCAGGCAACTGCTGTTCCTGGCTGAAGAACAAAGATAAAAAATAAGGTTAGGATAAAAATTGTAAGCTGTATGGTGGTCCGGGGTGGGCTGCTCACCTATATTACAGGTAACTCCTTCCCATCCCGGTGCACATATGCAATTAAAGGAGTCGCCTTCGTCGGAGCAGGTGCCGCTGTTTTTACACGTGGCCTCGTCACATTGGCTCTCGCCTGCCATGTTACAAACAAATGCATGTATATCATAGAATTAACATGTTTATCAAAATCTATAATTATATAAATTAGAAATTATGCTATAATTATATATATCAGATGACTCCCACAGTCAAAACAGTCAAAACAAAACAGTCAATGGAATTTTGTTCCCTTTATAAAATTTGCTTTAGAAGTTTTCTTTTTTAATTGATATGTTTTCTATCACTTTGCATGGTTTGGTAAATTAAATGTAGAAAAATTGGAAAGAGTGAAAAATAAAAATTCGTGTGTTTTTTGTTCCCGGTAAAAATTCTACCTGTGTGGCAAAAAACCGTAATGAAGTACAGTCTATTACAGTACTTTTATTAATAGTGTCTGTCTGTCTGTCTGTCTCATCTATCTATCTATCTATCTGTCTGTCTGTCTGTCTACCTATCTGTCTACCTATCTGTATACTTATCTGTCTATCTATCCATCCATCCATCCTTCCATCCATCGCATCTTGTGAGAAGCATCGTGAGATCTCTTCAAACCCCCATTTATGTGTCTATCCATCTATACTTTACTTTAATACTTTGAATATAATTTAGTAACTTACGTGAGTGGCATGTCTTTCCCTTCCAGCCGTTTTCACACTCGCAGTAAAAGTCATTGACCAGGTCGGAACAGACACCATGGTTGCGACAGGGATTCACGCTGCAGTCGTCGATATCTGATTCAGAAATCCAAAAGATTTGCAGCTGAGGATGAAGTCAGGCCTGTGCTTTTCTCATCACTAGAACCATGATGTGATATTGTGCCCACCGGTCTCACAGTCGGGACCCTCCCAGCCATCAGCACAGATACACTGATACATGGTGACTTTATCGATACACGTGCCTCCATTACGACAGGGGCTGCTCTCACAGTCGTTGATGTCTGAAAGAGATGAACGGGACAGTAAGACATTGCAAAAGACAAAAGAGGGACAGAAAAGGAAAAGTAGGATATGGTAAAAAGAGAAAGAGTGAGTGAAAAGCCAACGAAATAGAACAAAAAGAGTAAGACTTGATAAAATCAGAGGCAAAAATTTTGAACATTTTGAAAAACAAATACATTTTAACAGAGTTGGGTAAGAGAATGAAAAAAAAGAGTGAGTGAAAAGCAGAAAGAAATTAAAAAGAAGATAAAAGATGAACCAAGAAAAACAGTGTCATAAGTCAATTAGAAAGAAAAAAGGAAAGAAAGAGTTGGTAGAACAGAAAGAAATGAAAAGGAAGAGAGTAAAAGCATGTAAAAAGCAGAATCCTGAAAGAAATGAAAAAAGAAACAGCAAGAGAAAGTATGGAGAAGACAGAAGTCTCACTTTCATGGCAGTAGGTTCCGGTGAATCCGTCCTGACACTCGCAGCTGAAGTGTCCAGCGCCGTGACTCCTGCAGCGGCCGTGTGGGCCACACACGTTAGAGGAGATCAGCCGCAGACCACTGGCACTGCCGTTTGATGCCACGCCGATGGTGCAGCTGTCAATCACTGCCAAGCAAAGCGCATTAATAGCATTGAAATATCATATTGTGTAAAACACAACATTTATGTATTCACTACTGACTACTGTTATATACACCCAGAGATACTATAAATAAAATATACCGTAAAAGTATATGAAGAAATGTATATAAGATATAGTGTATCCATTATTAATAATATTATTATTATTTATAATACATTTATCTATATCTATATATATACATACTAACATAGTCCCACACATTTACATACACCCATGTGTATAAAAATTTAATTTATACAAATGTAATTTACATTTGATGAACTACAATAATTAAAACAATCATTTTATATATTTTTTATCTTGTTTCTCTCAAAACTACAGTATATTAATATTACAATGTTTTTTTGCTAATCATTCTGTTAATAGTAAACCATAGAAGATATAGCGTGGGATTATCACTGAGACATTGTGACTGGCTGATACTGTAACCGTGCTTCCATACCTTGGCAGGGTGTGCTGAGGCAGTGATCCTTGAGCAGTGAACAGTTCTTGCCCTCGTAGTCTTCAGGACATTTACAGTAGTAGTCTGAGGCCAGGCTGAAACACTCCCCTCCGTTCTGACACGGGCCGGTCCGACAAAGATCTGTCTCCAGCTACACACACACACACACACACACGCACACACACCTCATTTAATCACCACTACACGGTCTGAATCTGACATAAAGCGTATATGTTATACACAGATCCAGTGCTGAATTAGAATATAAAGACTATGGATTCAGAAAATAGAGGAAGGGATAGTCAACAAGGAAAAGGAAGAAAGAATGGAAGAGGGGGAGTGACAGAATTGTGAATTCTGAACAGTAACAGAGGTTAGTTAGTTACATACTGTAGTTACTGTTACCCTCTCTCTCTTACACTCACTCACTCCCTCACACATTCTCAATACTGGAAATAAGTTGTAGTCTGTGAGCAGGTAGACGTGTGTCTCACCTGACACGTGGCCCCTGTAAACCCAGCCGGACACACGCACTGGAATCCACTGACCGCGTCCTGGCAGCGGCCGCCGTTCAGACATGGTCGACTGGCACACTCGTCCAGCTTGTGTTCACATCGCTCACCCGTGAAACCAGCCAGACACACACACCTCTGGCCATTTAGCACATCCTGACAGGAAGAAAATAGAGACTTTTTTTTAAACAAAGTACAGTATACAATGAAGTATAGATATATTATAATAAATATTACAAGCAAACTGTATTTCTTTAGTTCACTATTCAATTCAATTTTCTGATCTATAGTTCAATAGATCTATAGATACACATATATCATATATATATATATATATATATATATAATATATAATTATACGTAAATATCAAAATACTTAAATCTATAAAAATCATCTTAATTGAAAAATGATTAAAGTTATTTCATTATAAGTCTAGTCATACACTTTGACAGTTTTCCTACTGCAAAAAAAAAGTAATTAAAAAATTGAACATTTCAAATCCACTTAAAATTAATTTATGCGAGTTTATTAAAAATACAACATCGTAAAATATCGCACTACTTTTAAAAAATGTAATAAAAAAAGCTGAAATGAATTACTATTGTAGTATTCAGAAACGGAATGATGGAGGCCAAGGAAAGAGAGTGTGGGTTAAACTGCAATCACCTTGCACTGGCCGCCGTTCAGACAACGTCCACTACAGTCGTTGGCATCTACAGGAAGAAATTCATCATCATTAGACACCATATCAGAATCACAACAGCTTATTTTGCCTGGTCTAACATAAACATGCTGACATATTTGCTTTTGTGGTGTTTACAATGGCACAGTTGTGGGTTCCATTCCCAGAGACTTTATTAGTTTAACTGTAAAACAGCGTTTTTTAGTTTAATTCACACATTTTGAAAACGCTGAGAAAAAAAAATATTACAAGATTTGCTTTTCCTGTTACTGATGCTTTTCACTTACTGATGTCGCAGTTTTGTCCTGTCCATCCAGGAAGACACTCACAGAAATATCCACCAATCAGATTCCGGCAGGTGTGAGCATTAACGCACGGGCTTTCATTACACTCGTTAGCATCTGAACCAAAAGATAAAAATAATCACAAAAAGAGGAATTGATGAATAGCTAGCTAGAAAGATGCAGCTAGATAGACAGACGGACGAACATATAGATAAACAAATAGAAAGTTGAATCAATATTAGAAGTGACAAACACATACAGACAGATAGAAAATGAAAGAAAAATTGAAAGCAAATTAATCAATGGATGACAATATAGAAGAGAAAAATAAGCAGACGTAAATAGAAGATAGATTGAAGTGATGGACCAGTTGATGAACAGACAAACTGATAGCTAGATAAAAATATGCATAAATATGATAGACAGAAAGACAAAATAAAAAATCTAAATAAAAATCTCACCGATAAGGCAAGTCTTCCCCGTCCACTGAGCTGGACAAACACATTTAAACCCATCCAGCAGGTCCAGACAGACTCCGCTGTGATTGCAGGGGTTCGGACTACAATCATCTTTATCTAAAATGAGAAGACAACAAAGAGGTAAATAGCATTGAAAGTGAAGTGAAGAAGTATGGAACACACAGACTCACTGATACTGCAGGACGGGCCGGTCCAACCCGAGGTACACTGACACTCAGAGCCCTGAGCTGACTCCACACATCTGCCTCCGTTCACACACGGCTCAGACAGACACGCCTTCTCCACTGGAGAGATAGAGAGATTGAACAGATTTTTTTTTTAACTCTTCATATGTCGATTCATCAATAGATTCATCAACAAAACAGCATTATGATCGGCCAGTTATGGCATTTAATGATCATCGATTCAATAACTGGTGATAAAGATGAAAAGCATTTGATTCAATATTACACACACGCATCCTTCGACTGAGCAATGTCAATTGTACATTTCTTAATTTTCTCTTATTCCAGATCTGTCATTCCCTTGCATCCGCTCTCCCTTTATCATACAGTAAATCTTCTTCAGCACATGATTGTATTTCTTTTCAATGAACCTTGACCAACAATTGATGAGGCAGAACAACAGACAGCAGGAGGAGGAACGGCTTTTACAACACAACTTATATCACATGCAGCAGGATAATTTGCTTGATGCTTGGCCTGGCAAAGCCACTTCATTGCTTTATTTTATATGGCTTTGTGCTATAAGTGTTTTTGAGTGTATTGAGGCAGGCCATCTCTCCTACACACCTTTATACATCTTACACCAATCGACAGATGACACAGAACATTTTCCAAGAGTGAGAGGTGTTCAGTCTGAACTGCCATTGATGTAGAGTCAGAGAACAAAGAAAAAGAAAATAATGTGTGAGAGAGAGAGAAAGAGACGGAAAGAAAGAAGAAAAAAACAAAACAAAAAAAGAAAGCAAGTAAGACTGGGCAATAGATAGATAGCTAAGCAGGTTGCTCAGAGAGAAAAAGAGAGAGAGAGAAACGGAACAGGAACATATGAACGACAGAAAAAGAAAAGAAAGTAACACCGATAAAGAAAACAAGAGACAAAGAGATAGAAAATAGAGAGAATTGTATGAAACTCATGGACAAACTGAAAACAAAAGTGATGTGATGCAAAAAAGTGTGTGTGTGTGTGTGTGTGTGTGTGTGTGTGTGTGTAACCCACCTCTCTCACAGTTCTGTCCTGAATAGTGTTCTGGACAGGCGCAGTGGTACTTGTCTGGTCCTGTATTACTGCAGGTCCCACCATTCAGACACGGCCGCTGCGTTTTACATGTGTTCAGATCTGATTTCAGCAAAAACACCCAAAACAAGCACAATTCAAAAAAATTCAGAACGCACAGTCAAAAAAAAAAACAATACAACAGAATGGTGTGGAAAAAAAGAACAGACAGACCGACAAAAAGACAAACAGACTAGACAAACAGTGAATAGATAGAAAGACAGACAGAAAATATGCACGTAGACCGACAGTGAATGACAAATAAACAGACAGACTGACAAATAAATACATAGACAGACAGGTTTGACAAACAGACCGACAGAACAATAAACACATATAGACAAACAACTAGATAGACAGAAACTATATACGTAGACAGACAGACTAACAAGTAAATATATAAAGACAAATAGACAGACAGACAAACAAGCAGACAGACAAATGACAGACATACAGAAAACATGTACATAGACAGACACATAATAAATATATAGACAGACAAATTTGACAAGTGAACAGCAGACAGACAGACATACAGACAAATAAATACACATGGAACATCACCTTGAAACCAGATAAATACACATTGAAATCAAACTCCACAATAGACTAAACTCCAGCAGAACCGATTAATCGAAGCAAAACAGCATAGCAAAAATCTAAAGAGAATAATAGAGGAATGTGATGGATCACCTTTGTCACAGAGCTGTCCTCCCCAGTTTGTGTCGCACAGGCACTGCCAGGGTTCCACACACGTGCCGTGGACACAGCCAGGATGAGGAATACACTGATCGCAGTATTCACCCTGCCAGCCGTACAGACACCTGACACACACACATGTTGTGTTTCAGACATGCGTTTAAAATGAGCTTCTGTGTGAAGGAGCACCGTGTGAGTGATGGAGATGGGTTATACCTGCAGTCTCCCGGAGCTTTACAGGAGCCGTGCTCCACGCTACAGCCATGCTTACAGATCGCTGCAAACACCACAGAACACAAAGACATGAATATACAGTACATACTGTACTACAATAAAGCAGAAGGATATTGTTAGGGATCTATAAAATAATGTATAGTATACTAACATTTAATGACGACATTATATATTTAAATATTTCATAAATACAGGACAGTTGCTTAATATTTTGGACAAATCCTGAAAGATTCAAAACTACTTCCAAATAATTATTCCCAATGCCTATTAATCCCCCATGAGATCAATTCCCCACCAATATAATCAATCAATCAATTAATCAATCCATCTAAAGTCTTTTACATAAGCATAAAAATCTATCCATCCATCCATCCATTCATCCAAAGTCCTTTACATAAGCCCAATATCTGTCTGTCTGTCTGTCTGCCTGACTGTCTGTCTGTTCGTCCATCACTCAAATTATATTACATAGGCTTAATATTGTTCAGTTATTTAGGTAAATTATTACCAGTGTTGCATTCTGGGCCGGCCCAGCCCTCCAGGCAGGTCTTGTTGCCATTGTGGTCACAGGTATAATGGCCGAAGAAGTCATCTCTCGGTCGACAGAACTTGTTACAGCCAAAGCCAAAGTAGTGCTCATCACAGGTGACCCGAATCTGGTACTGGAACTGAGCCACGGGCCCGTTGTGTTTCAGAACCTGCCACTGGGAACTGGGGTTGATCATGCCGGACTGGACCGCCTTTTCTATGACTAGTCCATCAATACCTACAGTATGGAGAGAGAGAGAGAGAGAGAGAGAGACAGAGAGAGACCCTTATGCTTAATAATTTTGCATAATTGCAATATGTTTTATCATTTAAATTCACAAACATTCCTGATGTTTTGTAAATGTGAGTATAATTGTTTGTATAATTTGTATAATTTCTTCTTCTTTGTGATAAGCCAGTGTCACAGTGATAAAGCAGCTCGGAGTCATCTAGTGTCAAGGAGAGAATTTGCACATCACTCTTATACGTGCTACAGATACGCGTGGACTCAATGGATCTACTGTAATGTACAGTAATCTCTATTTACTTTAACACTAGTAGGTGGATAAATACCGTAGTAATTTTTCAAGACAGGCCAGAATCCAGCAGCGCTGTGAGATATTTGGCTGCCAGGTTGTGAATTGTAAGAGGAGCGTGTGTGGCTTGGGTTTGCGAGTATATATACGTACTTTTGAGACACCCCTATATCTTATACTGTAAATTCCTCAGAACTGAAAAAATGAATACAATTTGTATATAATAATGTAATAATAATAATAATGTGTGAAGAAAGAAAGAAATGAGGAAGAAATAAAACGAGGGAGCAAGAGAAAGAAAACAAAAAGACTCACTGCCGGTGCTGGAGTCATTGTTGTAGTCCAGCGCCTCCACAATCAGCGTATACGACCTCTGTAACACGAGCAAACCATCAGAACATGTCACCTATATAAACACTCACAAGCTTACAGTGAAGGATGGTTCTTCTAGTTTCATTAGTTAACTAACTGGACTAGTTAGTTGACTAGAAAGCTGAACGAGTTAGCTATCAAATACAGTATAAAGTAGGCAAGTACAATGCGTGTTATATAAACCAAATCTATAACATTCTGGGTGTGAAAAATATAATCTGTGGAAGGAGGCAGCTTGTCACTTAAGCTAATTGTCACTCAATTACAAGGTCCTAGGTTTGAATCCTGAAAAGATAGATTCCACAACAGAAACGACCTGGAGCGACTGAACCTGCTCTGCTCCCCCGACACCACGACCACATACTGACCACTTCTCCGGGTTTGTGTGTGTTCACATGTCACCTATTAATCACTCCACTTAATAATGCACACCCATAAAAGAAAGAAAGAAAGAAAATAAAGAAAGGAAAACGAATGAAAGAGGTTCTTCAATGGAGAAATTGGCTCTCGGCATTTAGCCCATTTCAGTGAAGTGAACACCAGTAGTAAACCAGTACCAGTTTTTAACAAGCACATCGAAGACAAAGAGGAATCAAAGATTTGTCAGCCATTCATCACGTTTTAATCTCTCCTCTGACACGGGGATAAGAAACATGACGGACAGGATAGAGAAAGAATGCGTGAGAAAGGCCCGAGCAAGATGTTAGATTAGTCTGATGAAGCTGAAACGCACGAGATTCACACAAGCAAACATCTGTTTGTGTGTTTGTGTTCAGTATCAGACCCTCAGAGAGTCCAGTGGTGTGGAAAGGTGGGCCGGGAGGATTTGCTCCATCGGTGATCTCTTCCGGACGCTGCGGTCTGAGGGATCTACACTCTCTATGAGCTTTAATCCAGCCTCACGCACACACACAAATGAAGGTGAAGTCAAACGTGTCTGTGTTGGTTTGAAGTTGTGCTGCGCTCGGGCCATCCAAAGTTCAAACTCGCACTCAGACACACACACAACTATCCGCCGATGACACTAGCGTGATATGAACTAGCGCAAGAGTGAGAAAGACATTACATTACCAGGCACTCAGACAGTTCTTACTTCACAATGTTATAGTTCCTGGATTCCAATAGTTATTTCCCGTGTTAAACTGAAAAGTAGTTGTTCGTGTGTGGCACTGTGCAGAGATTGTCTGGAGGAGATACTGTGATGAGACAAAGTGACATGTCAAGCAATGGGAAAAACGAAAAGAAATTATTATGTTTAATAATAAGAAATAATAAGAAATTAGATTTTTTTAGCGAATCATTTTTACGGGCCCCACCTGGCCAGCAGTTGGACCGATTTGGTGGCCCGGTTGGTTTTAAACATACGTCCGGGCCACCGGGCCATTTATATTGTCGACCCCAGCATCAGAATTACGCAATTCATCTTTTCAAAATTAGTGTTTCCACTATGGTCAAAAAGATGCATATTCAGCAAATCTCTTTCCGAATAAACGTCAAATGAATTCAAGTCTAACTAGAATGTCAAAGCCAACGTGAGTTTCTTCATTTCACATCTGCCCCGTGTCCAACATCAGCAGGACGCCGAGACAGAAAAATAACAACAAACATCTACACAAGTCTGAAGAACAACGCTTCGCATGACGCGAAAAGACCCCTGTCCTCGAGCCTTTTGGGTTTGCAGAATCCCCCAATTGCTAGGTAGGATTGCGAGGCAAAAGCAAGTATGCAAGATGACAATGTCTAATTAATCTCCATTCAAATGGGCTTTCCAGACCACTCTGCTCGACATGGGCCGGGGCGAGGGGTCTGGACACGGCTGCCACGGAAACTGGGCCTAATCGGACTGACTCGCTTTGACCTCTTATTGACAGCTCAGTCTTATGGTTGATGGCAGTAAAGATCAGCTTTGGCCAAAACAAATTGGCTTTTGACAATTAGAAAGGCCAAATCTATCTCAGAACTGACTAGTGAGAGTGACAATGTGAGAATAATTCTGAGCAACGTACAACTTTTGCTAAAACGTTTTTTTTACTACAAAAAAAGACATCTAGAAGTGCATTGGCATAGCTGGACACAGATGTTGTTTTTTTCACACTTTTTCGGCTGATCATGTGTTTTCATGCTATTCTTGGAAATATTCAAACTATATGTCTTTTTAGAGACTTATAGAGACCATATCTGAACTGGAAAAAGGTGGTTTGATCTTTACAGGTTGGAGGGGAGATCCTGCTTCACGTGGGGGAGCTCACGTGAGATTGAGAATGAACGGATCAGAGCATTGGCAGCAGTGATGAGGTCAATGAACCGGTCCAATGTGAAGAAGAAAAAGCTGACTGAAAGACAAAGCCCTATCGCTTAATCTACGTTCCAACCCTCACCAGTGGTCACGAGCTTTGGGTCATGTCTGAGAAAACAAGCTCACAGATACGAGCGGCTGAAATGAGTTTATGTCCAAAAGATATTGGACACGCAGAAGGTGCTCGGACTAGAGCGGTATTGAGACAAGTCAGCTGAGGTGGCTTGAGAATCTGTTTTGGACACCGAACATGTCCCAGCAGGAGAAGGCCCAGAAAAACAGCTTGAAGGTGGTGAGGAGACAGTGTCAAGTGAGTCTGGCCTGGTCACTGCTCAGGCTGTTGCACCCACAACGCAGATTCGGATAAGAAGAAGATGGATGAGTATTACATTTTAGCTAAAGGAGCCCAAGTCCTGAAAGATCCCACCTAAACAATCCCACCTAAGGGCAATGTTTTCGGATCTTTAAAACGTTCAAGGTCTCACACATTTCCGGGACAGCAATTAAGATATATTGAGATAGTGAGATAAAACTCAAAATGATCAATGCTGGTCTGGACTGGATATCTTACTGCCACTTCCTGAAATCATTGTGTGTAAAACAGCTTCTGAATGTCCATCAGTAGCCCCTGAGGACAAACACAAATGTTTTATGGGGCATTGTCTTGGAATCTAGAGAGAAATTGGTTTGCCAACAAACAGTTTGTGTTAATAAATCCTCAACAAACTGATAGAAAAATGTCAGCATCTAAAACAGTGCCAGAACCATTAAAACTGAATGTAGAGGTTTGGTTTGTTGAATATATGTAGAGGTTTGACTCATTGAAAAACAAAAGTCAGTATCAGTCTACGTAACTCAAATGTGCAAAAAGTGCAACCGCTAATTCATATGATTTTGCTTAAAAATAGCATCCTATACCTTCAGCACCCTGCAGACGGCGATATAAGCACAGTGTACCCAAAAATACTCAAGTAAAATAACGGAGTCCATTCACTCAAGTATTTTACACACCACTGGGGATTTCAAGCAAGTATTTTCACAAAAACAAGTCTACCCTGAAATAAAACTATTACTACAGTAAGTAGTTTGAACAAAACAAGTTCGAGGCAACTGTGACGTTTCCAGACGTGATCAAATCAACTTACCGGCCAAGCGAAGCTGAAGGACAGGACAATCTTGGACCGTGTGTTCTCCACTGGACTGAGGTGAAAAGTATTCCGGCCGATAACCGGGGTAGATCCGCTTCCAAAACTGCACGGCCCCCCGGAGGAAACCCTTGACTGAAACTCCTTCAGACACACTCGGAAAAACGTGTCGCACTTGTCCAAACTGCACGCGCCGTCCGCCCCAGCGCGCGCTCCGTTACAGCACGCGCCGCTCAGCAGCTTCGCGTTCGGGTTCTGCATTGACAAGACCTGGAGCTCGAAGTGCCCGGATGCCTCACACACCTGCGGGGAAACAGGTTAGTGCTACCTGCTAAGTCAGACAAAATGTAGATTTGCATAATTGGTTATTTAATTGACAGTTCAATCATATTTATTACATGGAATAAATGCAAAGCACACATTTTCGGGACATCACACATTTCGGCAAAATGCCACATGAAGTGCACGTACCCTCATCCACAAGCAGCGTAAAAGCACATGAACGGACAGCACCGCCAGACTCGGACCCCGTCTCAGAATCATGTCTTTCTCCAGACCCGTTCGCTGACAAACCGCAACTTCAGCCGTCGTCTTCAGCGGCTTTCATTTAGCGCCTCATGCAGGAGGGCAGAGCCGCAGATATCCAGTAGATGAATTTTTGTTGGGCTAATATCCGACACTCTATTCTTGTGTTTTGATTCTGCTGTACAACAATGCGTCCTGGCTGAAAGAAAAGCCGCGAGTGTGTCGGGACGAGCGCTCCAACTATACAGAACATCCCAGGAGAGGAGGCGGGGTCTAACGGATGTTCTTTCATATTAATGAGCGGGCGTGGTCTGAAGTCAAATTCGGCGTTTACTTTTTGTGCCTAAATTGTGATAGTCTAAAACAGGGACCTAGTTTCACAATCACGGGGAAATTAACATTATTAATTTAACAAAAAAAAAAAAACAAATATGGCATGTACAAACACTTATTGCTAACATTTAGAGCATAAATTATGTTTAAAAACTGTATCTTTTTCAGTAAAAGTCAATTTTTAAAGCTTGTAGTTGGTCATTAGAATGCATCTTATAAGTGAATGCTATTGAGCTTCATTAACGTCACTTTGATAAAAAAAAAAAAAAAAAGAATGTAAAAATTATAACAGCGAATTGTTTATTGAATCTTATAAGAAATATGGTACATAGTCTTAAAATCACACAGTTGAAAACACAATGTGAATGTGTCAGATGGATGAATGTACAACTAATTCACCTTCTCCACTGACACCTATCACCACAATGCCGAGCATTTCTTCAGCATGAGTCAATAAAAACATTATCTCTGTAATGTCAGCTTGCTGAAAATGGTCAAGGCACATCAAAAATTCCATGGCTCCTACTTTTTATTCCTCATTGCAAGCATGTATGTTATTTAATTGTGTTTTAATTACAATAATTCACTGCACATTTAAGTCCATGGTGCGGTTTTGACAGGCCTGTTAATATTCATATTTTATTCATGAGTGACCATGAATATCTCATCACAGGACTCCTGCTGGGTCTCCATTGTTGTTTTGTGCAGAAACAGCCTTGGATTGTCTTTTCGTGGCCAGTGTTGGCAGCTGGTCTGAGGGTCTCGCTTTCAGAATGACAAACTGCTCTTTTCAAAGCAAAACGGAGCGGGTTAATCATCGTGTTACTGCGGCCAAGCTCAAAAGCCAAAACATGGGAGGATTGGGGGGATCTTGAGAGAAATAGAGATAGACTAAGGGGTGGGCGGATGAAGTTGGGGGTCTTCAGTTTAAATCAGAGCAGCTGGGTCTCAGTCATGAATAGATTACTGCGCAGAGCGAAGCAGGAGTCGACAATAAACTGGCTGCAGATGAGCCATGGAATGGTAGAAATACTTTTACAAAAACAATGAGTACGTATTTGAAAATTGTCTTAAAATAAATGAACTACGGTATTTAACATAGACATGAATAATTACCATTATTTGACAAAAAGACAGACTGTTTTACATGTTTTTATAATTGTATATAAATATAAATAATAATAATTTATATATAAACAATTTATATTACAATTATATACAAGTATAATATAAATATATATATATATATTTATATTAAAATGGAAAAATAGAAAAAAGTATTATAAATGTAAACAAATGTACACATTTGTGTAAATTAGCAATTGAAATGATCAATTAAATAAAAAGTAAACAAAAATTATCTTTTCATTTTTTTATCTTTTTATTTTAAAATTGAAAAAAATGATTCTATTCTATAATTTTTTTAAATTGAAATCCTCAGAACTCCATAGTATGTTAAACAGATTCTGTGCCAAAAGCAGAAACACAATGTCACTCTGCTTCCCGTATTATCTGCCGTGATCTGACGCGTGGGAAAGATGCTGCAATGAAGCTTCACATGTTGGTTCATTCACTCCTTCACCTTTGGCTTGATTCCTTAACCTGATCTTGCTCTGACCTGTGTGTCATTTCTCTGCAGGAGTGACGTTGCGAAATTGCTGGTGGGAAGGAAACAGAGTAACTATTGTTAGATATTAAATCTGTGATACATTGTTTCGCTCCCATTTTCCGTTCTGATGTTCACATGTCTTTAAAAATCCATCTCACTCGTCTTTTGTGTTAAAAAAAAGTTTTTAAAAAAGCTTCAAGATTATGAACGTGAGCTTGAGATTATTAAAATATGAATTAAATGAAGAAATAAGGAAAGTAAAGAAACAGAAGTAATATTGTACAAACAAACAAGCAATTTAGGAATATTTTTGTAGGAATATATGCATAAATGTAATCATTTATAAGAACAACATGCATAATGTGCACACATTGGCACAAAATACAACAAATACAGAACATGTGTTGAAAAATGAAAGTCTAAAGCCACAAAAACGTAATTTGAGTATAAACAAAGAAAAACAAAAAGCTTTTCTTTTTTTTACAACACATATGGACTCCAAATGATATACATATAGTGTATGTATACCGTTTGTGTGTCTAATTTATATATTATATAGTATACAGTATACATATATATGTATGTATATATATATATATATATATATATATATATATATATATATATATATATATATATATATATAATTTATATTGTATACCATTTATATATAAAATACAACCTGAAATACAATTGTGTATATATATTTATATATATGTGTATATATACGCATATATATACACGTGTACACACACCTCAATTGATTTTAAATTTACCTAATTTAAGCTTTAGGTTTCATGCTGACCGTTAACCTTTTCTAGAGAGATTCTACAGATTCTACAGAGATTCTACAGATAATATAAGCAGTAAGAGTTATATTCATTCACATTTATTATTTTATTTTGTTTATATAAATACAGGCAGTGAACTGTTTATGACCCAAAAGTCTTGTTATTAATTATATTAATCAAAAATGTAGTCTATTACTCTCCATCTCAATTTGTGTAGGGACACCAGCACCACACCATGTTTGACTGTGTGCTGAAGAAAAACACTGGAGTTTGTTTGAAAGGAAAACGCAACTTTGTTTTCTGCCGATTAAACAGCTCAACACAAGCCAGACACTGTAAATACATTGAAATGCGCCATATGATGAACACATTTCACTTCTGGATAGTCTTCCAGATGTCATAAAATAATGCCTCAAACTAATGACATTTAATTCTATTAGTTAATGAATGATAACCTATTTTAAAGAATAAAACTAAAACACAAAGCAACCTGCACGGTTCCTGTTAAACTTCTGACACACATCACGCTAAAGACACATATTGTTTTGTTTTTCCATCATTCCCATCACAGCAGTGCACGGCCCCTTCGCAGCGGCCCACCGGTCACACAGCTGCACTCGGTCGGATCTAGACTAGAGGACATATCTGTATTTATATTTGCATACTATATATTATATTGATATATTTACACATACACACATAAGATCCTATACTGTAAGAGATACAGTAACACATTTGTGATTAATTTGCTAATGTTATCTATGTTTCAGACTTTATTTTATTAACCAACGTAACATAAGCTTTGAACATTCACAATTGTAGGTGCAAATCTTGTTTTTTGTAGATTTACTGTACTGCAGCTCAACCTCAAACACACACACACACACACACACACACACACACACACACACACACACACACACACACACACACACACACTACTTCCACAACCACACACAAACTCACATACACATCCACAAAAAGACACACATACATACACAGACGCACAAACACAATGAGCATTAAGTGCCTCAAAGAGTTAATGACCCTCAAAACATCAGTGTCACACAACTTTGACCAGAGAGGAACAGAAACCTTTGGTGAGAATGTATCACTTTTTTATTTTAAATGTTGAAGGTTTTAAAAAGTAACGCATGCACATGAACTAATGAACTAAGTATGAACATAAAAAAGAAGAAAAACGTGCTGGCAAGTGGCAATCAAACTGGCAGACATACACACAGTTCTACAAATTCTACAAATTCTGTAGCAAAAGTGATCAAATGAAATTTCAGAGGCCTATCATGTGTTTGTGATCAAGTTCATGTGACCACAAACCCATTAGAGGAAACAACCACTGCTGTAAAAATTAGATAGCATCCCACACAGCATTTGCACACACCCACACATACAAATCATATCGATGTGTTTATTTTTAGACTGTGGTAGAAAATCGAAGACCCAGAGGAAACCCACGCAAGCACGGGGAGAACGTACAAACTCCACACAGAAAGGTTTCAACTGGAGACGACCTTTAATCCTCTCAGAAGGACAAACTGACAAAGCAAAGCTTTATGCAGAACTTTCCTAATGTATTTCCTAAAGGGAAAATAAGGCAAAATCTGTGTGGAATTGTAGACGCCCATCTCCATTCTATGGTCAGTGACAAATCTTGACCCAAACATTCTGAAACTGCTTCCTGAAAAACAGCTGCAGATATTTCAGCAAAAAAAAAAAAAAAACACGTGGTTTATTCATATTACTGTCATAGTGACTAATTTCATTATCAGCATTTAATTTTCAGCAAGCTTTGTCCTTATCATGAAAGGCTGAGCTCCACTGGTCTAAATGAATTTAGAATTGGACTTTACAGTGCAAACAGTGTGTCCAGAAATGAGACATTCACAGCGTGGACGTGAACACACAATTATGTTTCTTCAAACTGAGACTGTTCTTCACAGTGTGCAGAGAAAGACACTGACGCTCAAACACACCTCACTCCGCACACACAGACTCTCCTTCACAGTGTACGGAGAAGTGAAGTGTGATGTGTCTTTCACCTTATGCACAGAAATATGTATATTCTGGCATATGCATCACATTTATATTTATAATAATATAAACAATAGACAAAGAAAGTGTGTGTGTGTGTGTATGTATGTAATGCACTGCACTGTGAATATACAGTGAGTATGTGAATGACTTTCTGGTGCAAAAGTTCACCCGTTTCAGTGCTTACTGTACTGGACTCCCACTATGGTGTCCACTGATCCAAACAACAACCGCCTCCCACCTGCATTCCTCCGAAAAACGGAATAAAAAAAAAACCTGATTTTGAAAAATCTGATACTGACCTGATTTTTCCTTTTATGAAGTTTTTCCTTTAATGAACTCTTGCTAACCATGTTTCATAGCTGAAAGTGTAAAAAAAAAACTTTGCACTTTGTACGTAAATGTTGTGTTCTATGGTTCTTGTGTAACTTCTGTGTTTTACTTATTACCTTTTAATAATGTGTTTTACTTTTAACTTGGAAAATGAGCCCAGAAAGAGTCATTTTACCAACTGTGTTCATGAACCGAGGTACCGCTGTATGTATATAACTTTTATAAATCTTTCAGCATTGATAGTGACTGCAACGATGCAGAGGGTGTAGACTATATAGTTTTTGCACTTTGAGCGTTGATGACCCAGCTGGACAGTCTACCTGCTCTTTTGGCTTGGGGACACAGCATTTCCAACAAGAATATCATCTTTGGGATTGTCTGACCATAGGACAATAACACACAGAGCCCACAGGACAAGATGGTGCTGACGGTATGACGTTAGTGAAAGTAGTGTGACCAGGCGTCCTCTTTTCCCTGTCCGTGCGAGTTTTATAACTTCACGAAAATGTCCGGTTTTCACTCTTCTTCAAAGGACCATTACACGTTTACTTAGGGTCACCACCGGTGCTTTCAATTATTTGAAACCTGAGTAATTTAGAATAAAATTGCTTTTCAATTTCTATTTTGTTAAGTTTTTAAAGCAGAATCTCATGCAAATCATCGCACACGCATTTTATGAAGACGTCACTTTTTTCTACTAAGGTCACCCTAGTGAAACCATCACTCGAAAGCAGAGCGGCATTCAAGATGTACTGTTCAAACACTTCTCAACACCAGCAAAGCCGATGATTGTAGATTATACTACAAGTGTGGAAGATTATAGACGGAAGGATCAGCCAAGGAAACTTCCAGCAGATGAAAACACATCACACTTCTGATCCTTCAAAACCAGATGTATTCCAGTACCATCAGCTCAGACCTTGCAGCTAGTGGGGCCCAGACACACCATCTACTCTACTCGCCCAGAAGTTGGCTTCATGGAATAGTTGCAGGCAAAAGGCCATGCCTCCGAAGGGAGAACAAGGCCCACCTGGAATGCAGAAAAATGGCAGCAGATGCTCTGGATTGCGAAGACAAAATGTGAAATATTTGGTTGCAGTCTGCTGGCAACAGTGAAGCACAGTTGAGGTGCCTTGAACGGTTTAGGGCATTTCTACAGATGGAAATGCAGATTTAGGTGTATACTTACACAGGTAGATACATATACGTACAGCAAGCAACACCACAAGAAAATGATTCGCCCCATATTTATCTTGCAGTGGGACAACATAAACATACAGCCCAAGGTCATTAAGAATCTTATGATTAAATAGACAGACAGACAGACAGACAGACAGTCAGACAGACAGACAGACAGACAGACAGACAGACAGACAGACAGATAGATAGATAGATAGATAGATGTAAAAATGTGAAAGTCTAGGAGGCAAGCTGTTCAAAACGGCAAAACGGTCAAGCCAATTATTGGTTTTACTGCGATTTCTCTCAATCACTTTCATCATCCAACAGCAGTGGCGTTAGGCTTGGGCGAACGGGGCAGTCGCACATTTTTTCCTATCATGTAGGGGGCGGCACGAGCGCTTAGAGAAAAGCGATTTTCTATTTTACATATACATTTGTTGCGCCCGTGTTTGTGTTTACTGCCGCACTAAACTAAGTCTGCGACAGGCGAGGCAGAGTTCAGTTGATTCGAATACATTAAACTATCAGATGTACAATTTAGAAAAAGGAGAAAATATTGAAATCGAGCAAAAGATAAATGTATGCAACAGCATTGTCTTTATATTGATCTATTTTATCAATGAAGAACTATAAATAAAGTGTTACATAGGGAGAAGAAATGTATACGTGAAACATTGAATTTTTTTCATTACATATATTGTTATATGTAAAGTAGTTTTGCATAAAGCCTAAAGAAGACAGAAAGGTTGAAATATAAGAACAATAACTATATTTCCATGTATTCAAATATTGTCAGTTTAATAGTAATATCAATAACACTACATTTATTTATTTATCAGCGCCTTTCAGGACACGTTACAGTACTTTCTGTTAACGTCAACCGCTCATTTTCTCCTCCTATACAATATCGCGTATACAGAATCAATGACAGCAAGCTTGGAGTGAAGGCATGTCGAGATGCTCTTTTATGGCTGGAGACATTGTGCCAGTGAATGCAACACGAACCAAAGCAACAACTGTTTGAACCTACAGGACAACAAAAGCAGAGACAGCGAACAGATTAGGAACATCTGCCCCAGAGCCGGACACCGAGCTTCTCATCCACTTCCATTGTGTGGAGCAACTCTGCTGTTGGGATGGAGTTTATAGGGGTTTAATTGAGTGAAGTAAATACAGCTCCAAGGCAGATGCCAGAGCAGATAATACGCAAGGGTCTATTCTGAAGGATTTGAGACGTATTCAGGACTCTATTATCCCTTTCAACCACGTGCAGGAGGAGGAGCAGCTCAGCGCAGATGGCAGGGTGATGAAGAGCGTTTAGATCGCAGACCAATGATTTTCTTCCAAGTAAATGCAGTGAAAGACACAGGCTCTTTACTGACTATTCACCATGGAGAGACTCTGGCCTCTGTTGACTCTCGAATGACCCATGGAAAAAAAGAAAAAGTTACTGACATATTTTACTGAGTTGAGCTAGTTCAGGTTTCAAATTTGATGTGATAGGAACATGTGTAAAATTGTAGCGTTTGTTACAAAATTGTATCTTTTGTCACAAAATGATAACATTTCATACAATGTTGTTACATTACATCACCTAATGTTACATTTCAGCATTATTTTACATATTCAACCCCTCTTTATCTCTCTCCACACAGAGACAGAAAAAAAATACAAAGAGAAAATTAATATATGTAGGAATAAAACTCGTGTGTGTGTGTGTGTGTGTGTGTGTGTGTGTGTGTGTGTGTGTGTGTGTGTGTGTGTGTGTGTGTGTGTGTGTGTGTGTGTGTGTGTGTGCTGAGACACACTCGGCTCTTTTCATCAAGACAATAAGGCAATAAAGGATTAGTGGGGTCATGATTTCTATCCCAGAATGCACTTGTGAACAATAGTAAAGTTTCTGTAAGGAAGCCTATAATGTGTGTGATGAATCTGAGAAAGAGCAGGACACAATAGCGGAGGCTCATGAATCCAGAGCCCCCATTATCTCAGCATGTGTTCCCAGACTTCCAGCGTGTGACGAAGAAGGTTTGAATGGCTAATTTACTCTTTATCTCCGTAAGCAGCGTCTCATTGTAATAAACTTTGGATTGACTCGGGTCAATCTGCCCATGATCTCACAATAGTTCACAGCTCTTTAGAGAGGAACGCTTCAGCCATCGATTAGTGGGAACAGATGAGGAAAAAAGTCCTTACCATAATTGACATATAATTGACATTTCAGAACTGTGCTGTGGATTATTCTGACTCTTTGGTTTACTGATCTTTCGCTGGCTGGACCAACTCTTCTCTGCTTGACCTTGATTTTGAATTCATTTCATTTTGTGTTTGTTGGGCAGTTGTTCTAACAGTCTTGTAGGCGAACCAGTAACCTTCAGATCCAAATTCAACTGTTCGAAATGTAAAAATTACTTTAAATTACACACAAGAACACATGGTAAAACTACCAGAAACACATGATCAAATAATCCAAAAATATACAGTAAACTATAAAAACATTTAGAACCAAAAGCAACAGTTCAGTAGTTGACACAGAAATCAAGACTTTGATTTTAAATTTGAAATTAATAAGAGAAATGGCAAATAAATGCATTTTTATTGTATGTTGAGAACCGGGAAATAATGCTTCTATTTGCTATTAAAACATATATACGTACTAAAAAAATCGAAAACATATCTAAAAGTGTATATTCAACGTTTCACACATTTCACACATTTTTCACGGTAAATTCAAAGCAGAAGAATACTGTAATTCCTCAGGAATATCTCAAAGCGGTGTCACATACTCTTCTGACCAGATGCAGAAAGACTGATACATGCGTTTATGACATCACGGTTAGATTACTGTAATGGTCTTCTGGGAGGTTTTCTTGCCAAATTAATAGATAAACTTCAGTTAGTTCAGAATGCAGCTGATAGATTACTCACCAGAACAAAATAGTATAGCCATATTAGTCCAGCGTTAATGTCGCTACACTGGTTACCTGTTAAATATCGCATTCAATTTAAAATTCTCTTAATCACTTACAAAGTGTCACAGATCGAACTATTATTTGGAAGTTATTGTGTTTCTGGTGTCTGTGACCTAGTTTCGTGTCCCCTAGCTGTTCTGTGTTATTCGTTAGTCTACGTATTTAAGTCCCTGTGTTACATGTAGTCTTTGCCAGTTTGTCAGTTGTTACCTTTCACTCTCGCCTCAAGTCTTGTTTTGTCTTGCTTTAATCTTGTCTAGTTTTCGTTCATGTGTTTGGATTATCTTGTGTACTGACCAATTGCCTGTCCCGACTATGATTCCTGGATTAAACCTTATTTTGAACAGTTAACCCTTTGCGCTCCCTGATCTTCTCCTGGCTGTGCACGTGAGTACACCCCTGCCTTGTCTTGGTGACAGTTGTTATATGAAACAAAGCACTAAACTGTTTAGCTCCTCTATATCTCAGTGAGCTCATCACTTACTAGGAGTGCGCTCACTACACTCCTGCACTCTCAAAGCTCCGGCCAGCTTAAAATACCGCAAATCTCTAAAATCTACTAGGGAGGAAGATCCTTTGCATACTTAGCACCCAAATTATGGAATGCTCTGCCTAGTCCATTTCGAGACTCAGAATCAGTGAGTTAGTTTAAGTCTAGACTGGAGACGCATCTCTTCAATGAAGCATATATTGACCTGTTATAATAACTTACAGAAAAAAATAATATAATCATACAGAAAGGCTGCCTAGTTAGTGCTCAGAACCGAATCACACCTGCACCTCAGAAAATTGTCAAAATCTTTAATTATGGTACTTCAAGTTTTTCCTAATTGCTTTTTTTTTTTTTTTTTTTCTTCACTCTGCTCCTGAACGCCAAGTGTCATACGACCGGCATATTAGAATTTACTAAATATGGCTGGACTGCTTTTAAAGATACAACTGGATTAAATTATTACGATTAATACATACGTAGATACAGCACATGTAAATACAATATGCGTGTGTGACATCACTTATTAATGAGGCCTCCACTACTGTTTTACAGGGTCAGTTTTCATTTATTGACCATGAGATTCCTGTGATTTTTTCACAAACCGGACAAATTCTCAGCCATCCATGAATTTCACACAGTGACCTCCATTTGTTCACAGACAAGACTCAGAAGAGGAGAATGTGTCCTTGACCTTGAGGAAACCCCTGACTTTAAATAAAAACGATGGTGTCCGTGGAAAGTTTAAATTACAGTACAGTATTGTAGAGGCCAAATGAATAAGACTAGTTCAATTGTGATACACTATTGAGCTAATTTCATATTTGTTGTACATAAATCTATAAACAATGTATAAAAAACCGAAATGTTTAGGTTGGACTAAGGAGAGATGAGCTTATAACAGCTGAAAACATTTGGTGTTTCAATCGAGAAAAACCAAAAATGCGAATTTGTTTTGGTCGCCACCTGTTGGTCTACATTTGCGCGTCACCTGTAGTCGAAACATTGTTTTTTTTTTTCAATTATTTTTTTATGTCTTTGTTTTTACATTCTGAGAAACAATTGCTATGGATGTCAAGTGTAATTTATTTAAAAACAGTTTCCTATGTACTAGAGTTTAAATACCGTTTTACGTAAACTTTAGTATATTTTTCCAACTTACACGAAAACATCATACACTCACACGTTTATAATACATTGTTTTAGTGATATAACATATAACAATACTGTAATGTGTAATACATTTTAAAGCCCATTACATCTGTTGCTATCGTAGATAAGTGTGTTGAATAATTGAAAAAACGTTAATTATTTTACAGTGGATTGAAATGAATTAAAGTATAATATGCGCATAATAAATTAAACTACATTTCAGCTTTTGGCGATATTAAGTAATCGGTTATTCATTTCCGTGCGTGTGTGTGTGTGTGCGTGTGTGTGTGCGTGTGTGTGTGCGTGTGTGTGTGCGTGTGTGTGTGTGTGTGTGTGTGTGAGAGATGACGTTGCGCATGCGCAGTACGTCAGGCTGTGTACTGCTGTAGGATCAGGATGTGGACATGCAAACAACGACTACAAACTTTCTGCACACCATCGACAACTACCTGCATAAATGAGACTCCGGTGATTTCAAGAATTGAACTAATAACGAAGGCTAAGCTTTAGTGATGAGAAATCTATTTGTAATATTGAGGATTGTTTTCGGCGCTCGCGCGGTCGAGGATTGTTATTGTTTATTTCCTGTTGCTTCCACCCGAATATAGTCCCATCTATTGTGTTTACCGTTAACGATACGACACTGAACGGCCAGATACACGAGTCCGTATATGGTTTAACTACATTTAGCGTGATTTGTTTTAGCTTTAAATAATTGGACAGTTAGCTGAGATTGCTAACTGGGTTTTTAGTTTAAAGTCGTTCCTTATTTCATCTGCTCCTGTCTGCTGGTAAGACGTGATTGACGTGGCATGTTTAAAATGTTAAGCAACATACTTAATACAATTTCATGTGCGGAAATGTGGATCTTATTTACCTGGCGTTTGTTTTATGTATCTTCTGTTTCTTCTCAGACTGCGCGGTTGCCAGATCCTCTGCAATGACATACAAACTGATTCATTAACATGAATTGGTAAAATGGCCGCCGAGCTGTTTCCTTGTGCCAAAAAACTGCCCACGGTCACCCAAACATCCACTGCTGTTCAGCAGTACACTCACCAGAACGCCAGCAACAACAACACCATCCAGGGATGTAACTGGCAAGGCTTGTATCCCACAATCAGAGAAAGGTGATGGCCTTGACTTCTAAACTATTACTGGTACTGGACCATTGCACTTGAACTCTCTGGTACAGGAATATTCTCCCTCATGTCGTCTTTGATCAGAGGACCTGATCAAAGGTTGTTCCTCTACAATGGGGAATAAAATCTCTTAGAAGTACTTTCTTTCTTGGTAAAGTCTTTCTTTGACTTTCTCACGTTTGACTGCCCTCTGGTGGAACAACCTATCTATTCTAACTAGAGTCTCTACCATCTTCATTGTGTATCATTAAGCAGTGAAGATCAAGTCCATTTTTTGATATAGTCTTTGTGTCTAATTTTTTTTTCTTAATGGATGGCATCGTTTGTTGTCTTCAGAAACTCAGTCATGTTCAACAACGAGCTGATGGCCGACATTCACTTTGTGGTTGGACCTCCTGGAGGAACCCAAAGAGTCCCGGGACACAAGGTTTGACATCAGGACCTTCTCGTTCATTCATCCGACTGTTCATTTGTTTTAAATTCACTCTTGGTTTTTTCAGTACGTCCTGGCTGTGGGTAGTTCCGTGTTTCATGCAATGTTCTACGGAGAACTGGCTGAAGATAAGGAGGAGATCCGGATACCTGATGTCGAACCGGCTTCATTCCTGGCCATGCTGAAGTAAGGCTGATTTGTCTTATTTGCTCTGAGTTAGTGAATTTAATTGGTTCTATTTTCAAACTCTTATCTCAATTTACTAGTGTGTTAAATCACAATTCCCATTGAGCACAATTTAAAAGACATGAATTCTTTCCAACCCTCAAAATGCCACCCCATCTCTTTATGGTTTCATATTATTATATAAGAACAAGTTTCTTGTTAATACATTTTATATAAAAGCATAATGTAAAGATGTAATAATGTGTTGAGGAGTGTATTTTATCATGGAGATAATTTTTTGTGCTGATAAACTGGAAATTGTGAAGATGAAACAGCTTTTGCATAGTGTCCTCTTTTCTTTCTTTAAATAATGGTTTGCGACGACACATGCATTTATGCTATTTTATTACTATTTTTTATGCTATATAATAACAGAAATAAAGAAACATTATCTGTGCAGTGACACTCAGAAGTGGCTAAACAACACTGGAAATAATAAAAAATGAAATACAATAACATGGGGAACTCTAAAATTCGCCCATATATGTAGATAGCTAGTGGAATCATAGCACCCCCTTCTGGAGATAAAATCTACTACATTTAGAAATAATATTTAACATTCAATTTTTTTATCTATTAGTCAAGTAAAAGAGTCACAAGTTAAGTTTGTTTATAAGACGCATTTAGCCAGCATTTTAGGTTTCTGGAAAGTAGGAACAACAAGAAAGTAAGGATGTGCTTGTGTTCGCATACAGTGAATTTTAGTTTTGTGGCAGAAAAACCAGGGACGGTGCTTATATTCGCGTAATGCCGCTAGGAGAATCACGTGGATGAATTCTCCCTCTCCCTCCAGGTACATTTACTGCGATGAGATCGACCTGTGCGCCGACACGGTTCTGGCCACGTTGTACGCTGCCAAAAAATACATCGTGCCCCACCTGGCCCGCGCCTGCGTCAGCTTCCTGGAGACCAGCCTGAGCGCGAGAAACGCCTGCGTCCTGCTGTCCCAGAGCTGCCTGTTCGAGGAGCCCGACCTGACGCAGCGCTGCTGGGAGGTGATCGACGCCCAGGCCGAGCTGGCGCTGCGCTCCGAAGGCTTCTGCGACATCGACCTCCAGACGCTGGAGTGCATTCTGCGCCGCGAGACCCTCGGCGCCAAGGAGATGGTGGTGTTCGAGGCCACGCTGAACTGGGCGGAGGCCGAGTGCCACCGACAGGAACTCCAGCCCTCCATCGAGAACAAGCGGCTGGTTTTAGGAAAAGCCCTGTACCTGATCCGAATCCCAGCCATGGCTCTGGACGATTTCGCCAACGGCGTGGCGCAGTCCGGCGTGCTGACGCTCAACGAAACCAACGACATCTTCCTGTGGTACACGGCGGCCAAGAAGCCCGAGCTGAAGTTCGCCTGCCAGCCGCGGATCGGCCTGACGCCGCAGAAGTGCCACCGCTTCCAGTCCTGCGCCTATCGCAGCAACCAGTGGCGCTACCGCGGCCGCTGCGACAGCATCCAGTTTGCCGTGGACAAGCGCGTCTTCATCGCCGGCTTCGGTTTGTACGGTTCCAGCTGCGGCTCGGCCGAGTACCAGGCCAAGATTGAGCTGAAGCGTCAGGGCGTCCCGCTCGGCCTCGCCATCATCAAGTACTTCTCCGACGGCTCCAGCAACACCTTCCCCGTCTTCTTCGAGCATCCCGTGCAAATCGAGCCCGACACCTTTTACACGGCGAGCGTCGTTCTGGACGGAAACGAGCTGAGCTACTTCGGCCAGGAGGGGATGACGGAGGTCCAGTGCGGGAAAGTCACCTTTCAGTTCCAGTGTTCCTCGGACAGCACCAACGGGACGGGGGTCCAGGGCGGGCAGATCCCCGAGCTCATCTTTTATGCGTGAGAAAGCGCGCCCGCTGCTTGTGTTTGGTTTGACAATCAATGATGACCGCTACGATCACATGTGAATGGCGGTTCACTTATTTTTCAGTCGGAGCTTTAAGTGCCAGCAGGGGGCAGACATGTTCCGTTTTTGTCGCTTTGTGACTCTGCTTTTGGTGTTAGTTTATTCGGAGATGCTAGCATTATTTTAGCATTAGCACTCCTGCCTTTAACGACACGTCACACGTTTTATTTTCTCGAATGATGCGCCGAATCGTGCAACCGGAACTGAAATGTATTTTTCGATAGACTTTCAGAAGATGCTTTCATTGTCACATTTTGACTGAAATGAAAGTATATGTGTTACAAGGTTATGTACATTTTGCTTTTTTGGAGTATCTTTCACACGTTTGGTGCTCGCCAACGTTTTTCCTAGCGTCAAGTTTAACAACTCAATATTTCATTTTTCCCCATGGTTTGTCTTAGCTTGAAAGAAAAAATAACTTTGATTTAGTTCCAACGGATTTAAATAACAAAGGTGCATTTTTTTTTATGGTTTTATGAATATAAAAAAGAGCTATACTGATTTAAAGCAGGAAAGTGATTGCCACTAAACGTGCTGAAACCTTTATTTTTATTCATTCAGCAACAAAAAAAGAAATATTTATTAAACATTTGTTGCCAAAAAATCATTAAAGTCAGACTTTTAATGTCTGGATAATAAATCTTACTGATAAAAGTCATTCATAATATTTACTTCATTCATTTATGAATCATAAATGAAACTCGTGCCATTTAAAACACAATCACGCTTAATAGCGCTGGGGCTTCTGAGTAACCAATCAGAATCCAACGGAATTGAGAAACGTTTAGCGGTGTTTGTAGTTGTTAACACTACATTGGTTTGTACATGTTCAGCTTTTATTGCACTGAGACATTGTGACACTGTGGAACGACTTTCTATTAGAAGGTTTTCGCTCTTGTGACGTTGTTTTGTAACATTGAGGGTTGGTTGTGCAGGGTTAACTGAAATGTTCTCATTGGTGTCATTGGTGCCTTTCTTCTCTGGACCGGAATACTCTGCGTTGGACTTTACCTGGATTACAGATCCATCTGGTGATGGATGGCGGTTCTGATTCACTCAGTCAGTGTTTTGTCGTGTCTGTCACGCGTGAAGAAGCCTGTTCTGATAGAAGCCCAATGCCTGTGAAAGTGCCGTCAGACTTCTGAATGTGAGACTTCAGTTTGTGTCATTATTAATAAAAGATCATTTTAACTTCTCCATCTTTTTTTTTTTTTTTTTTACAATTACAACACACAAAAGTTTCTACGGATGTGAAAGTTTAAAAAAATTAAAGGATTAATTTCATTTCCATAACGTTTTTGCACTTTAAAGTTCTATAAATAATTTTATAGAGCTAAATATTTGTGTATGTGTATATATATATATTTATACGGTACAAAGATATATACGTAGAACATATACTATATATATATAACTAAAATAAACGTTTTTTTTATTTATGTTTTTTGCAATCACACATCCAAAACACACATATATGGAAAACTTTAAACACACACTATAACTTGCAGATTTCTGATACTGGAGGAAACTACGTCAAATTCTGTTACATCACATACAATGATTGTTTGTCTTTATCACAAATGCTTTGTTGTCTTTTCTTACACTGTTATCCACCAAACAGTTCAGCTTAACTCGGAGCGTCTCTGAGCCTTTAAGATGCTGCGTGAAAAGATGATGTCGCTCTTCACTGTAGTGTCTGGTTTAATAAAGATACCATTCAAACGAGGCTTCACATCAAGGTCTTTAATAAAAACATCGTTCTCCACATTATCCTCTCTCAAACGGACTAAATAGGAATCCATGATCAGGTGACAAGCATTGGCAATAAACGGCGAATGAAATCGATTGGTTCCAAGTCTATTTCGTCTTTAGCTTCTTGCGAGCTTGAAACTGTTCGGTCTTGTTCTTGACGGACTTGATGAGCATCATCAAACTGGGGTCTGTGGCTTTTCCTGAGGAGGTCCCGGCAGCGCTGGCCTCCTCCTGCTCGGCTTGGCTCTGCAGCGCCCCCTTCAGTCGGAGCTGCTCCTCCTCGTCTCGCCGCCGCTGTTTCTCCTCTAGGATGCTCTGCGTGGCTTTGGTTTTCTTGTAGGCCGGGTTCGACGGGTCCAGGTTGTAGAGATGTGAGGTGAACATGACCTGGAAGCGAGGGTCGTGCACGTCCACCTGAAGAGCCACGCAACCAGATGGAGTTTGTATACAAAAAATATCTAATTTCAAAATCATTTCTATAATTTTAGCCGATTTCCAGATGTTCCTGACCTGGAAGTTGTCGTCGTCTTCGAGCGGTGTTTTTTTCTTTAAAAGCTTCTTCCTTTTCTGTTTGCTCAGATTCTGGTGCTCTACGATCTTGTCGTAGTTGAAGTGTTTGTGCTGGTCATCTTCATCGTCATCCATCAGCAGCTCCATCTCGGCCTGGAGACAAACAGGTCACATTTTTCATTATATGGTCATTTAAATGTAATCTCAATAATTGATTTAATCTCAATTTTAATCTAATTTCTTGGTTTATCACGGACCATGAAAATTTTTTTTTAAAAAACAAACCCTCTTTTTCTCCATCTCCTCTTCTTCTTCTGGGGTTCTCTTCTCCTCCTCTTCCTTTTTCTTCTTCTTCTTCTGTTTGTTGTTTTGGGAGGCTGGAGGAGAATAAAAATTATTGAATGAAAACACAACAATTTTGAATAAACACGAATCTCAGCCTAACCTGTCGAGCCAAGCTCTTCAGCAAAGAAAGGGTCACAGAGGTCAACATCTGCAGGAAGGTCGTCGTCGCTGATCACAGGATCCGCCTCCTTTGCCTCCTGCAAGAGAGGGAAAAAAAGCACATCTATTACACTTGATAATAGAGGGATGAAGTCAAAAAATAAATAAATAAAATAAAACTTCCAACTTAACGCTTTAAAACCAGAATGTGTTAGAGAAAGTCCGGCTCGTGGGTCACATGGGTTATGATTTGTACAGATAGATTTAATTAGATAATTACGGTATAATTTATCCATAATACAGAGCAGAGATCCAGATACTCGAATCATATCAGGACATGTCATGTGTGTACAAGGCAAATTATAAAATATCTATGATAATACTTTTTAATCACACAAATTAATTTTTATGTATTTATGATATAATATTCAGTATCATTATTATTTCAACGAGAAATTCTACTACTGATAAATTATACATTGATAAAATCACAAATATAACACAAAAAAATTTAATGTAACCCACTAATTAGACTTTTGTATAAGTTTATGTAGATTACTTATTTCGCATATAAACGAGAAATAGTTCCAATTTAACAGTAATAAAATATAAAATATAAAATTTAGGTTTTCGAAACGGTTGCGACTATGAAAGCGTTTTATTTTGAGTACCGGTACAAAAAAAGAAAATTGAAATGTAACAGGAAAAATATTCCTGTCTTCACCTTCTGTCCTTTTCTTTTTTCCTTCTTTTTCTCCCTTTTCTTTTCGAGGAACTCCTCCCATGGGCTCAATTTGTCTTTGCCCTCCATCTTCTTCTTCACCATCTTCTCTGTGCTCTCCTTTAGGCCTAGGAGTGATATGAAGTTAGTCACGTCGAGCTTCACACGGGCGTCTTGGTGAGGAAACTCTTCAGTACCTGGTACCCATGTGATCTCCATGTCCATGCTGTCGTCTTTCTTCTCCTTCTCCTGAATGTTCTTCAGTATCTCTCTGTATTTAGCAATCTGCTCAGTGTTTTTCTTCCCTTGGCTCTTCTCTTCAGGTATAATTTCATCCTGCTTTACATCTAAAGTGGTATAAAATACGCTTAAATACGTCTTTCTGTTTAGATATTTCGAAATCATATCGTACCATCAACTTCATCATCCTCCTCTTCCTCACTGGAGGAGGCCAGATAAGCATTGAAGTCCATGTTCAACAGTTCATCCTTATTGAACTTCCTGCAAAGGGTCGAGACCCTGTCGTGGTCCGTTTCATCCCACGTGATCTCCACCTGAGGTCGCAGAAATGGGGTCAGTGAAGGTCAAACACAAGAGCTCAGGTGGGCTAGGCTGCAATAGACCTTGGCTGTGGTGTTGGATCTGGACTGGAAAAGGTTTGGTTTGTAGGAGCCGTAATCCACATCAGTCGCTCTGTCCTTCGGCTCGTCGTCAAAGGTCACGTCGTCAGGGATAAACCTGCACGGCAACAGCAGCAGTCAATCACAATTTAACTATTACATCAGTGTGTTTTGATGTATCTGTCTGTCTATCTGTCTGTCCGTCTGTCCATCAATCCATTCATCCATCCATCTTTTTATATCAAGGTTTATAACCATTTTAAATAATGTTAAATACTAGACCAAAACATTCAAAATTAGTATAGAAATTTACAGTAAAAATTCTATTGAAAACGGACAATTATGATGTTACGATGATAACCAAAGCAGGCTAAAATAGAAAGTTTTTAAGTGTGTATGCTATAAATATAAAAAAGAATACTGTAATTAAAAGCGTAAGAGGCAGTTTAATGAAGTGTTCCTCACCGCAGGTCGATGGTAGAAGAGCTGCTCTCGTACTCAAACCCGTCACACTCGGAGTAAATCTTCAGGGCCGTTTCCGCGGAGTCGCACTCCACCACGCCGTAGTAATAGCGCAGACGCTTGAACTGGTAATCGCGGATCCTCTCGCGGCAGATCCTGAAAACACAGAAAAACCTTATCAGCCACTGTAGAAGACAGCAAAAAGATTTGATCTTATTCAGACTTAAGTGTATAAATTGATTCAAATGAACTTAAAATTTAAACATTCTACTTCTACAAATAGTCTACTATAGGAAAGTATTGCTTAAAATGTTGTACTCTTCACATTTTCAAAAAGACTAAAAAGGAAAATAGTGAATATGTAGAAAAATGGTAAACAAGAAAAACTGAAAATTAAAACACCATATAATTAAATAAAACAATGAGCAAATAAAAAACTCCTATAATCTCACTCTCCGTCAGACTCATTCTTTCGCCATCAATCTAACTTTTCATAACTCTATCGATCTCTTTTTATCAATCTGACTTTCCATCACTCTATTATACTTTCAATCACTCCAACTATCTCTCCATCAATCTGATTCTCCATCATTCTCTCCAACTTCCTCTTTCAATCTATCTTACCCCCTCTCTCTCTCCATCAATCTAACTTTCCATCACTCCATTGACCTCTCCATCAATCTGACTTCCCATCTGACTACTCTCCTTCATTCCATTAATCTCCCTCTCTCCATCTATCTTACTCTTCCTCTATCCATCTCACTCTACATCCCTCCATCAATCTCACTCTCCCTCTCTTTATCTACAATACTCTCTCTCCATCTCTGCGACTCTCCCTTTATATATCCCACACTATTTACTATTAGACAAAAATGCCAAAACGAAGTAATGGCGCAGGACAAACAGTCATGTTAAACCCAGTGAAACGCAGGCTAGCACCTCTGTTCCTCTGTGTCTTTTTCTGGGTCTTCAGGGAGACTGGTGAGCTCCGGCGGACCCTGCGTCTGTTCCGCCTTCATCCTCTCCTTCCCAAACTCGGATGGATAGATCTAGAAACCAGTCATGTTTCAGACATGATGCCTGGAGCTGGTGTGAGAAGGTTAAACAGAAAGTCTCACCGCCACAGACATCACCACTCCTCCTTTGGGCTTAAAGGAATTGAATAGAGCCAGAAGATCCTTGGCTTTCAGTCGGTCCCAGTCCATGTTGCACACCGCCAGTCTGCATGAGGTCTGAACACAGCAAAACCCACCACCACCACCATTGGTTTAACACTCCAAAAACATTGTGTAAAATACAGCATTTTCCTTCCTAATCAAAATGACATGTTAAGTAAAAATACATCAACTTAAAATCAAAATGATGATGTTATACACACAAACTTTTCCTCCACACACAAACAAGACATTACAAGACAAGATGTTCTTCAAATCGTATATACTGTCATAAACATATTGTTGTGGTAAAACTGAGACTGAATATCATAGATATATTTAAACACACACACACACACACACACACACACACACACACACACACATATAACCTCACATCTTCACTGCGAAGAGCATCTTTGCTCATTTCTCCCCAGTCATGCTCGATCTCTTCCTCCTCCTTACGAAGATACTCTTCCAACTCGTCATCATCATCATCGTCTTCCTCCTCCGAACTGGTCTCGATGTTTCCTTTGCCTCGGGCCAGATCTGGACCACTGTCACTATCTTCCTCTGCCTCACTCTCCTCCTCTTCAGTTTCATCGCCACTGGCATCTTCATCCTCTTCCACACCAGATTCCTCATCCTCATCTGTTAAAAAAACAGTCCCATACACTTTTAGTCCTAAAGGATGTTGTGGATGGTGAAATTGCCCATTTTGGACACAGCACCTTCCTCGTACACCTTCACTCCCCTGCTGCTTTTCTCCACGTCATTTGATTCTTGTTGTTCGTTTTCTTCAGATTCCTCACTTGCATCAGCATCTTCCTTTTCATGAGCTTCTTCCTCACCCTCAGTTTTTTTTTTGTCCTTTGTTTTGTTATTTTCTGACTCTTCGTCCTCGTCTGACTGCTCGGAGTCTGAGAGTTGGTAGAAGCGCTTGAGGTCTTCGCTGGAAGTTTGGTGGACCGGTCGACCCCGCTTATCCACCGTGTATTTCAGTTTGAAGCGCTTGTCATGAAACATGGAGCGGAAGCGCTTGTCAATTTTGATCTTGCGCTCTTTGTTGGGCATCTCCCAGAAGCGAGGGTCTTTTTTAACCTTGGAGAAGCGCTCATCCACAAAATCTGTGCTTTTGGAAGACATGATGCTGGTCTGGAAAGCTTAATTCACAGATCTGTAAACGACAATGCAGCACACAATTTCAACAACACATATACACTATAATATAATATACACACATTATACAACTCACAATTGTGAATACCTTATAAAAACGATCAGATTCAGATGTCATATGCGTGTTACACTCGTGAACAATAAATGTAAAGGTTTTTTGACAGAAAAACCGACCAACTCACACATTTCGAAAGCAAAATATAATAGAGTATTCTTCAACAGAAGAGAAAAATACATTGGACAAACAAAAACATCTATACCTACACCAACTAAGTCCAGGTTAAAACAAATAAAGTCAGCGGATCGTTTCTTGGAGTCTTTGAAACGTACTTTTCAAAATACCAGTTTTTCTGTCAAATAAAGCAATTTAAAGACAATGTCTAACCTGTAGAAATGGGTCTCCCTTGGTTCCACAACAGCTCCGGACACACGTGTTTTCCCGTGATGCTTCACTGCCACAGTGACGCTCCATTTGCCCCGCCCACTCTTCCAACGGTGCGCCGCCGAGGTCAAAACGCCTAAACGTTTGTCTAAACACGTATTTTAAATTTCTATATTTTTTGCAGTTTTTGAATAACAAGAGTATTATTATTAATAATAATAATAATAATAATAATAATAATAGCTCAGAATAATAGCATTGATATAGATGATTGGTGTTATTATTTTACTATTTTTGTAGCAGTAGTACTTTTTTTGCACAACTTTTTAGGTTGATTCATTTAACCAATTCGACTTTTGTTGTTTGTAATGTATTGTGTGTGTGTGTGTGTGTGTGTGTGTGTGTGTGTGTTGTCAAATCACTGTTAACAATTTTACTTTTTATAAACGAGTCATACAATAACTAACAGTTTTCCCACCATTTTTGTCACTACTGGTTTTGCTTCTTCAATAATTTATATGGTATTTAATTTTTTTTTCGAATGGAAAGAAAACCCCGTTCATGATCCATTCCTGTTTTTCTCTGGATTCTGTCATCCGGGTGATGGAGTGGGCGGAGCCCTGCTGCTGCTGTCAGCTCGAGATGAAGCGCGTGTGAAAGAAAGTGTGTCTGTGAGAAGGATGAGTGTCGGTGTGAAGAGTCTCCGGGCTGCACGGTGTGTGTCGCGGGGATGGAGGCTCTTCTCGTCCAAGCCTGGAAGCTCCATGAACGTGTTCGACAGAAGCATGAAGCGCCTGCAAAAGGAGCGGGCAGCGTCTGCCGCGGACCACCACAAATTCGATTATCTGCGTGACGAGGTGCGTCTCATCTTCAGACTCTTCATCTTCAGATTGTGTTGGTGACGTTGTGTTGTGCGTTTGCAGGTGGGCAGCAGAGTGGCAGACAGAGTTTATGACGTTTCAAGGTCACTCCTCGCTCAATTAAACAACACAGAATACACAGGTTAAGTTCATAATCATATGTTTAAAACAATCACAGAACTTTCTCTTTGGCTCTGGATGTCGGTTGTGGAAAGAGTCACATCGCTGAGCATCTGAACAAGGTATATTACATGTATTCTCCTTTGTGGAATTAATCATGTCATGACTGTATTAACTGTAATCATGTCCTACTGTGTATATATATACACACAGTATATATATATATATATATATATATATATATATATATATATATATATATATATATATATATATTGAGTAACAGATCAAATACCGTATAGTGTTGTTTACATCAAATGATAATTCTCTTTTTCTTTCAGGATGTCGTTGAGCATCTTCTCCTGTCCGATATCTCTCATTCCTCTCTCGTGAGTGACTCTGGCTCACGTTTCCCACGTTTGTTTTTGCCGCTACTGATGAACCTGTGTTTCAGAGGAACAGGCGCGAGAGTGAAATCCCGACTCGCTGTGTTCTGGCAGACGAGGAGTTTCTCCCTTTCAAAGAAAACACATTCGACCTGGTGCTCAGCAGCCTTAGGTATCTCTCCATCTTAGCCCATCACGATCCGCCGCTTTAGTTACTCACGAGTGTGTCCATGTTCTCAGTCTTCACTGGATCAACGATCTTCCTGGAGCTCTGAGGCAGGTATGGAAAGTCAAAACTGCTCGGGTGAATCAAAAATGTAACAGCTGATCGAGACAGCCACTTTGTGTTTTTAAACAATGTGTCCACCTCTCGTCTAGTCTGTAATGATAATGTTTTTACTTTGTGTTTTTGGAATGATGATCATGTATTTGCTGCTGTAACTGTTTACGTTTTTCTTTTGTGCAGAAAAATGATGTACTATTTGTCTGTCTGTCTGACCATTGCTGTCACATCTCTGTTTGTTTATCTGTTTCTCTGTCTATCTCTACTTCTCTTGTAGTCTGTCTGTCTGTCTGCCTGCCTAGCTCAGTCCATTTATCTATCGCTGTCTGTCCATCTCTGTGTGTATGTTGGTTTAGCAATCTTGGTTTCTCTCTTCCTACAGTCTAGCAATCTCTTTCTGTCTGTCTATTTTTTCAGTGTGTCTATCTGTCTTGGAATCTCAATTTCTGTCTGGCTGTTATTCTAGTGCTGAAACAAATATCATTACAAAATGATAATACATTTACATTTCAATTGCATCAGCCTGTTTGGAGCATTTTATTGGTTTGTGCCGATGACATCATCAGGAATTTGACATGAAACCCATGCGATTTTACATTCGTTAATTAACATTAACTCCATTATTTTTTTCACTTTTCTATGGGCATTGCATGTTCAACTCATCTGTTATTCCTGTTATGTGCAAAATCTTCACGGCATTATAATTTTTTTTTTATTATTATACTGAAAATTTCTTGCAGATGTACATTTTTATTGTACTTTTTTTATTATTATATTTCTCTTTTGTAAGAGCAACTGTGATCGGAAAAGCAATTTCACCCCGGGAATTAATAAAGTTTAATGAATTGAATTTGAACTTTCTGTATAGGAGCATAAGTACCAACTAACACAAGCGTCTATTCAGATCCAGCAGGTTCTGAAGCCCGATGGCGTGTTCATCGGAGCGATGGTGGGCGGCGAGACCCTCTACGAGCTGCGCTGCTCGTTGCAGTTGGCCGAGCTGGAGAGGGAAGGCGGATTCGCTCCACACGTCTCACCCTACACCGCCGTCACTGACCTGGGAAACCTGCTGGGCCGCGCCGGCTTCAACATGCTCACTGTGGTGTGTGACGCAGACCAAAATCTCTGTTTCACACACCGTTTTCATGGTAACTGACGAACATTCTCTATGATCCAGGACATCGATGAAGTTCAGGTTCATTATCCCAGTGTGATGGATGTCATGAAGGACTTACAAGGTAACGTCAGTCAACTAAAAACGTCAGGCCATGGAAAAAGTGACTGGTGCTTTTATCATAATCAGGTATGGGAGAGAGCAACTGTGCCTGGAACAGGAAGTTGCTCCTGCAGAGAGACACGTTGTTGGCAGCAGCCGCCATTTATAAAGGTGAACTGGTTTATTCCTGATTTACCAACATGGATCCATTATCTTTACATTCATACTTCTATTTCTCTAGGATGTTCCACACCCACCTCTGCACTGCAAAAAAATCCACGTGAAAAAATAAGAATATCAAAAAACTAAATGAGTAAAAAAAAAAAAAAAACTATAAATCTAGTAGAATTATCTGCCAATGGGATGAGAAAGTTTGGTAAGACTGCTTGAAAAAAGTTCTATTTTCTTGAAACAAGCAAATACATTTTTCACTCTTAGATTTTTAATTTATCTTTTAAGATTTTTTTGGCTTGTCAAGAATTTATTTTTTGCAGTGTATTCATTTATTTTTATTAGTGATGTCAAAGTTAACGCATTAACTCATGCGATTAATTTCAGATGTTTTATTGCAATTATTATTTTTAACATGTTGACACGGTTACTTTTCAACAGCAAAACTCGCTTGTCAGTATTTTCGGTCAAATCAAATCTCTGTTCAAAAAGAGATTCTAATTCTAAAAGATTCTTTTTGTCAATCTAATTCTTGTCTCGCTTCACCAGAGTACAGCGCAATCCTCAAAATGCAATAAATGTTTTTCATTTGTACGGATTAGAACAGAGAATTTGTGTTTATTTTTACTTACACTTACATATAAAAACAGACATTCAAAGCTTTATGTAGAGGTACGTTTAATGTTTGTGTGATGAGTATTTATTACGTTACAGTTAATTTTCAACTGCAAAAGCAAAATGATTTTAGTTTTTTTTTTACTTAAGAAAATTGCAAATTGAACAAAAAGTTTACTAAATTATATTACAGTATTTAAACAAGCTTTTATTTGGTGCTGCGTTTGCATTAATTTAAGAATTACCTCAATATCCATTATTACAATCTTCGGTCATTTAATTGCGTTTAATTTGGTTAGAGAAATGCGATTAATTGGTAAAAAATATATATATATGGTTTGACAGCCCTAATCTTTATACACCGCTTTCTCACTTTTCGTATATGTCTATCTGTTTAGCATTCTTATCCTTCTCTGATGCTTTCGAAAGAGATGCTTTCAAAAAAGTCTCACTTTTTTTCCTTTGTTATTATTTTTAGAAATGTATGGTGATGAAGACGGCTCAATCCCAGCCACGTTTCAGATCCTCTACATGATTGGCTGGAAGCCTCATCAGTCTCAGGTCTGTTGCATTTGATTGGTCAGAACGGACCAGCTCTCAGCCAATCAGGTTGTTCGCGGGGCTCACGGTCTGATTCCATTTCCAGGCAAAACCAGCCAAGAGGGGCTCAGCCAACGTCTCATTTGCCGACTTATCTAATCTCGGAAAACTTCCGGAGGACCATGGATTGAGCAAAAGCTAGAATGGAAGGATGCTTTTATTTTTCAAAGCCAGTAATTTACTCATGTGCACGATTGTGTAAAAAGCAGCAGCAAGCATGTTTGAAATGATTTAAAATAGTGCTCAACAATTCTGTTTTTAATCGAAACATTTTCCAGAAAACAAACTCATAATAAAAAAAGAGAAATTGTACATCCTTTTTTTTTTGTATAGTGACTGTTCAACAGTGCATCAGCTTCAATGGGACAATAATATGGCACACAAATATTGCAAAACGCTTCCTTTCAACAATCTGGTGTCTACAGGCCCATGTGAGGGTGTGTGTATGGCTTCACAGTGCTAGATAACAAGTAATGGTACATTAGTCCTTTCAAAAGTGCGGCTTTATAGTGGAAGACGTGAGTTCACATGCTCTTTTGGGAACTTCAAACTTAGTGTTTAAAAAAAAGCTTCTGCTAAATGTTAGCTATTGCACAAGCAGAAGAAAGTTCTGTGTATGGATTCATGACACAGAGGTTGAACAGATGTAAACGCTCGGAACAATCGGTCGATTCCGTTCAAGGGCATAAAGCGATTAATGCAAACAAGGCACCGACTGGAACCTTTCTACAGCTACTTTGGATCATTTTGCATGAGCTTCTCTCGCTTCACTTCCGTTTTCCTGAGTCACTAGTGACGGTTCACGTTTCACCTCAAGCCTTTTAGAACTCACCTCTTCCCATCAATTGGATTTATGTACATACACATACATACATACATACAAGAGAAAAAGAAAGCAAAAGAGTGAAAAAATAATACAGTGAAAGGGATGAAGAGAGAGAAAAAAAAAGAGGGTGAAAGAGACAGAAAAATCAATGAAAGGAGAAAGAATGCCAGAACCAGAAAAAGATGGCAAGGGAAACAAAAACAAGCGAAAGAGAAAAAGTGAAAGTTTGAAAAAGAATAAAAAGCGAAAAATATAAAGAATGACAGCAAAAACAGGAATAGAGATGAAAGAGTAAAATGAAAGTGACACAGAGCTTTAAATGTTCATCACAAAACTTGACGTCATCACTGTTGGTATAAAACTTGAGGAAAACAGAATATTTCAATGGTCCCAGAAAATATTCACCTCGCTTCGACCTCAGGAAAACTGGTTTAATCCAGACTGAACCAGAAACCGTCGCTACCTGTCAGCCGGTGCCGTGGCTGCTGTAGTCAAACACTCCCTTCCTGAAGAAGTGTGACAGGCTGCAGACAGAGTGTTTGGAGAGATGAAGGCCCAGAGGAGATGATGATGATGATGTCATCACCTGGAAAAACCGCTGCAGGTAACGCTGGGGAAACACGTGTGCGTCAGTGTTGTGTGTCCTGACTGAGGGCGTGAAGGCGAGCTCACCTCTAAATGATCACGCCGCTCCGCCACTAATCGCTCGTCTCGGTTCCCAAAAATCATTTTGGGAGGAAAATCCAAAGAGGCAAGCTGGACCAACACCAGGAGGATGTGAAAAATTGATTAAATTCATCTCCATATACAGTATTCAACTCAATTGCACAAATAATGTAAAAATATATATTTGTAAAAGTTTTGTTCTTGATAATGTGTGGGTATTTTGTGAAAAAGCACCAAAAACATTTACAGAGGAAACATTAACAAAAAAATGTAATATGTTGTTAAAAACAAAATAACACATTATTATATAAACTATATAATAAACATAATAACTATAAATATTATATAAATGTCATTATATATATAAATGTAAAAATAATGTGTGTATAAACAGTATATATGTATACTGTATATGTATGCATATTTATATAAATAATAATAATTTCTTCATAATGCAATTTTTGTAAAAAAAAAGTAAACATTTAAATACTCAGTATTTCTATATGTGTATAAGCAAATATAAACATGCACACATATATAGTAGCATTTTTAATAATATTACTAATAATATTCAGTATATTATTTTAGTAAAAATATAGAATCAATAATTCCTAAACAAACTGAAAAACATTACCTAACATTAACTATATCCTAAACAAAAATACTAAAATATTTTTAAAAATAATTTCTCCAAAAACAAACACTAAGTTAGTTACCTCAGGAAACTTCATCTTCAGAGACCTGTGCATCTCCCGAAAGCGACTGTACCTTCTGAACACCGTCCACGTTTCTTCCAGAACGCTGATCTGAGAACAAACAGACCAGAGCAAAACGTCACTCGCGCCTCAATTACCAGTCACAGATCATTTCCTGTTTTAAACAAAAAAAAACAAACCTTCACTTCAAACTCAAAGTGTTCGTCTTTGCCCTGTCCACACAGCACATAGCGAGGAATGCTAATCTTCACCGGCTCCTTCAGACTCGCTGGACTCGGATCCAGTGGGATCGACACCATCCGCTGTAAACACAAGCATCCTGCGTCAAGCCGGTAATAGTCACAAAACTCCAGCGTCTCTCACTCAAACCTCGTATTTCAGCTTCCGTTGGTCCATTCGTTTTCTATCACTGTCCTGAAAGAAATAAAAAAATAAATAAAAGTAACATTTAATTCACCTTTATAAACTGCCAATTTTGTGCCAAAAAATTATGTGCAGAATTTCACCACAAATAGGTTACTGAGGACTGAGTTAGGGTTAACTGCACAAACAATACCCACTAAAACGCGTGTAAAAAGGGTGTTTTAGTAAAGATTAGCAAAATTAATTGTGCTCATTGATGACTTGCTCATTTTTTTGGGGAAAATGCTTTTCTCTATTTGTAGCAAATTTTGAGGCTGAAATAAATAATAATCTTCTCACTGATGCAATATGTAAAATAAAGACACGCAAGTATGCAATCTCTGCGTGAAAATAGAGGCAAAAGTTTGATTGTGTGGAAAAGCATCAGGCTGCATGCGCTCAGGGAGGAAGATTCTGGATCATTAATTGTATTCTGATTCGTCATGCAAATGAGATCCCGTCTACTGGTGCTGATTGGCTGAGGAGGTCTTACCTCATCTGTCAATCTAACAGAGCTACTCTCACTATCCTGCTCCTCCTCCTGTAAAGTTCAACAGCGCAGTGGGTTTCTGAGCTTATTTACGTGCATTAGTAGTGTCAGTTATTAACGGTCTACTAACTAGTTTACAAAGACAAAACATCTCAGGTACCTGCAGTGAGTCTGAGGAGACAGACAGTGTGTTGTTGTTGTTATTCTCACGGTTCAGCAGATTGAGCTGCTGCAGTCGCCGCTGCACCTCCTCTTCAATGAAGGCGTTTAAACTGAGGGTAGCACACAAGAAATATAAAAGGTACCGGTAATACATATTAAAGTAACACTTTAATCAAATCTATTACCTTTTTTAAATCTTATATGATATATTTGTAGTACATGTATTATTTGAATTGGATTTTATAATAACAATAAACTATGAATTGGTCTTGAAATAAAACTAAAATAAATTACAGTGTATACTTTAAAGTAAAAACATGAAAAAAACAATATCCATCCATTTATCCATCCATCTATGTATGCAATAGTTATATATATATGTATATAAATAATGCTAAAAAAATAAAGTTAAACGTGCTTGCAGTAAGTGAATTGAAATTATGTAAAGCAAGTAAAAATGATATGCGTGTATATGTGGATTATAGAAGTGGATTTTCCAGAAGCGACGCAAGTACCTGTCGTCCCCTATAGAGAGCACAGCAGGCAGGGTTTGTACGGGTGCCTGGCTGACACTGTTCTTCTCCTCAGCGCTGATGGACAGACTCTGCGTGCTTTCACTCTCACTGATCCTCTGCTTCAGCTGAGCGATCTCTCTCTCCATCCTGAACAACAGCAGCCAGATCATAAAAGCACTGGAAGGAAAGAATGAGACCACTCCGCACCTCTCCTGCTCCACATCCACACTTCCCGTCCACCTGGTGGCGCTGCGTCCTGCTAAAGCAGAGCGTGACCTCCGGCGCGGCCCATCAGGCTCCAGCTCCTGGCTGATGCTCCGGCGGTAGGCAGAGTGTCTCTTCTCCAGACGAGTGACGGCCTGCTCCAGAGCCTCACGCTGCTGCTTCTCCCGCCACTCCAGGATCTCCTTCTCCTTCCTGCGGACCTTCTCCTCCTGACGAGCCACATTGGCCGTGAACTCGTATGATTGCCGGAGCTGCTGAAGCCGCTGGGCGCTCTCGCTATGCTGAGACAGACGCTCCTTCTTCTCCTCCAGCTCTTTCTCCACCTAGAGAATAAGCAAGTTAGGTACATTTCTAAAATCGAAACATTAAAAAAAAAAATTCTAAACAGTAAACATGTTTCTAAAACGATGTTTTATACCAAAAATGTTCATAGCTGTAGGAATTCCCTCTCTAGAATCAATGCCAAAAATAAGAAAATGGAAAATAAATAAATAAATAAAAAATGAGTAAGTTTTATCCAATCAAAATAAAGAATTTATGGAGGCATTTCTATCTCAAAGACAAGGTAGACACACCCCTGAAAGGCAGCCAACCAATCACACTCCACAGTTTGTAACTGATTCATTATGACGCTCAGCTCTTACTTGATATAATGTCTCATCCAGCTTCTTGTCCATTAGGTCTGACCCCAGAGCAGCTCTCTGTCGGCCCCTTCTGGCTCTCTCCAGAAGGTCACGGGCCCTCAGCCGCTCATCTGAGACGTGCGGGAGCTGTTTCTCGCTGAGAAGTTTCAGCTGCTTCTCTTTGACCTGCAGACAGTGTTTGGCCTGCTGAATCCGGACTTCCTCTTGAGTTAGGGAGGAGGCATCCTGAACGCCTCGGTCCACCAGATCTCGCACCTAGAGTGAAAAAAAATATACACTTGTTGTTATTGAATGTTAGATTAGATTAGATTCAACTTTATTGTCATTGTGCAAAGTACACGTACAGAGACAATGAAATGCAGTGACATGAGGTTTGGAAATACTAAGCCGATGAACATTAAATAAAACAAAAAGAATAAATAAAATAATCTAATAAAAAATGATTTATATATATATATATATATATAGATAGATAGATAATATATATATATATATATAAATAATTATAATTGTTCACATTTATAATTATTAAAATATACTTAAAATATTATATATATACACACATACAAACAGTATAAAATTACTAATATTGTAATTTAAATAGATTAAAATATATTTTAAAAATCAAATCTCAGGCCACAGTATTTTCGACAAGATCAAAATATTTGTTTGGTTTAAAATGTGAGGGGGAAAAAATGTTTAAAATGGAAACAAAAATATATTTTTTTTCCATTTGTTAAAACTTTTTAAAGTGAAAAAAAAAAAAAACAAATACAAAATATTTCAAATGCACAGTCAAATTCATACACCACAGCTGCTTATTCTTCACACAGCCATTAATCACAGTCATGATTTCAATGAACTTGTAAAATGACAATAAAAAACAGTCAACAGCAGAAGCCGCACCTGTCTCTGCTTGTCCACATGTGTGTGTAGCAGCAGGCTGAGCGCCGCACGTTCACTGGCCACTTCCCCTTCCAGCCGGTCCATCTGCTGGACCAGAGACTCCTCCAGCAGACCCAACTGCTCCACCTGCGCCTGCTTGAACTGTGCATACTGCACCTGAGCACCACAGAGCGTCTCCTCCCCGGCTTCCTCCTCTCCGTCCAGCCGCGCCTCCTTGGCTCGCAGCAGCTCCTCTCTCAGCTCGGTCAGTACTCGCTTCTCCTCTTCTAACCGGGCCTCGTCCGGCAGGAGAACAGCAGCCGCCTCCTCACTGCGCTCCCTCAGCTGCTCCTCTAGACGACCCACCAGACTCAACTGCTCCTTCTCTCTCTCCTCCAGGCGCCTGCCGATTCAGTTTTGGGTCGTTCTAGCTAGTTATTGGACGATGCTAAACTTGACTTGCTAATTGTTTTTTCTAAATTGTTCAGAATTGAGTGGGATTTGTATGTTCTACTAGTATAGCTTCGTTTAAAAGCTTCAATTTAAACGGCTTAAGTGGCTGTGGTTCTCACCGGTGTTCCAGCTGAAGCTTGACCGCCTGCTCTTCTGTCTTTCTTTTGAGTTGCTCCAGCTCACGGAAGAGCTCCTTCTGCTCCACTCGTCCACTTGTCTCCTCCGGATCATCTTCCCTCATTTCATCTTCCTCTGGCTGAAGCTGGTTAGGTCTTTGCTTCTGTTGTTCCTGTTCCTTACGGTCCCGGTGTCTTTCCTCCTGTACATAAAGAAAAATATATGAACTGACTGAAATAAAAATACAAAAGTATCGTGTGATAATGGATCACTAAATGTTGAGATATGAATGGGTGAACACCCCGATAAGGATGGGAGTGGTGAAAGGTATCTGAGTAAATGTACGGTACTTTGTTACTTAAGTATTTTTTTCACTGCTTTGTACTTGCACTTTTCAAAAAGTTTCAAAAATATAAGCAACGTTTACTTGACTACATTTTTTATTTAGTATATGTACTCTTTACTCCACTACAATTGAAAAGACAATTACCGTTACCTGTTACTCTGTAATTGTGCGTGACAAGTCGGCATCTTTTCTACCGTGGTTAATTTCTTGGTCGGACGAGGTTCATGGTTTGAGGTACTGACTTTTCATTCTTTTTTTGTATGTATTTTGTTCTGCCATTTTGAAACATTGAGATGTTAAATTTCATTTCTATTTCAGGAAATAAAACCTCTTGTTTTTCAACTTTCTGTGTGTTCTTTGAGCCTTTATTTAGTACGAGTAAAATACTTACGTTCTTTTAAAATGTAATACTTTACTTATGACAAACTAATTTTTACAGTAAGAAAAAATTTGAATTTGAATTTGATAGACAGATGGATACACAACAGAAGAGGCACAAGGTCTATCAGCGTCTGTTTCCCTGTGTCCATGTGAAACATCAGACTAACCTTGAATCTCTCTTTCTCAGCAAGCAAGTCTCGGAGTCTGCATTCGATGTCCTGACTGCGTCTGCGCAGACTCTCTTCTTGCTTGCGAATGCGCAGTTGCACCTGCTCAGACTCTTTTCGCTGTGACTCCACCTCCTGTTGCATCCGTTCAAGCTCCGCCTTTTCGCTCTTCTGCTTCTCCTCCATCTCCTTTATCAGCCGTCTATACATTATAAATTATTATAGGATTCCGCTTTATTCATTTCGCTTTCACATTCATCTGCATTTCATGTATAGAAGTGTCTGCTAAATGCATTATGGCACAGTAAAGAACAAACCTTCTATTTTCCAGCTTTTCCAGTTCTTCTCTTTGTTGCCTCTCAAACTCCAGCCTGAAACACATCAGAGAAGGCGTGTCTCATACACAGCACACAAACGACTGGACACACATCCACGCGCTGAACACACATGCACATGCTGGGGGACACACAACTCTGGTCCAGCAAAAAGTGATGGAGGAGAAACGGAGGGACTGACGGTTAATTCACCACAGGAGAGAGACAGTTACATGACGGCACACTCCATGTGCTTTCGCTCTACCTGAGAACGATGGGAGCCTTGTCAGTGAAGACACTGTCGTGAAGAAGTTCAGAGAGAGACATGTTACCCAACACTCTCGACTCGTTTCTCACGTGAATCAATCAACAGCAACTCAACGTTGTGTGTATTAAAAATGCAAATGAATTAATTCAATTAAATATTCCGATAAAATCAGATTGTAAATGGAAAAATACATTATTTTGAGCAGAAGCTCCATTGATAATACTGAATAAAAGACCTCTGGTCCATCTCCACTGCTGCTCTCATGAAAAAAAAGCTGAAAATATTCGCACTCACCATCAAGTAAACAATATTATTAAATGGGTTGTGAGGTTTTTTTTTCAGTAAAAAAATGTGAGAAATTAATACACAGACTGAAATAGATAGACAGAAGACAACAGAACACAATGATGAATGAATGTGTGAATAGTTTGAAGAGGAGCGCAGAGACAGATTGACAAATGGATGGATAGAACGAGACAGATAGACTGACATAGAATGATGGATGGATGGATGGATAGAATTACACAGGAAGACTTGTAAAAAGTTACATCAATAAATGACAAACAGATGGACAGACAGACATGAGAGATAAAAAGACAGATAGGAGACAGACCGACAAACAGACTAAATTGCATATGTCAATTTATTTGTTGAATACATTTCTTCATTATTAAGCAACTCATGCTGAATTTATATTTCATGCATCCCCATTGGCTGAATAAGGGGGTGGGTCTTAGCACTGAATTGGGGGTGTGGTTAATGCAACAGGCATGAGCAGAACCAGCAAGACTGTTGGGGGCTTGTAGAGAAAGAGAAGAGTGGCAAAAAGAAGAAGAAGAAGAAGAAGAAGAAGACTGAGAAAGAAGAGATGAAAAAGAACAACCAAACAGAGACTCACCCAGGATTGTACAGCATGACGGTGGAAAGACTTTCACAGGATTTGGACAGATCGGACATGGATAAACTCAGACTGCTGAGGAGACCACTCTGAAATACAAAACAAATGCTGTTATTATGGGTAATGTCCTTTATAATGTAGTTTTTATTATTAATATTTATAATGACAGGCTATATATTGCATGAAGAACTAATAACGTTTTTTTCAAGTTCTTAAAGTATAAATGTATGTCTTCTAAAAAAATAGTCCAGTCTGTTTTTCCGCCATAAAAATTTATGTTTTTTTTAATTGCTTGTTCTATTCGGCCCCTGATTTAGAACAATTAAATAATTGACTTATATATACACATGTATACAATACAGTGGTACCCAGACTTGAAATTTTGAAATTTGAAAATTAAATTTTTGCAACGACACATTTCGTTACTCGGGTTTTCCACTAGAAAGGACATTCTTAAGACGATGTACCACTGTACCACCATACTGTATATTATGATGATTAATTAATTAATTATTAGAAATATTATATAAATTAATACATATTATACATTAAATTAAAGGTAAATTATGCACATTTGCACATTTATGCACAAGTGCGTACCAAACTGGGAGTTCATTGCATTAAAAAGAAATAGACCTCAGTTTCGAAGAAAAGTTGCTGATCTGCCTAAATCTGGTCCTAAACGGTTTAATTTCAGTTACAGTTTAACATTTAAAGGTGGCAGAGATGTTTTAATGCTGATTTAAAATAACAGAAAAAATAACAGAAAAAATATGAAATGGCTGTGGTGATGTGACTGGAGTGGAGAATGAGAAGGAAGAGGTGTATGTAGACCGCATGTAGAATGCTCTCACCTTCCTCTTTTCTCTGAGTTTAGCCGCTTCTTTTGGATGATTAAACCGGAACATGTTGGTTCTGCCAAGAAGAATGACAGCACCTAATAGACATAATTATACATCAACATTAGACTTTGTTTTAATGTTTCTATATACAGTACTGTATATATATTTGTTCGAATATTTGTGTGACCTTGGTTGAGTTGACAGGGCTGAGTGACCTGGACTCCATTGACGGAGCACTGAGCATCATTTAAAGGAATTAGAGTGACCATCCCGCTCTGATTCTCTATGATACAGTGTTCACTCTCCAGACCCAGACCATGAAGAACTGCAGAGACAGATTGAGAGAGATTGTGAAATTGAAAAAATTGAGAGGAGAGTCATAAGAAGAATGACATTGAGAGAGAGAATCAGCAAGAAGAGAGAGAGCAAGTTAGAAAGAGAAAAGAGAGAAACGATCAAGAGACATGGAGAGACAAATTGAGAAAAAAAGCAGGAGAAAGACGAAGACAGAAATTGAGAGAAAGAGAAACAAACAGAGAGACAGAAATGGAAAGAGGAAGAGAGTTAAAAGGTCAGAGCGCGAGAGAAAAAAAATCATTAATAAAATGAAACCAACCAAAAAAAAAACTGACTAAGTACGCACAGTACTGCTAATAATAGAGCAACTCCAAAAATGACTGAGACTCACTGATGTCTGGTTCATTAGTGGAGTCGTCTCGCCCAACGTACGTTCTTCCCTCCTGCGCACACACACACACACGGGCATTACAATAGTGTTGAATCAGAACACACTGACTTGCTAACAACACTATACCTTCAAGTGATAGAGAATAATGCCGGTGCTCAACAGATCGTCATCAATCCCAATAAGATGCGGCAGTTCTGAATCTAGGATCACCCCGATTCCTTCCTTCCGCAGAGCCAGAGTTTCTTCCTGTAAATACAAGAAAAATGAGACAAGGAATCTGAATATGTGTGAGTAGATAGTTCTGAAAGAATCTGCTCAGAAAATCAATAATGGATACGATCAATCACAATTTCCAATTGATTTTATTTCACTGTATCTGTAATACAATAGCCCGCTTTAGTACAACCCGCTTTAGTACAAATCCCAGTTAAACATAAAAAACGCATATTTTTTCTTATTTTATTATTAATTTAATTTTTTTAGTAATGCATCAAAATTTATTAGATAAACAAAGTAAAGTTATGACTTGTGTAGGTGATTCTGCAGAGTTGAGTCCTTGAGACACTTGTGGTTGGTTGCTTTGATTTGTGGGTGTGGCCAATCTTACGTACACTTTTTGTGTATCATTTTTTCAGGCTACTGTAAATGTATATGTATACTATATAAGATTTCAACTTCAAAGTTCAAGTTCTATGCTAACATGAAACTAGCCTTCAGGATATTCTGGGTTTCGTTCCACTTGTTGGTCCATTCCTTGGTTAGTTCCAAAACCTGAGAGCAAAACACAAGTGTGTGATTCAAGCTTTAGTTGGAAGGCTTATTATATTTATTCAACATGGGAAACAACACAAAGCTTGTTGCTATGGAAACATGATAAGATGTGTTTACCCTGGCTTCATTATGATGCAGCTCCTCTTCCATACTCAAGGCTGTCGGAGAGTCAAGCAGAGCGATCTGAAAAATTACACAAAATAAATGAAAGGCTGACCACAAACATGGCTGAGCGATGGAAGGGTTTGGCGAGGGACCTGGTTGCCCTGTGCGAGCAGAGCTTTGAGTCGGACGATCTCGGCCCGGAGCTCCCGGATGAGTCTGACGTTGGAGTCCTCGTTGATTGTAGGCTTGTTGATGATGTTTTTGGCTCGGTTAGCGTAGCGTAGTGTACTTAGCGTCTCGCAGTAGTTCACGTCCGCCGGAGATACGGCTGGAAAACGATTCATGATAGGTCATTTGTGTAGTGCATACATACAATACTGAAGATGATTTCTTCCATCTGCTACCAATAGCCCGTTTCACACATACAGACATTACCGGCAAAATGCCGATATATTGCCGGCATACAGTCATGTGTGAACAGACAAATGCCGGGAAATTAGTTCCGGGAATATGGCGGCATCTGTAACGTTGCTGGTATATTGCCGGTAGTCTGCCCTGTGTGAAAGCGGAACAAAGATTGCCGATCCTTACACAGGTCCAGCTGTTTAAAAGGTGTCGCCAGTTGTTGATGTCACAGAATATTCTAATTAACCGGGCGGATGAAGACATTTGTCCCCACATCAAAGAAACAGAGACGCCGTCACATATGAAACAATTACTGCTGTTTTCCATGTTTACAAAGGCGCAGCTGTTTAAAGCGTGTTGCCAGTTTAATGTCATCGAAAATACTGGTATTTTGAAAATGCTGATATAATGCGGGAATGGCAGCGCTTGTGTGAACAGTATTTACCTGGTATTTTTCCTGCACTTCTCCGGCATTGCTGTGTGAAAGGAGCTAATAACATTTGTTCAAAAGATTTATACTAAACAAAATGGTCAAAATATTTCTTTATTGTTCAACATTGTGTATTTTCCAAATAAATTTTTAATGATACTCATTAAAAAAAAGAAACGTGAAGAAAAGTGAAGTTTGTTTGGCATAAAAATACATGTGAAAACTCTTAAATTCAAATTAAAATTCTAATTTTATTTGTCATATACATATATTATACGTGGTACAACATGTAGTGAAATGTGTTTTCTGCATTTGACCCATCCGAAACAAACTCTTGAGATGTTCCACTTACTGGCGATCATGATGGTTTTAGCGTTTCCTCCCAGACTGTCCTTCAGAAGCCACGTCAGCACTGAATCCCTGTAAGGAACAAACACCTGCTTCTTCTTCAGGTTTCCTCCTTCTTGAGACAGATCCGCTACCGGAAAACAAACAGCTCAAGTCACATTAATGAAACGTCTCCACACTGTAAAAATCCAGCTATTCTCACCCAAAGCGGAGATGACATTTCCCAGCGTGACCAGTGATTTGTTGATATTGCCGCCCTCTTTGAGACGAACTCCAGTGGCTCCTGTGGCATCGGCCCTTTCACTTCCAGCCAGATCCACCAAGTGAATCTTACTGACCGTCTCACTGGGCATCTCAGCATCAAACTTGGCCTGGAAATCAAGCGTAAAGATTGGTGAAAGATGGACATGCTGATAGCCTGGGCTGGGTGATGGCTGAGACTGACCTGTGTGAAGTTAATGGTGAAGATGGCGTGTGAGCGGCTGCTGGCGTCGTTCATGCCCGTGCTGGCTGTGGTGCGGTGGATGTTCCCAGCCTCCATCAGCTCCTCCACATCACTGTAGCTCTGAACCAGGTGCTTTGACAGGTCTGGGAAAATACAAAGTAAAACTGTGTGCTTTGTGTATGATTGTGTGATAAAGGTTCACTTTGTAGAAAAAAAAAAACGAAACATGTTTTACTTTTCTCACAATTTTTCTAAAATGTTTACAATATTTCCGTTCCTGCTTCTGTGTCTTGTGTCTTCAGTGGGACTTTTAAACCTCTTGGTGTTGTCTCACACTGCAGTTCATGACACTTTGAAACACTATAATTTTGTGTCCTCCTCCATCTTCATTAGCATAACAATTCATTTTATTCAATTCATTCATTTATTCATTTATTCAATTTTATTCAATTCATTCCAAACTAATCTCTTTTGTTTTAACACTGAATATAATCCTAATATGGGTACAGGCAAATCAGGTTACATTGCCATGTGATCAAACAACAGTAGTTATTTCCAAATCTATTAAAACTTCTAATTTATTAAGGAAGTGAATAATATTAACTTTTTTGTTATTATAAAACATTATATTATTTTATTTGGGCAACTATAAAAAAAAAATAAGACTTTCACTAGAGTAAGATATGAGGCAATAATGATAATGGTAAAAAAAAAAAAAAAAAAAAACTACGTAAAAGTTAAAAGACACAAAGATCATTTTGCTTAATATAAATCATGTTGTACAGCTCCCACCTTCAACATAGGGACCTTCTTTTGGATGCTCTCGTACTCGGAGGTTAAATGTTTTGGCCATATTTCTCCTTAACAAGTCCCGGACGCGCTCGTTATAAATCTCCAAATAACTAAAATCAAAAATACAGGGAAGTGTGCTCAACACAATCAAAACAACCTTGTGTTAAATGGTGACGACACCTGAAAATGAAGCTACACACCTGACCTCAGTACGGAAAGAAGCTTCATCTCTCCGGGTCATTCCCGAGATTCGTGTGAATAAACCTTCACAGATTCGAGGAATAAGGCCGACGTCTCCCTGCAGCACATCACACAACAGATACATACAGCACAATTGTCAAGTAGTATGTGACCAATACAATTTGAATTTGAAATACTGTACCAGTGTATGGTATAAGCTTTGTTATACACTATAGCTACCAGCAAACAAGAGTAAGAGAGTCAGAATGGAAAGTGTGTGTGTGTGTGTGTGTGTGTGTGTGTGTGCGTGTGTGTGTGTGTGTGTGTGTGTGAACTGGACTCCTCTAAAACACACCTGAACCCTTTCTTGTTTAACAATGCTTATATTGTTAACTATAATGTTTTTATAACATTGTTAGCACTTTAAGAAGATATGTGAAAAGTGTGTACTTGTAAATGAATTATAATTTTATGAATGTAATTATTATTATTATTAGGTTTATGTAATTTAATAACAGTTCGTTACTTGGTTGTAGTTGTAAAGGATAAACACTTTTCATAATTTTATTACTAAAGTAAAATCAGTTACGAAATCTTAAAATATTCCAATTTTGTTAATCTGTTGTTAATGTGTAACTGGAGATTTAAAAAGCAATTTTAGTTGGTATGTGACTATGTGAATAGATGGTAAAATGACTTAATTTGGTAACTTAATTCTTCATTAATTAAGTGCTGTTATTAATTGCTCACATAGAAGCTAATATAAACTAAAAACGGATTATTGACCCTCATATGAATATGTAATAATGTATATAAAAACAGAGCCTAAAAAAATAAGAAGATTAGAAAAATAGAAGAAAAAGGAATACAAAAAAAATAATTGATGTGAAATTATATATTAAAGATAAAATGTAAATATGAAAAACAAGATAATACAGCAAAATTACAGCAAAAGCAATTCACCAGAACATGAAAATCAGTATGCAAATGTGTATTTTCTTACAGGGATTCCCATCATGGTGTGCGACTTTCCTGAACCGGTCTGTCCGTAAGCAAACACGCAGGCGTTGTATCCTTCAAACGCGGCCTTCAGCACGTCACAGCCCAGATCCTTAAACACCTACAAACACACAAGCAACACAAGCGTGACTCGGACGTTTGCTGCTTAAACTGGAAACTAAGAGGATTTCATTCCATGTCTGATTATTTCATTATCCTGAGATTTCACATTTGTTTTCCATGTCGACATTGCTAATAGGTTTTTGGCTACTGAAAAACTAGAACGGAATATTACATATACAGTATTTATATAAATATCACACATACAACACACAGCACAACAAAATCAGAATATGTATGTGTTTTGCTTAATGATATTTGCTATTTGACGTCAGATTGTTTGTGTTATTACTCTGTGTTATTACTCTGTTCTTACTGTTTTTACAGCACTCTTATTTAAAAATATGACATACATTTCCAAAAAGTATCATATATTATGTTTTAGAAAAAAATTAATAACTGCACACATTATATTTTTCTTTACATAAAATTCATTTAGTACAAAAAAGAAACCCAATAAACAGTCCACAAATATAGCAAAAAGATCAAGTAATTTATTTGGGGAAATCCCTATTTAGTAGGATGTCGTGGTTATTGAAGATCATGGTTATAAATGTTTTTAAGTTGTGTTTATAAAGGTTTTATATGCATCGAAATTATCTAATTTCTAATAATTATAATTTAAAATAAAAAGTGATTCAAGTACAAGCATATTAAGACATCCACTACCTTGTCTTGTGTCACAAAACTGGCGTTTTTAGCGTCAGAGGAGTCGTAAGAAAAATCGTAAGTGAACGTTTTGTTTTTCTCCCGGACCGAGTCTCCAGTCACTCCATCTGAAATCTAAGAATTAAACAGAAAAATCAAGCCACATTGATTTAGAAACAATTACACTGTAAGTTCTTTCAAATCTTGTTTATGAACACACACATTCACCCACTTTTAGGTTTGTGATGGTGGTTTTGGTTCCTTCCATTTGAATGATGGTTTTGGCAGACAGGTCTTTCTCCCTGCATGTAAAACAGATCATTATCATTAGAGATAACATGAATGACACTGTATTTGTTTCAAGTTTATTTATTCACGTTTCATTTATTCACACATGATGCTAAACCTTCAGGATAAGGTTGTTCTTTAAAGAGACCATTTAATTTCATCAAATCTATAATAAATACATTTATATGGATACACACACTTTTATGGCATGTGTGCGTGTGACATGTGTGTATGAGTACAGTTGTGGTCCAGGTGCTACATCTTAAGACTGCCCACTGCTCCGGGATTGTGTGAGTGTGTGAGTGTGTGTGTGTGTGTCAATGAACACCGTCACTGACAGACAGACAGACAGACAGACAGACGCATAGGTGGATGTGGACATCAGACAAATGCATAGGTGGATGGACAAACAGACAGACGCATATAAAGACAGAACGACATATAAAAAGACTGATGCACGGATGGATAGACTGACAAACTTTCTCTTTAATCAGACTGTAATTAAAGAGAAAGGGTTAAATCTCCAGAGGTTGATCATGACTACGTGTTTTTCCAGTTATTCCATGACGATCATATCAGCACAAAATTTAAAGCGACCGCACGTTTACGTTCAGTTTTAATTTAATTTCTATTTGATTTAAGTCTCATCCACAATGACCCTATGGTGCTGATCATGACATTACTGTTGTTTACGACGATGTTATAACGCTTACCAACAATAACAAGACATATGAAGGGGTGAACAGAGTGGCACATTTATAATAAATGTAGTTTATCGAAGAACAACACAAATAAAATCCGGAATTTGAACCCAAAGAAGACGCCGTTCACTCAGATCCCCTGTCGCCTTGGGCTTGATTCGTCAGCCCGAGCTTTAAGTTTGTGTTTGCGGTTATTACGGTTCGACTCACCGTCTGTTCATTGGCCGGACCCGAACTGCCACCCGAACCGATGCCATGGCACATCCCAGCAGACAGACAACTGCACCCGCTCGCTCCCCTCAGCCGCTTATCATGTCAGACTGGAGCCGGAACCGGTCAGTCCAGTTTACGTGTGGAACGGATCGATGCGTTTGTTCGCCGGACTGGTGCCGAACCCAAACTACTTGCGTCCCAGGACGCTGTTGCTCCGTTTGCTTTATTTTCCCGGAGTGATTTACATTGTCATTTTCTTCGCCAGCGGTAAGACGGCAGACGGGACACGCAAGCGCCTCTATTCCGCCTTCTGCTGGACTGGAAACAGATTCGGAGGATCTGCACCTGATGCACGTGCAACAAGACAAGTCTTCATTTTAGTTTATTTTATCCTATATTATTAAGAAAACTAATACACTCAGTTATTATATAGATTAACTGTATTGATCCCACAGAGGGGAAATTCTGTTATAAAAAGGGCGATTTAAAGCGTGTACTGTAACAAGTAATCAAAATGTTGTGATTTAATGAAATGTTGAATTATTATGTTTCAGTATATTTTATGGTCTTTTTTTATTGGCTTAACACTATACAAATATCAATCTGAGATGGACAGACGGACAGACAGCCCAGAGAGACAGACATGTAAAACATTTATTTTATTTTGTAAGAAGAACTTTCAAGACTAAAGTTTATGACCAGGTTGTCACAGGAAGTCTCTTTCTGTGTTGGTTTGGCGTGCTCTTGCGTGGATTTCATCCAGGTCTCTGATTTCTTACCACAGTCATAAAAACATAATAATTGTTTGGAAAAAGAAAAGAAAGGTAAAGATGTGTACAGGTGTGTGCATTATGTATTTTTCACAATACTTACGTATAATAATACGAATAATTTGCAATAGATTAATTTACCAAAGTGTCTGAATGAGAAAATCTCAATTTGTTGGTTTTCATATGGTTTAGCTAATAAGATTTGTAAAGAAACTAAGCATAAATATTCATTTTGGTGTTGATGGTGTTACGTCATCATCTCTGTTTCCACTCATGTTAATTCAGTGTTTGTTTAGTGAATAAGGAAGTAAATCCAATGATGTTAATAGAGATCAACTGGCACGTCTACTTCAGACACGCAATGAAGAACACAGAACACGCAAGAGAATCTGGGTTTTTCTCATTTTATCTGACCCAAAAGACAGCCATATTTGGGCTTGAAAAGCACAACTGCAAAATATCAGAAACAATTTATTATTCCTCCAATCTACCAGTTTTTGTGAGTCCAAGCAGAATCCTTGAGGAATGGAAGGATGTCCCTTTTTCTGGATTCACGCAATTCAATGTCTTCTTACCAAAAAGCAGAACTTTGTAAAAAAACGAAAAAAAAAGTAAGGCGATTACAACCAATCACAGCTTTGAAACATCAGCATTGTCATAGTTCACTATCGGCCCAAGCCATCAGTTTTTCAAAGTCCCCATCCTCTGCTCCTGGATCTTCTTTCCACAGTTCATGGCCAGTGTGGCTACAGCGTAAGAGGAGAGGATGACGATGGTGGAGCCTACAAACTGTGAGGAAGCCCCTCGGGCCGGGACCCGGATGGCTCTCCGTGGTACAGATCCTTCAGGCCGAGCTACGGTGTGAGAAACAGACTCCATAACTCCCACAGGTGAGAAGAGCTTCAGATTGAGATTCCAGACAGACTAGATGTTTCTTCAGTGAAGAGCAAGGTGAAATCCTCCCAGGTTTCAGACAGCCGTCAGAAAAGCTCCATTCATCAGCAGATTGATCCGGTCCTGCCTTTATAACCCTCGCCCCTCCCTGCCTCATTCATGCCAGGCCTCTGCCTGCGTCAATGGGACGTGGCACAGAAAGGTCCTGAGAGGATCAGCTAAACCTGGATGGCTCTGTCAGACACGTCTGACTTTAATTCTCTTAGCGGCGTCTGACAGCAGGTCTATTAAAGACGAGATTCTGTCAGCAGGAAGTCACACTGAATCTAAACTCATTAGGTGTTCTCTGGGATTCTTTTGACAGCGTAAAGCCTATTTATGCACACATTTAGACCTATATATATATACATGGTATATGTGTGTGGTAAAAAATATACTATTAAAGTACGTATACTTTAATCAAGGGGTGTCTAATATAAATATTCTAATGCAAAACTGTAGACACCCCTTTATTACAGATTTTTGTGATTTTTTTTTAACTGAATAAAAAAGGACACTGTTTTTGGCCAGCACTGATTATTGTGCAAAATATAAATTATTATGCAAAAGTTTAGACATTACAGATTCTTTGGTTTGTTATTCTGAGTTATAATATATACAGTAATAATATGTAAACAAATAATGTATATACTGTAAATATTTAATCACTGTGCCGAGTATTAAAGTCTCGGATTCGAATCCACAACGTTTCAGTCTTCATTTAGCTGTTTAGATCGGATGCCTGGTAAACGCTTTAATAGTAAATGTTAGAGATTCATATTTAAACAAATGTTTTATTATAAGTTGACATATTAAAAGTGTGAATTCTGCTTGAAAAGAATGTGCTGTTCCCTTTCTCAACCAGGATAACGTCTCACTCTTTGGGAGTGCATTTGGGTGAAGGCAATGATAAGATGTTCTCTGGAAATGTCCAACTGCATCGTATGATTTTTGCAACTTTGATGGAAAGGAGTTTGTGGCGGAAAGGAGTTATTGAAACCCTGCTCCTGTCTACAATTGGAAATCGCAACCCTTGCAGGCTTAAATCCAACCTATTTCGGAAGATATGCAAGTGGCGAAAGAAACGTTGCTGATGGTACTTTAGAAATACACAACAGTAAAATAAAGGTTTCAATGCTTTACAAACACTTGTCTCTTCAGACCTTCTTCTAAGCAGCTGCGTAAGGGTGTTAATAAAATAAGGAAATATAGATTTTAGTTTGCAGTCACTGTTCAGAAAGGGTTTGCGGTCAGAGAAACACAGGACGTAGATTAGCCAAAGAAAGATAGGCCTTATTAACAGAGCAGAATGGAGAAGTCTCTTAATTCTTCTTTGGATGTAAACAGATAACTAACTAAACTACAAACAAACATTATGATTTACGTAGATTCAGCCTCAGGTTGTCATCTGGATAAGGATACAACACAATCATGCGCATGCAATTCTCAAAAATAAATGGAAGTAAACATTATCAAACATCAAATTGTCATCTCATTACTTTCCGACTCCTGATAAAGACAGGACAGTGGAAAACAGACAGAAAGTAACGCAAGCAATCATTAATGTAATCATACAATACAATAGCATACAAAATATTTTTAATATTTTATTTTTACAATACGTAAGGCCTAAGTTTAGGGACTTGTTGCCACAGCAAGAAATATAGATACAGTAAAACGATTTGCCAGGAGAAGTGATGCACTGTTCTACCTGCACAGACCTTCAAAGAAGAGTCAGTAGAAGAAAACTTTAGCAAAATTATGAAATACAATTTCATGACTTTACAATTTTCTGAACCCTGAATCTTTTTTGAAAGAGATGTCAGGTATCAGGTTTTTGTGGTGAAACCAAGAGTGTGAATCTACTCTGTACACCTGTAACCAGCAAACACCAGCTAATTCTGGAAGAAAACATCATATGATCTTTCAAAAAAAAAAAATAAAAATAAAAAATAATCTCCACAACAGGACCAAATAAAAAATATATAAATAAAAAAAAAAAACATAAACTTCAGATATGTTTGTGTATGTAAAATGAAACGGTTGTGTATGTATGCAGTTATTTCTCGAATATTCGTGAAATATTTCTCGAATATTTCACGAATATTTCTGAACCAGAATTTGTTTGCAAGAACAAACATTTTTTTAAAAGACCAAAGACTTTCAGACGCTTTCAAGTTTAAGACTGAATCAATTTTTGATGAAAATATTGAGCATTGGGTGTGGGTGAGTGTGAGGGAGTCCCTCATAGAGGGTAAGCGAGCGAGCGAGAGCTTCACAACGTCATGATCTCATTAGGAAAATGAATGGCGGATGTTGAAGTCAAGATGCTTGAAATCTTCAGGTGACCCAGGAATTGCTGTAGTGTCACTACTAAATCCTTAATCTGGATTAAAGACTGTTGAGTGAACACGTGATTACACATAACTAACGTTAATAAAGATTTACTTGCTTATCTGTTTATGGAAGCGGTAAGGGAATTATTCTGAAGGAGGCAGCTTTGTCGCTTGTCCATCGCACTTCCGGTGTGCGTTTAATAGTCTTAGTCAGCCGTCTTATATTTTTCTTACACACTCAAAGATTTTTATTTTTACCATGGTGACACATGTAAGAATATAAACAAAATGATGTTTGGAGAACAGTTACATGATTCATCAAGTAAATTTCTAGACACAAATTGAGACAAGCTCTCTAACAAAACAAGCTCTCTAATCTAATATCATTCTTTAATAAAAGTCTGACTACACAATAATGTTAATTAAATGCTTTACTGTCTCGGCCAGCAGATGTCCCTGTTTCTATATTTGAAACATTTTACAAAACAGCAGAGGTGTATAGAGTACATACCTGAAAACTGGAGTTATTCCATTACAAGTTAAGATAACATTCCTTTGTATCAAAAGAAGACTTGAGTAAAAGTCCTGAAGTGTCTAAAATTAAAAGAATAAAATTAAAAGAACAGTATTTTACTCGTACTGAATTAAGGCTCAAAAACACCAAGAAATGTGAAAAACAAGAAGCCTTTTATTTTTTACGTATATAGAAATGAAATTTACCACCTCATTGTTTCAAAATGCAGAAAAAAATAGATGAAAATTAACAAAAAGTCAAATGTTTGACTGAAATCAAGGACCGATGGACAATTTTATTTTTTTGATTGACTTTTTTTTTTTTTTTTTTTTTTTAACACAGACGTACAATAGACATTTTTCTTTCATTTTTTCTTTATTTTCGTCTTTTAAATACTTATTTTTCCCAAGTCCGCATAACGTGTTTGTGTTGGTCTGGGACTAAGAAAAGCGCTATATAAATAAACTTGAACTTAAATGTGACAAAAAGGCCAACCACAGCTTCATCACAACCCAAGAAATATAACGACACTGTGTCCATTCAAATGTAGTGAAGAGTACAAATACTCAATCAAATATGTAGTCAGGTATAGAGTAAAAGTTGCTAATATTTTTATACTCATTACAAGTACAAAGTAGCCAAAATACTTAAGTTAATTTACTCAAGTACGTGCAACATCACTTCAAAACATGAACGCACCCTTTATATTAAAAACATTCGAAATTCAAACATGAATACCTTCTTGCAAAATGTTTAGCGATTTTGCCAAACATACGCTAATTGAAATTAGAAATTGGCATAACCGATGCAAACATCGCAATACATAATTTGTTAAGAAACTATGATGTTAATTCATTAAGGTCAAAATGCCCTTGTCGACGTTGAGCATGCTTTGTAAAATTAATTTGAGGCCGAGCGCCACCTACTCAGAGCGGCTCAGCTGTGAAGGGGTTAACCAGGCAGCAGCGCTGTATGGATCTATGGGCGGTAGCTGGTGAAGTGGAGGTTTCACATCCTCTCATCAGTGACCAGCACTAGGGACCAACTGCCCTGCTTCATTCAGAAAAAAAGAAAAAGAAAAAAAAAACTCAGTGCGGGATGCATTTCACTAAACGATGCCATTACAGCCCAGCTGGCGGCGAATATGATATGATGGCGATGTCCTCTGGGGGACCGACTGGGCTCCATTAGCGCGGCTGGATGTTGTTAATGCTCCAGATGTCCTGGACCTTCTTCGTCCGATCGCACGCGCGTCGCTCGTGCTCGCGCGGACACCGAAAAAGAGGCGAGAGATGAATCCACCGCTTGACAACAAACACCGGACCCTTTAGCTGTTTTGGCTACACAACGACTCTTTGGGTTTTGTCAAATGCACTTCATTTTTTTGACCGGTTATTTTATGGATCGGCGTTGTTTTTCCTCAAAGCATGATTCTCTGTATCCAATGATGGAGATGCAATCAGGGGCAAAGTTTTGAGCACGTGCCGTAGGTGTAGCTCCAGCTCCAGGTGTGACGCGTTTTGGACGGACACGATGAGCGAAGCCGTGGATGATTCCGGTATAATCCGCCGGCGGAGGATGCAGGTGAGGTGATTTACGTGCATGTGACGTTATGAGAAGCGGATTATTGGGTTTGAAAGTATTGTATTGAAAGCCACCGACTCACCTGATTTCAAACGGTCGTCATATATACACCTGTGTAGCCCTTGTCTTTCCGCCAAAACAATAGCCAATCAGGAACGGTTTCGGGCAGACGTCCTGCTGTGCTGACAACGGATTGGCTGACATGATTTAAGGGCGTGGTAGTTATTGATCGTGCGTTAGACGGTTAACATTACTTAATCTGATTAAACCCTTAAGTAAAATCAGTGCAGGAAAAGCATGTTTATTTTAAGCAGAGATGCGTAAACTGAGTGACCCTTGATCATGTAAAATAAGAATGAAAGCAAATTATAAGGTATATTGTTCGCAGTTGCCTTTCACATTTGTCCCTTAATATGATGTTAAAGCGTTTCGGTTCAAATTGTAAGTTTAAAACATCAAAACATAAAAACCAAGAATGTCCAAGTGTAATCCATCAGGTTTTTTTCCCCACACTTGAACTATTTGCACAAACTAAAGCATGACTCTAAATTTGGTATTGAATTATTTTTATTCTCTCATGACATGCACATAAATATAGTTTTTATTACTATGTTTTGTGGATGAAAAGTACAAATCTGAGTACTTCAATTTTGTGGCTTGGATATTGTAACTTGGTAAATGCTCTTGTTGTATTATTCTTTTTTGGCATTTGAATAGAACCTATAATAATATTGCACATTGATTGGTTGAGACTGCCTCAGGCAAAGAGATTGCCTCCAGTTCCCCGTGACCCAGAAGTGAAAAAGCTGGTAGTAAATGTATGGATAGATTGGTCGGACATATGATCCCCCAATTTGTCCTGCACTTAAAGATCAATTGTAATGTGGTTTATAACTGGATGATGTTTGGATGCTGAAGGACACTGGAGTTAATATTTGCTTTGAGGTTTGGGAGTTTCTGTTTCCCATAAGCGGAAAGCAAAAGTATTAGCGCTTTGGAGGCAGAGCATTGTTGTTGCTACTATGCGGAAACCATCTGCTGTTTTGTGATTGTGCGTTCCTTTCACTTCCCCTCTTTCAGCTCTGAAAATAAACTTGGGCATTTAATGGGGATGTTTTAAACAGTCAGTCACTGGCGATAATCAGCATTGTGCTTACAGTTACTAGTTTAATTTTTCAAAATGTATATCTAACAAAGTATGACATGCAATGTCATACTTTTAATAGACTGGTCCTGAAAAAACTGATAAAAAAAAGATTTAAGCAAAGACCGTAAGAGACATTTGCACTTCAATCAAGTCTTTTTTTGTTTTTTGTTTTTACAGATTTGTTTGAAAACATTGAGTAAATACATCTTTAAATGTAATAATGAATAAATATTTTAATAATTAAGAAATATCACACGATTTGGAGAATGTCTTTAATTTAATAACACTATTTCAATAGCCCACAATAAAATAACACTAGAGCGAAAAACCACACTTTAACCAAACAGTCGAACTCCAAAAGGGTTTTTGCAAAATCAAAAAAGAGAAAAAAGAATGTAGTCTAGGAAAAATCTAGTGAGCTACATCACAGCACATACTCCAGAGTGCAGAGCAGAGGTTCCTCCGGGACGGTCAGGAGGCTCAGGTGCGGGCCAAACAGGCTCAAGTTCTGATGCTAGCTCAGGCAAAAACAGCGGCTCAGTTTTCGGATGCTAGATCAATGGCCTCAGACCAAATAAGCTCAGGTTCAGGCACAGAGATGAGAGAGGAGACAGAAGTGGCTGCGAATGAAAGAAGGAAGTTGAAGTGGGAAGTCAGACTTACAATGGCACAATCTTCCTGTTGGTCAAATAGTTGCTCAACAAGAGCATTCGAGATGTTTTTGGTGTCATTCTGAGGTTCAAGGTCAGTATCCACTCTTGCTGGATAGAGAACAGTCTCTCTCAGTTAGACGAAGATGGCGAGGAGCTGGTTGGAAAATAGATGCCGTGTTTTGTTCATTTTGGCTAGTTTTGACAGAGTTTGGAAATCTTTTTCTTTTGAGTTTGGAGAAGTCTTTTTTTTTTTTTTTTTTTTTTTTTTAAATAAAAACTA
>MU204326.1:11295904-11315921 GCA_017309775.1 Paedocypris sp. Pulau Singkep | reverse complement strand
TTTTTTTTTTTTTTTTTTTTTTTTTTTTAAATAAACACTACATTCAATTCAGCCATGAGGTTCCAAACTAAAGCTAACTTTTTTTCAAAACTAAAATTAAAACCAGGTCATACTCAACATACCTGCCTAACTATATACATACAAACAACTGTCGACTGCCTATCTTGCGACCTACCTACCTTCCTATTACCAACTTACTGACCTGTTTACCTACCGACAGATCAACCTGCCTAGCTACTTACCTACATACCAACTTGTCTACCAACCTCAGACCGACCTAACCTATTGACCAACCTAACTACCTAACTACTGATCAACCTACTTACATAACAACCTCACTACAGACCAACCTAACTATCTTACTACTGATCAACCTACTTACCTACCGACCCAACTACTGACCTACCTAACTACTGATCTACTTGCCTAACAACCTCACTACAGACCAACTGACTGACCTGCCTGTCATGCAACCTCTCTACCTGTCTTTCTACTTGCCAACTGACTACTGACTTGTCGAATAATATCTACCAACCTATCGTGTGACCTGGCAATTTACCTACCTACACGTGCCAACCACCCTACTGACCTGCCCATCTACCGTATTTCCGATCGACTTATCAACTTGTCTACCTACTGACAGACTGACTGGCTTATCTACCTGTCTACATACCTACTGAATTATATCTGTCTCTGTCTAGTTGTCTATCTGTCTGTCTGTCTATCTGACTTTCTGTTTGTCTGTCCATCCATCCTTCCATCCATCCATCCATCCATCCTTCCATCCTTCATAATTAATATTAATAATAAAAACACATTTTTCATGACTTTCAAGATTATCATACTATGAAGATACAATTTAGAGATGCAAGAGAAGAACAAACACGTTAAACCAATTAAAACCAATTATGAGAAATACAGAATTTATAAAAACATCAAAAGTAGAGGTGAAGTGACTAATTTATCCATTTATAAGGACTAAAGAGTTTTATTAGGTGAATATTTCATTCCGTCTATCATATCCATCCATAAATCTATATCTGATGTAAAATCCAAAATGTAAGTATTAATTTATAAATAAACTGAGTATTCTGTATCCGCACAATTTATGTTAATATATGTAGCATAACCGCTTTGAACCCACATAGAAACAGTACCGTACAGATTTAACATTGTACTGTTTTTTTTTTCTCTTTTCTTTACTCCTGATGACCTCTGTGGCTCCGTGTGAAGAGAATCACTTCACAATATTAACAAACAATCCTGCACAAGACCAAGTAGGCGGTCATAAGGAAACATGGCGTAGATGCCGAGCGAGATGTGATGCATTGTTGATGCAAAATTGTCTACGGAAGATGTGGGCAAGGAAGTAAAATATTTAAAATAATTAAAATGTGTGTTTTAAAAAAAATAAATAAATATCGTAAATACAGCAAAAACTGACAATTTACACCATGTTATAAAATGTACGTTTTGGGAGTGGAGAATAATATTAGATATGCTTTCAATTTAACTCTGGTTTCTTCAAGCCAGTCGACATGTAAGAATTGGAAAGACTTTTATCTAGTGTTTGTGGCCAGAAGCCTGTCTGCAATGTGCTGAACTGCATTGGCTTTCAGTCTACAAAGGATTATGGGTGATTAAATGTAGGCCACAAATGCACTTCTGCTTGTAGGAAGCGAGGGACTTTGAGCAACTCAAGACATTCTTGCTTGGTTTGTTGTTTTCTTTTCCACAACACTTTCTGAGAAATGTGTCCGATTGGGAATTGATCTTGGGGGAATTATGGGATGGCAGCTTAACGATTGCGTTCTGCTTTATTCTGTGAAGGAGCAGTGAGGCTGAACAAGTCTTTGAGGCAGTTAGTGCACGGCGTCACCGGTGAGAGAGCAGATTCTTCAACTTCCGCTGCTTTAAATGCTTAGCGTGGCATGAGCTTACAGGAAATGCTTACAAAGACAAGTGTGCAGAAGCGCGGACACACACACACACACACACACACACACACACGCAATTTCTTAATACACATTTAAGTCCATTCAAATGCTCGAGGCTGAATATTGATACAAATTTCCCTGGGACCGAAACAATCTGCTCTTTAGGTCCCATTAGGAAGTTAATGGAAGTCTAATGGCCTCTGGGAATGAATATGAAATATGAGAGCATGTGCGGATCTGCACAAGACCCAATGATAGTTCATATGAATTACAATGTTTATCACATAGTTTCAAAGTAGTTTTTGTCAGAGAGAGTCAGTTGATGCTTTGAGTTTTCTTAAGCAGTTTCTTAAGCAGTTTTCTTAAGCGTGGTTTTTCGTTATGGGAAATTGTTATTTTTATTTATTATTTTTTATTTCCAATGTAAATTTAAGGAACAATTGTATTTGTTTCTATATGATGTTTTCTGCAAGTAGTGCAGTCTTAATAATACATTTTTGTATATAATATTGTTTCATGATATATAAGCACATATACTGTATATATAAATATAGATTAAATAATTAGTAGTAATAGTAGTATTTATAGTAGTAATTATAGTAGTAATTAGTAATATAGTAGTAATAGATTTACAAATTAGTAGGTGTAAATAGTTGTCCATGTTTGAAATGCATATATTTTGTGATTTTTTAATAATTGAATTGGTGAAATAATTGGCTAGCAATTATTCTCAGTGTTACTCTGAGATTTCTCCGGTGTTGTTCTCTGTTATTTTTGTCAAATAGAATAGAATAGAATGCTTTTATTGTCATCACTGGGTTACAATGAAATTCAGAGTGATACTCCGTATGGTGCAAAAAAACTAAATGGAAAATGGAGGTTAAAATATCCAAACTGAATAAAAGTATATAGGCAGCTTCCCAAGGCAGAATATAATAAAAAATACAAGGCTACAATAATTCCAGAATACAGTTTGACAAAAACAACAAAGATACAAAAGACAAAATACAAAATGTAAAAAAAAAAAATAGAGAAAGAAAGAACTATGTATGTATATGTATACAAGAGTATGTATGTACAGTATACTCTTACTGTTTCTGTCTTTCTTCATTTGTTATTGGTAATTTCAAGGTGTTTTTTGTAAGAATAGCATAAAGCTTCTGCTTTCCAGGAAAGGACATAAAGCAAAACACAGTGTGCACATTTTGTATCACATCACATTTAAAATGTCTGCTGTGTGGAAATAAAGGACAGTGGTCAAGTCTTAAAAAAAAAAACACAGTATGCAGAATCTGAGAAAGTGCCTTTGTCGGTTCGGATCGTTTGGTTGACATTGTGGAGTTTATTGGGGTGAAAGCTTGGAAATATACAGCTCTATGGAATCACACTGATAGCGAATCAAGTGTCAACCATCCACACAATCCCAGAGCAGTGGGCAGCGCTAAGCCGTGGTGTAGGGTGGCATATGGGGGTCAATGTGTTACCCAAGGACACTCAGACGTAAAACCTAGAAAGGTTTGTGTGACATTGAAAATTCTACTGCAGAGATGCTTTAATGGACATTAGCAAACTAAATAGAACCAGTAGGCAGATTCATCAGCTCAGTCAGATTTAATGGCATGCTATTCAATAACAAGTAAGCAATCCAACAGGAAACAAACTGATTCAAAAGTGTAATCCATAATTTAACTATGGCCATATGCCTTAGTTTGAAATGGCCTGATAGGTGACAGACAAAAGTCCTAAAAGAGCTCCCCCTACTGGCAATTGCTTAAGTAGGAAGGTTAGTTTGTAATTACATATATTAAATAATATAATAATTGCATTATTGTGTAACTAAACAAGATACAGTAATATAACAACAATATAGTGATTTTAGTATCAGGTAAACAATAATAGTAATAATAGTTCTTCAGCATTGTTTTTTAATTGGTAGATTTTGATAGTTTTAACTTGACTATAACTTTGTTAAACATTTGGAAATATATTTTGAAAATGATAAGAAATCCATTTGTCCACTGTATAAATAAATATTTTGAATTTAAATGTATATTTTATAAACAAAGAATTGTCTTTACATAAAAATATATATCTTATAAATAAAATATTCCTAATAGATTTTAATTTGTTGTCTAGTAAAGTCAGCAGATCGGAGTCTTATTGGCTCTGCTTCTTGTTTGCTGGAAGACTTGCCGGGCAGAATTAAATATGAATTATTTATTTAATCTGAGTTAAAATACTCAATGTCAGTTTAATGATTGTGTGATTTTGTTCACTGTCGGTTTACAAGCTCTCTCTCTATCTCTCTCTCTCTCTCTCTTTCTGTCCTTAGCTCGCCCCCCATATCTCTCGCTCTCTTTTCTTTCCTTTTAATCCTTTAATTTAGTTTAGTTCCGTCTATCATGCTTTCACACATTCTCGTTTCCTCTCCAGTCTTTTTCTTTTCTTTATTAATTCACTTTTATTTTCTCTCAGTTTCTCCTTACTCTCTCTGTTTCTTTCTCAGAATTTCACTTTTTTTCCCTCTCTCTTCCATTTATCACTCTCACCTGCTCGCTTTGTCTCACACACACACACGCACACACACGCACACACACACACACACACACACACACACACACACACACACACACACACACACACACACACACACACACTCTTCATTTCTCTCTTTTTATTCCCCTCAATCATTTATATGATTTTTTTCTTTCTTTTTTTTTCGCTTTCACATTATTTCTCTTTTGCATTTTGTAATGGAGGAACGTTTTCCATGTAATGTTCCACCTGCCTGAGTGAAAGCGGATTGATGGAGCTGGTGATGGATGTTCACTGCAGTAACATGTTCACACAACAGCTCTTCCCACTGAAGGATTGTGGGTTCAGATCAATCATTTAAATTGTCATCTTATCAATATAGATCCATTGAGTTTGACAGATTTCACTCTCTTTGGCCTTCGTTGACAGGAATTAGTCTAATTTCCAGACCTAACAATCCGGTCGTCCTTGACCATTTAACCTGTATTTAAAGTAGAAATTGTGACAGTGGATTAGCAGAAACATTTCTATGTAACAGTTTTATTGTCTTGACAACGAAGGTTATAATGATTCTGCCAAGCTTCCTGCTCTTAGTGTAAATCACTTTGTTTCAATTATTGTCTGTTCTTTGTGTCTGTTCATTTGTCCATCTTTTTCTTCATTCATCCACCCATAAACTCATCGCTTGCTATCTAAATCACATTTGTTTTGCCTTTTGTTCTAACCATTTATTAAACCTTGGCTTGATATTAGGTTAAAAAAAGCATTTTCCACCTATAATCTGTTTTATCCCAGGAATCTGTTTAATTATAAGAAAGACAGTATTCCAGTATAACCTGCAATAACCTAAATAGTTGGCACTAAATTAAAATATTTTTGTTGTTTTGTTTATTTTATTGTTACGCATATTTGGTTATATGTAGATATTTTTGCAAGTCCATAAACTTGCATTTCAGGTGAAATGGAGTTTGGAATCTTGCCCATAGGTGTGAGTGAGAGTGTGAATGTGTGTTTGTGTCTTGCTCAGTGGTTGGTTTGCCTCAAATCCAAGATGTTCCGCCTCCAGACCCAGATGTGCTGGGATTGGCTCAAGCTTCCGGTGACCCAGAAAAGGAAAAGTAGTTTAGAAATATAATGGTTGTTGATGTGTTAACCATTAACTGTAAGAAACCTGGCAGACGCACAGAGGCGACTTACTCATTTAATTCTGCGTTAGTTCCCCCGTGGCGTCAGTCAAGCTGGCAAAACCTTGTCACACGACATGTTACCAAAGTCAGTCACAGTGGGTGATGTCACTTCCTCCTAAAACAAGCTCTGAATATAATATCACCATTACGAGCACTTACTCACTCGCTTTCTCTCTAGCTCTCTTTCATCCCCCCTTTCTGGCTCTCACTATCTCACTTGTGAAAACCCTTCATGTGAAATCCAGCAGCCATTTGTGCCTTGAATTTAACTCTGTTGGTGTAAGTTTCCAGATTTCAGAATTGCTCTAATCTACCTCTCTTCCGTTCCCTTTTTATCTATTGCACTGCGTATCGTTTTAACTCTCTATTTTCCCCTCTCTTTCTCCCTCTTGTAACCTTGGGTGTGTAATTGGACAGTGTAATGTTTTGGGGATTGTTTTCCCTTAAGTGCTGTCCTCTTTTGGAAGATTTGAAGAGCATTATGGGGCATAAATGAATGTCGTTTGGCTTAAGCGTATTCTTGTTTGCTTTATCAGGATGTTCATGTCCTGAAGCAAACTGCTACCCAGCAGTTATTGTCCATATTATTTTACATGGGGGTAATATAATCTTTCATTCTGTCTTCTCTCTTTCAGAAAGACCTCCCTCTGCCCAGGAAGAGCAGTGGGTGAGTTTTCTATTTTCCATTTTTTTGTCCTAAGGTTGCCTGCAGAATTTTAAACTTGGTGTTAAAAATGGGACTGGAGGCAGACATTTTTATACTGTAAGCTTTTAGTAACTTACTAACAGAAATACATAAACATTAGACATGTCGTGATAATTAACATGGTCAACAAAAACTGGAAGAAGTAGAATTAAGCTAAATACAATAATTTATTTTACAACAAACATAGACTACAAATCACATCTGGGTAGCTTAGAGCTAACAACTAAAAGTTCAAAGCGTCATTGCAGAAAGAGAACAGTCAAAAAAGAAGAACATGGGTAAGGAGTAAAAAAAATCCAAGGAATAGAGACAATCTTGACTGGAGCGCAAAAGGTCTCTGGATCCAGGTATTGTAAAAAAAAAATTTTAAATCTTTTATTCAAATAAAACTACATCAAAGTAATAAGTCCCAGGTTAGGTTTGAAAATAATGAAAAACAAGTATTTTAAATAGGCTTTTCACTTATTTTAGAGGAATTGTAAAAAAAAAATCTAATAAATGTTTCATTTTTATTTTGCGTCTGGAAAATCAGGAGCGTGCTTATATTTATAATGTTTGCGTAAATATGGTAGATGAATGCAAAACAATTTTTTCCTAATACTAAGCATAAATAGTGCCTGTTTACGTATTATACAGTATATACAGTATTATATTTTTTGTCAATTTGGAGACATTTTAAAAAAATATATACAACTTTTACTGTGTTAATATTCATATTTAACAACAACAACAACAACAACAACAACAACAACAATAATAATAATAATAATAATAATAATAATAATAATAATAATAATAAGACTGTCGTAGTTTCAGGGAATTGTTCAAAAGTTTGTTAAAAAGATGTGTTGCTGTCCGTGGTTCTGAAATCTTCAAGTCTCTGAACACTCTTTGTGTGTGTGTGTCCCACAACATTTCTATTACACTAATAGTGTGAGGTTTGACTGCAGTAACTTTGGTGATCAGAATAGCTGTTTTTAGTAGAAGCCTGTAATGTGGGTGTCGGGATCAGATTTAAGAGCCTTTCCATTGACACACTCAGACAATCCAGACCCTCCAAACATTTGCGTTTGTCGGAGTAAAGTGCACTCGGCAGGTGTTTGAAGAGAAAGGAATGTGAAAGGGTGTTTGGAGTTTGTCATGATGACTAATAACGGTCGAGTCTTTTGTGCTCAGCGCAGGTCAGGCAGTTTAATTGCGCTGATCTGGAAGATTTGTCAGCAAGCGATCGATACGACATTTCCAGCACTGCCAAAGTCAGGTGGTTATAGTCGAGATACTATCTCACCTCTGTCTGGACTGTGACTTTCACAACACAACAGTTCAATGTCAGACTCAGAGGTTCCTCACATGATGCGTTATCCAATCTTAATCCGTGTGATAAATTGTACCTTGAGTTCTAAATTAGGCAAAAATCTCATGTAGAGAATTTCAGAACAAATACATATATTTATAGACACACACATATATGATAAATGAAGACTTGGCAGCACATAAATCCAGGTCATATTTTCCTCTCTATGAATTTGACCCAGTAACTCCTAAAAGCCCATCTCTGTCTCTCTCATTCTGTCTCATTTATATTTCATCTCCCTTTCCACCATTCAGATCATTTATTATTAAAATGAGCAGTGTTTTATGTCTGTTCTGGGCAGTGTGCAGACGTGCTCGCAAGCTTGTGTGTGTGCGCGCTTTAAACCTGCTGAACCCTCCAGACTTGATGTGAAGTGATCTGAAGGTTTAGAAAAGGTTTATTGTACTGAACTATGTAGAGCACAAAGATGATGTCAGCTTTTATAACCCGGGCATCCTGAAAGAGATGTGGGCGGGGCTTTGGAGCCACATCAATGTGCCACAGGCCAATAACATGCATGTGCCCAGTAATAATAATAATAATAATAATAATTAATAATAATAATAATAATACTATCACATTAAACTACAAACATTTAATGGACAAAAACTGTCTACTTTCTCTTTAAATAAAAGATAGAGATTCTCGCTCACATCATTAAAGCATGCTCTCTCTCTCTCTCTCTCTCTCTCTCTCTCTCTCTCTCTCTCACTCTCTCTCTTTCTCTTGGCACGTTACCCTTGAGAGCCACCTTCCCTCGCTCGCCGTTGCACACCCACCGTCACACACACACACACACACTCACACACTCGGATAAACTCAGATGATGTGTCATGGCGTAGTCGGCAGCGTTTGTTGTTTAAGTGTGTGTTGACACACGCAGCGATACGGCTGTCACTCTCATCCCCGCGTGCGGCTCGTGCCAACCACACACCAGGCTAATGACAACATGTTCCGCCGGACCAAGAGGTAAATAAGAGGGAGGGATTCGTGTGGTGATGATGCTGGTTGCTGTTCCGTCGTTGTTGTGTGGACTGATGTCATACTTGGAATGTAAGGATGACAGCTTGTGTTGTGCGCTTGTGTTTGCGCTCGTGAGCTCGTGGGATTTGTGTGTGTGTGTGTGGAACCATATCACGGCATTTCAGTCGTGTTTTTAGTTAAATGTCAGTTTGATTAGCTGCTTTGCCAAGACGAAAAGTGTTTGAACAACCAAGCCGATAGTTCACATACGTGTATACTTACACAACGAACATTGTACGTATATTTTTACTGTAATAAAAACGTACATTTTTTTTTTTTTAATATTTGATTAATTTGTGTTTTGTAATTAGGTATTTTTTTACCTGATTATATTGTTTATTATGAGGTTTTTTTTTTTTTTAAATCAGTTTAAAATCTGTTGTCTGATCAGTTTAATAATTGCTAGTAATCTGTTTTTTACGTGCACTATATACACTACTCACACATCTATATGCACATAAATATAATGGTACTTTAAGAGAGGTAAAATAAAGCACATAGGTTTTTAAAACTTTTATTGCATCATGCCCCCCCCCCCCACACACACACAGACACTTTTGAAGCACTGTGTTTGCTTATTTCTCTGTGTAATGTGGTTTACAAAAAAGATTAAAGCAGCTTTGAACCCATGTAAGTGTGGGTCTGTCCACTGCCTTAATAACACACACACTCTTCTCTCTCTCTCACTCACTCTCACTCTCTCTCTCACTCTCACTCTCTCTCTCTCTCTATCTCTCTCTCACTACCCAGACCCCCCTCCCCGTTCTCTCTCTATATATCTGTCTGTCCCCTGTGGGCTCCACAATGTCTGTGCTGGATCTGTTCAACTCAGATTATTCACATTCTGTTTGTGTGTGTGTGTGTGTGCGTGTGTGTGTGTGTGTGTGTGTGTGTGTGTGTGTGTGTGTGCGCATGCTCATATGAATAAGAAAAATCTCAGTTAATGAATTGAGCTGCAAACAAAGTTCTTCTAAAGCTTTTTTTTATAATGACACCCAACTATTTATTAAAACTCCAAGTTTGTTGAATTAGAGCTTATGTTGATGTAATGATATAATTGTGCAGATATACTGTATGTATATTCATGGCAATCGTTTGTCTACATGTTTGTCTGCTGTTCACAATAAAACATCTAGGTTAGCAAAGCAGTAAACTTTCTTAAGCTAACATTGGTTGAAATTGTGTAATTAAATAAATGTAATTAAATAAATGTAATTACTAAAACAATGTTGTCTAAATATTTCTTTAAACATTATTATTAATGTGTAATGTATTACTTGTGTAATTTAATGTAAGTACCTTGAAAAAAACACTTGCGAGAATCATATCTGTAAGAGAAGACAAAGTGAAACTGAGAGAGAATTACATTTCAGTTTAAGCTTCCAGAACGTAATTGTTTTACCACAGAAATTTGTAAAATATTCAAATCTTATATAGATTATATTGTGAGTCTATGGCAATTCACTTGATTTGACATTTGGAGAGTGATTGAGAATGAGAAGAGGACGAGAGGTGAAGAGCCTGAGGAGTTTACTTGCCCTAAATCTGCGGAGACACATTGCTTAACTCTCAAACTCTCACGCGCTCTCTTTCTCTTCTCCTTTTATTCATCACTTTTTTTTTCAAGTGAGTCACTGAGTATTTTAACTAGAAACGGCTTGGCCGTGTCTGTCAACTCTTACGAGCAGAGCAGGAATACGAGGGCAAGCTTGAAAGAAAGCAAGAAAGAGATGAAGAATAAGAGGGAACATTTTTTTTATCATAAATAATGCATTTATTATCATTATTACTGTTTTTTTGTCTGTCACTTTCCACTTTAAAATCCTGCTCCTGTTACTGTTGTTGGAAATGTCTTTTTCATTTTTTTTTTTTTTTCTGAAAACCGCTCTTGTATGTGCTTGACTCTCTGAACCAATCTTCACCTTCACACTCATGTGATGCTTTTCACTTCTTGTGCTTTTTCTACCCACTGACATCCAGAATCAGTTTAGCTACTTGTCTGAATCTTGATTTATTTTCAGTTTTTTTATTTTAATTTTTATATTATTACCGTATAAAACCTAGATTTTTTTTTTTGACCAATCTCTGCTGTCAAAACACATTATACTTGTTTGATAAATATATAAGTACTGTATTGTAATCACAGGAGAGATTCATTGTGTAATCTAGAATGTTTAATGCAGAGAGAGACAATGAGAATGTGAGCAGAGGTCAACAGACATGCAGCAGGAAGAGAAGTGATCCATAAATCCAGGTGGAGATTGGGAAGCAGACAAAACCATGATCAAAATGACAATGCCTTGAATGCGAGGTATTGGAAACCAACAATGGTCTGCCCTGAACACTATTCAAAGTCTATTCCACTATTCCAAGGTTAAATATACACGCCATGACTCTCCACAACGGAATCCAATTGTTTTTAAAGCAGGTCACGGAGTCATGTGACATACCAAATCTTGTGACATGCTCCTAAAAAGATTGTTCGTCTTGCTCGCACTTGCAGGATGTTACAGAACCCCTCCTCTATGAGCGGCTCTCGAAGCGAGTAGGACACCAAAGCATAGAACTTACCATAGGTTCTATAAAATAAAAACACTTTCGGACAAAGTAAGGCAGGAGTGGGTGAAAACACCTGAAATGGCCAGCAGCCGTGGAAGCATTGTGATAGAGAAGCTCATCAGTGGCCTTAGGTCTGTTTCAGAATGGCAGGGAACCCTCAGAATACTGAATCAGAATCTTTTGGTCTTCAACTCAAGAACGGAGTTACCCATGAGGTCTCTTCTCCACTGGTTTCACCCACCATTACTGTAGCATGAATTAAACTATGCACTGTTCAAGCTAAAAAAGCCCTCTCCTGACGAGTTGAGCGAATTTGAACAGGTGCACTGTTATTACTCTGTAGTTACTCTGCTCTCAACAGAGAAGAACGGTTTTAAATTGGCATTCTTTCAGGGTCAGACAATTCATGATTACTAATGTTTATGTTTTGCAACAATATTTCTACTGATCTATAGTTTGTCATGTTTTTATTTTCCACTCTGCTATGTATGTGTATTCAGCTATGAATTATTCCTCCTCTGATTTCCACACATGACTAGTCATGGGTCAAATGATGCAAATGTTTAGCTTATGAAAGACATCACGCTCGTTCTTATAACAACAGATGTCATGAACCCAGCACGCAGCAGCGGGTCTACTCGTCAAACAGTGATTTTTTTAGATCGCTTCAAAGAGTCTTTCCGTATCCATGTGGGTGAACTGCAATTTTATCAGCTAAGGCTGCATGTTTCAAGAAAAAAGCTGCTTTTTAAGGTGGATTAGAATCCTCCAGAAAATCAATTTGAGCATTTACTGAATTTACCAAATTCTGAATCTGTCAGTATATTTTTCAATGCCTCTTGTCTTCTGTTAATGTTTTATAATCAATTAATTTATCATTTCATCGTTACATACATTATCCTTTCATCCTTTTATACTATCAATTTATCTTTTTATTAATTGATCTTTTAATGCATTCATGTATTCTGCTAATAATGCATTTATTAACTTATATATTCATCCATCAATGTATCTTTCTATTAAATTATCTTTTAATTCATTCATATGTTCTACTAATCTAACATCCATTAATACATGTATTCATCCATCAACCTATCTTTATTTTAATCCATCCATCCTACCACTTTTCTATCCCTTCATTCGTCCATCCATCATCCTCCATCCATCACTCCATTCTTTCATCATGCATCCATCCTTTAGCCATCAATTCCTTTTTCCTTCTATCTGTACATATTTCCTCTCCTCATATATTCTTACACCAATTCCTTTCACTCTCCTTCGTGTTGTGTGTCGCTTTTCTCTGAAGTCTGTTCCTAATGTGTTTCCGTTAAATATTTCACATGGTTCACACAATGCAGCTCCTTGTCACACCGTGTTAGATTCTCCATGAGGATGAAGACGCAGATGAAGGAGACGTCTCCTCAGAAATCAGTATCTAATTTTAGAAAGACACTTTTTCGGTTTTCTTCCCATATTCTTCTGTATTTATCAATTTAAGGAGGTTTCCGTTTGAACATGAGAGATTTTTTTAGTACATACTGTAAGTCATTAAAATATCCATTTTATTCGGTTTTGAGCTTCCTGTTCCTCTGACTGGAAAAGAAGAGCAAGTGGACTGTCATTTCCAGCTGTGATCCCGAGAACTTTATTATTCATGAAATCTTACTGATTATTGTGTTGCTAATTAATCTTAAAGGGGAGTAAAGGTTGAATGCTTATGGATTATATCTAATTCTATGAGAATATAGTTCTTAGAGCTAAATTTAGAACTCTATTACTAAAAATTTAGCTTCTTTTTTTATCTGAGTATCTAATAATTATCCCCACAACTCTTTTTCATTTTCTCTCCCTCTTCCTTTACCGCCTACAGCACATCTCTCTTTTAATCTGTCTGTCACCTCTTTATTCTTTCCCTTTCAACATCACTCTCGGTTTAAGATCTTCCTTACTATTTATCTCTCTGCTATCTCTATATTCTATCTGTTTCCTTTTTAAAATTTATGTTTTAACAATTTATGTCTCTCTCTTTTCAATTTTTCTTCACTTTCTACTTCACTCTCTAAGTCTTTCGTTCTTTCTTTTGGTCTTTTTCTCTCTGTATTTCTTTTCTTCTCTTTATATATATGTATATATTCTTCTGCCTCTTTTTGTCACTTTGCAAACTTACTCTCTATTTCTGTTTTTTCTTTCTATTCTTTTCTAATTCTATCCCTATATATATCTTCATACATCATTCTTCCTCTCTTCTTTTTCATCCTTTTACTTTCTACCTCATTCTGTATTTCAGTTTTTTTTTCTTCTTGCTCCTTTTCACTTTCTCACCCTCTCTCTCTCACACACACCCACACACACTCTCTCTCTTCCAATCCTCTCTGCCTTTCTTTTTGTTCTCCATTCATCTCTCTTTTATATTTTCTTTCTCCCTCTCTCGTTCTTTATTTTCCCTCACATTTCCCTCATAATCCTACTCTCTCTGACCTTTCTTTGTCTTCATGATTTTGATCTCTTTATTCTTATAATAATTACTTCCACAAAAGTATCCATCGTTGGTTTTTTTCTGTCCTTTTTTCTGTCCACGGATTGAACTTCCTTTTTTCCAATTGTTTTGCAGCTGTCGCACCAGTAACAGGAAGAGTCTGATCTTGACCAGCACATCTCCCACTCTTCCTCGTCCTCACTCGCCTCTGCCAGGTCACATCGGTGAGTTTTCCTCCTCAGCCACGTGATCCGTATCTGGAATATTGTGTTTCTGAGTTTTGTCCTCCATCTTGCAGGCAGCAGCCCGCTGGACAGCCCCAGAACCTTCTCTCCCAGCGCCCCGGCTCACTTCTCCTTCGCCTCATCCAGAAGGTATTTTTTATTTCTTGCTTTATGCTGTGATGCGCCTAAAACATCTGGAGCAAAAGTCTGAATTAAAGGAATCAACATCATAGATATCACAGAGAAGAATTGATGAGAAATCCATTAACACAAAGTCTTTTATTGATTAAAAGCAATAGTTGTAATAATTGTACCCAGACTGTAGATACTATTGACATTTTACAACCATATATACATGGAGTATGGGTTTGTCAGCATAAATCTGTCTGAAACATAATTTACAAAAATACATTTGTTAATTATTATTGTTATAAATTGCAGTCATTTTATTGTAGTCACCAAATGAATTATGTGGATGTAAATAAATAAAATTAATTGTTACTGTGTATAATATACGTACATGTATTAAATGTGCATAAACGTGTGTGGAAGAGAATGTGTATTTGTTTGCAAGTTTGTGTGCATGTTTTTTTTTGTACGTAGATTTAAAAATAAACTAATGGTGATGTGTGTATTTCAGTAGCAGTTAGTTTCTCACATCTCTCATCCTTCAATCAGTGACATTGTGTATTAAAGTGTCTGTCGAGGGGATGAGAGATGAGAGACAGAACATTGATCCATGTTTTTTTCCCTGTCTGATAAACTCCTGCCCTACCAGGACTAATATTGGATTTTTCTGATATAAATCTTGAACCGTGAGATGGTTACACAGCACGTATCATCAAAACTCTCGGCTTTGGCTTCACAGGGAATAATGGAGGATAAAATTTATTGCTTGAAAAGGACGACCCCTTGGTGGTTGTGACAGATGACTTCAGTGCACAAAAACGCATGCACAAAAGGCCAGAGATGGATTGGTCTTCTTTTTTCTTTATTGTAGAATGTAGTTTTAACAATCTCACTGGGAATTGTTGCACTAAACTGTGCCAGAGATGCTCTGGTTGCTTAGCAACCAGATGAGAATGTCGACACATAAAACACAGACGCCACATGATGAACTTTCACAACACTACACGCAAAATCTTTCCTTTAAAACATATACATGATATGCCCAGGGATTTTGTAGATTGAATTTATATACATCTGTGTGTCTTATAATCATGTGGGCTCTTATAACTCGCAATCTTAAAGTTTATGTTATCAACATCTTAAAAATTGTACATTTTAGATAGCTAGACAGATATAAAGAATGATGGACAGAAACATAAATAACTGTACTGTGTGTGTCGACAGGGCTGACGGTCGCCGCTGGTCTCTGGCATCTCTTCCTTCCTCTGGATATGGCACCAACACACCCAGCTCCACGGTACCAAACACATTTACCACAGAATTAAACCCACTGGCTTGTGTTGCTAAGCTTCTGGAAAGCATGTAAAATTGATCAAAATTATGTAAATGTTGTTTATTTTGGCCGATTGTTCCCTCCAAACATCCGACATCTGTGTCTTTGTGCCGTGTGATACAACTGGACATTTCTATGCGGCCTTTTATTGTGGGCAGGGCTAAAATCATGCTGTCCAATCAGCTTCTCAATATGGCACACCTGAGAAGTGGGATGGATTATGCGCGCAATCACAGTTTGGCAAAAAACGATATTTGAGAGATTTCATGAGTGTGCATTTGTTTATATAGAATTTGTTTCATATAATGATGTTCATTACATTATGAAAAATTATAGCAAAAACTACATTGTTGAGTTTATATTTGTTCACAGTATCTGAGGCTGTTTGCAATCCTAGGTGTGTGAACAGTGTGTTGTGATGTGTCTCAGTCTTCCAGCTCGTCTCAGGAGCGTCTGCACCAACTGCCGTTCCAGCCAACACTGGACGAGCTGCACTTCCTCACCAAACACTTCGGAAGCGCCGAGAGCATCACTGATGATGACAGCCGGAGATCTCCACACGTCCGGCCCCGCTCTCGTAGTCTCAGGTACCAAACACTCACACACACACAAACTTGTGGACACACGTATATATGTATATCGTATTTACGCAAATATATGCACCCCTTTTTTTAGGATTTTCAACGCTCTAAAACTTGGGGGGTGCTTATAATCGCCGATTTTAAATATGCGCGCCCATTAAGTGCCCATTTTTCAAAGAACTGTTTTCCAGGAACAATCACAAATAGATGGAAACACGTCGTCTTTATGCAGCGGCGCGTGTGTGCGTCTATATGATGTTAAATAATAATGTGTAGGCAGACGTGCTGACAGTGTAAGCTTTTATTGGCTCAATAACAGAGATAAAGAAACATTAGACACGCTGCAACACTTAGCAGAGACAAAATAACATTGGAAGAAGTAAGATTAAACTAAATACAGTACAATATTTTATATTACAACAAACAGAGAGAACAAACTACGACTGTTTAGCGTGGCTTAGCTACAAACCAGCTACAAACCAGCTACAAACGAGTCCAATGTGTCATTGCAGGAAGAGTGGAAAATGGAAACACATAAGATCCAAAGAACAGACACATAACGCTAAGTTGCTACACAGGGGATAATAATCCTTCCTCTTCACACGGCATCAGATAGGCCTGAGCTTGAAACAATTGCTCTGCGCATGTGCAGAGTCTGACGGCAGAGCATAGAATCTTGGGAAATGAAGTCCTGACCACTAAAATTGACTTTTTGTTATCTATTATTCAAATAAAACGATATCAATATAATACGAGTCACAAGTTAGGTTTGTTAAATAAAGATAATTAACATAATTAAACCAGAAATGGTAATTAAAATAAAATAATAATACATGTTTATTTTTTAGAATTTTCTTGAAAGATCAGAGAGAGTGATAAGATATTGCTTATATTCAAAGGGTGGTTGTATTTGCGTAAATCCGTATATACCGAGATCTGCACATGTCCAGGTCCCTCTCACATCTCAACACTACTCTACACACATTATGTTTATATTTGTGTATTTTTGTGCAGTCCGGGACGATCATCTTCCTGCTACGACAATGAGATTGTTATGATGAACCATGTGTATAAAGAGCGATTCCCGAAGGTGAGTGGTCACACACACACACACACACACACACACACAGTGGAACAGCATCACGTGTAGCTTGACACATGACTGGGTTCAGGCCACGGCTCAGATGGAGGAACGCTTGTCTGACTTCATCGGTTGCTATTCGCCCGAGACGGTGCTGCCGCTGGCTGATGGCGTCCTCAGCTTCATCCACCACCAGATCGCTGAGCTGTCCAGAAACTGCCTGAGCAAATCTCGAGAAGGCCTCATCACCACCGTCTACTTCTGCGAGCTGCAGGAGAACCTGGAGAAACTGCTGCATGAAGTGAGAGATGTGTGACATTCTCCTCACACCCTTTATTTTTATGTATTAAATTAAAGTGTTGTGATAATGCAAATTAAATTGATTTAATTTCTCCATAATTTATTGTTAGTGGAATAGGAAAGAAAAATATGTAACATTCTCTAAAATTACATTATAGAGGACATTTTATTATTTTACAAATTATGATTTATAGCATTAAATTACAAATTTGGATGATTCCAGAAAACTGTATTTTAATTTTACTTAATTATTATAACACTTTATATTTTTATAGAAAAATACTTTTGATTTAATAAATATAATAGTGTATAATTATTACAGTATAACAACAACAACGACAATAAAATAATAATAATAATAATAATAGTAATAATAAGTGTTGTTATTATTGATGTTATTAATATTAACTCTCATTATTTAATAAGATTCAATTAAAATCTGTATTATGTGTTGTATTTTTTATGTATTTGTTGTAAATTTAAAAACCCTGCATTTTAAATCCAAACTAAAATTCATTTGAAAAACTAGTTTGAGTGTAATGTTTGCCACATGTCAGTTCACTGCTTCATATCCATTTGCAAAGTTTTATATTTCAAATGTAAGTCACTTTGAAAAAGAATTTCACGTATAAAACATTCCTGTTCTTGTGTCTGTTAGGCATATGAGCGGTCAGAGAGCTCTGAGCTGACCTTCATCACAGAGCTGGTCAAGAAACTCTTCATCATCATCTCTCGGCCCGCACGACTACTTGAATGCCTGGTAAAGTCCACTCACACACACACACACACACACACACACACACACACACACACACACAAACAGAGACATGAACAAAGATGAACAAACACACATACATGGATCTATAACAAAAACGCACACAAAAACAATGCACAGATGCATTGCAAATACACATGCATTCAAACAGACACAAACACATGAGACAATACACATCAATACACACACACACACACACACACACACACACACACACACAGATGAATACAGCACCGCAGACACTGGCCTTGGCTGGTTTGTTGGCATGTGTTGTATAGTTGCCATAGTAACTGGCTGATGGGGTCACCAAGGATCGTAGGAGAAGAAAAGAATCCGTATAACACAATCCTAAAGCACAAGTGCCATACTGGGATGATTGGGTCTTCAATAGCACAAATATGTACAAAACCAGTCCATCAAAATCAACAACAGATGCAACCACTAGCGGGATGTTGAGTGTGGACAGTTGGTGCAGAGATTCTGATTTCTATGAATATAAATGCAGCTGATGAACAATGAGATGCTGAATAGAAATGAAATTGAACAGTGAGAGATATAGCAACAAACACAACAAGTGCATTAAAAAGCTCAAAGTAATTTGCATTTCTTGAATTAAATAAAACTACTTTACTTTATGTCAAATCCTTTGGAGCCTTAATATTAACACACATCTCAGGAGAGATTTTGACCCTCTTTGCAGTTCTTCACCAATCATTAATTTTCATGTGGCTTATGTTTGACCGTGCAAACACGTAGATCCTTAAACGTAATTCCAAGGTTTGGAAACTGAATAGGCCACTCAGTAATTTGAATCAGTCCTTTGTTTCCTTCGGCATTAGTTTATGATAAATCTGGAATACCCAAACACAACAAATGCCCTGACTGATGAAAGAAGGTTCTCACCAATATTTGATGGTACATGAACCCAACCATCCTCGCTTTATTACAATGCAATTGTCATCCCCTTGACAGAAAAACACCCCCACAGCATAATGTTTCCACCACCATATTTCACAGTGGGGACACCAGATTTTGGAGTCAGGAAGCATTCTTCCTTCCACAAATATGGCGAGTTGAGTTTCTGCCAAAACGCTTTGGTTTTTTTTTTTGAGATTTTGAGTTTTTTAGACTTTCACCCAATCAGATTGGTTCATCCAAACAAATTCAATGAATTGCCTTGAGATCATGAAGTTTTTCAGCCTATGGTCTGATTCCACACAATTCTAAAAATCATTAACATTTCACAAGATAAAATCTTGCATGAAGTTCTATGCCTTTGAGTTGCTGTTGTCACCTTCTTTTTCAACTTCTTGGTGATGGTCATTCCAGCCTTGTCTAGGTCCACATCATGTCTTTGACATCCTAGGAAAGCATCTAAACGTAACAACTTCCCAATTTTGCACATTATGAAGCGATTGTCACAAAGCGGCTCAATGTGATACCAATAATGTGATGTCACCAAAATAATTTGGTAACTGTAATAGATGTTGATACAGTGTTTGATAAGAGTGCATTGTATGATGCTTTGGATAAAAGTGTTGGCTAAATGCTTGAATGTTTGTACAGGAGTTTAACCCTGAGGAATTCTACCATCTTCTGGAGGCAGCAGAGGACCACGCTAAAGAGGGGCAGCTCATGAAAGCCGACATCCCGCGGTACATCATCAGCCAGCTTGGTCTGACCAGAGATCCTCTGGAAGGTGAGACACGACACAACACAACATCGTGAGAGCAGAAGGAAAAAGGGCCGGGGAGGGGAAATGTAGGTCAGTCTGCAGGAAGCTGTCGAGATTGAACCGCAGACGGCAGGATGTTCTG
>MU204326.1:11220386-11295804 GCA_017309775.1 Paedocypris sp. Pulau Singkep | reverse complement strand
CTAAAGAGGGGCAGCTCATGAAAGCCGACATCCCGCGGTACATCATCAGCCAGCTTGGTCTGACCAGAGATCCTCTGGAAGGTGAGACACGACACAACACAACATCGTGAGAGCAGAAGGAAAAAGGGCCGGGGAGGGGAAATGTAGGTCAGTCTGCAGGAAGCTGTCGAGATTGAACCGCAGACGGCAGGATGTTCTGTTTTCCTGGCAGAAACACAGGGAAGGTGTCGGCACTGCTGTGAGGATGGCAACAGAGCTTTATTTATTATAAAGATGCACATTCTCCTGCTCTCACTGTGCCGCTCATCAACACACCAGCTCTACATGCAAGTGCTTCACAGGTTTCCATCTGCCATCGTGTCAGAAACATTGCCCGTTTTATACACACAATATACGTATTATAAAAAGACACATAGGATTGCGCTTAGAAGGACATATGTGCAATACCATTTACAAAAACGTGTGTGTAGGTGTGTGTGTGCGACTATAATATTAAGTGTGGGAGTGAGTGTGCGTATGTAGGTGTGCCTCTATATGTTTGTCTTTATACTGTACATATGTAAATAAATACTACATACACATAGAAACAAACTATATATTTATACTGTATAAACTGTATTTTAATTGCATGTACACATTCACATTTCTATACATATGCTGTGTATTTATATCCAGATAACTGATAAATATCTGTGTAATGTGCAGACATGGTGAATCTGGAAAGTTACGACAGTGAGGGACCACACACTCCAGAGACGGATGACTCGGCTGAAGTGAGTGTGTGTGTGTGTGTGTGTGTGTGTGTGTGTGTGTGTGTGTGTGTGTGTGTGTGTGTTTGGCTACATGTGCTGTGTGAGGTTTTCTCAATTATGTTCCTGTTGGATGATGTGATGTTGTCGTGTCTCTCAGGGGAAACTGAAAGCCATCAAACCGCCGTGTGAGTCTGACTTCCAGAACATCAAACTCATCAGCAACGGCGCCTACGGGTAAGACATACTCACTTTAATGTAATCATTTTGTTTTAAATCAGAAATAACTTTTTGAACCTAGAATAAAGACAGAACCTTGTTTGGAAATATACTCCAAATATAAATTTATTACTTCTACTACTACTACTACTACTACTACTACTACTACTACTATTAACATTTTTATTATTATTATTTATTTAATTTGATAAAGTACATAAAAACGTGTACTGTATTATAATTTAGTACTATAAATTAATTATAATATATATATATATATATATATATACGTGTATATATATATCTGTCTGTATATCTCTTTATTCGTTATTTCTTCTGCTTATGTATCTATCTACTGCATCTATATATTTGTCTGCCACTTCATTCATGAATCCATCAATCTGTATAATTGTCACTCCTCTGTTCACACATGTATTGACATGTATTGATCTTTTTTTTTCTGGTAGCGCTGTGTATTTGGTCAGACACAGAGAGACACGGCAGCGCTTCGCCATGAAGAAGATCAACAAACAAAACCTAATCCTGCGGAACCAGATCCAGCAAGCCTTCGTGGAGCGGGACATCCTGACCTTTGCCGAGAACCCATTCGTGGTCAGCATGTTCTGTTCTTTCGAGACTCGTCTCCACCTGTGCATGGTGATGGAGTACGTGGAGGGTACGATCTCGACAGGCAAACAGACATTTGTGTGTATGATTGACAGGTACTGATAATTGTCCTTTCTTTCGTTTTTCTTCGAGGTGGCGACTGTGCAACACTTTTGAAGAATATTGGAGCTCTTCCTGTGGAAATGGCCAGGATGTATTTTGCCGAAACAGTTCTGGCGTTGGAATACATTCACAATTATGGGATAGTACATCGAGATCTGAAACCAGACAAGTGAGTGACCCCTGCTGGTGTGGAGGTCATGTACATATGCACAGAAATAATGGATTATTTATTTTTCCTAGCCACTGTCGCGATCTAGCTTGCTCTTCTGGTCATAGCCCACAGTCTGAACAACAATAGCCATATTTTTTCCTTTTTAACGGACTGGTTTTCCCCAAATTTTTAAAACTCATATAAAGAATCGACATTTCTCTTTTTAAAGACTTTTTTTTACATAGCGTCTTTGCGTTGGTCTCGGGCTAAGAAAAGCGCTATATAAATGAACTTGAACTTGAACACAACTTGTGTTTTTTCATCCCAGCTTGCTGATTACATCCATGGGTCACATCAAGCTGACAGATTTTGGTCTGTCGAAGATGGGACTGATGAATCTAACGACTAACCTGTACGAGGGACACATCGAGAAGGATGCCAGGGAGTTTCTGGATAAACAGGTACGTCAGAAATATTGTCGACACGGGACACAACTTTAACAGCAAAAGCAAAAAGCCTGTCACACTCAACAACCCATATTGTGAACAATGTTATTGCCGAAGCAGTGGTGTAAAGTACTTGAATAAACGGACTTCATCACTTTACTTAAGTACTTTTAACTACTTAAGTATTGACAATATAAGCAACTTTTACTCTCTACTTGACTGCATTTTTTTTACTCCACTACATTTGAATGGACACTTACTTGGGATTGTGCGTGACATGTCGGCATCTTTTTCTATCGTGTTTAATTTCTTGGGCAGATGAGGTGATATCGTCATCTGCAGGGTGCTGAAGGTGCTGGATGCTATTTATGAGCTAAATCACGTGAATTAGTTGCACTTTTTTGCAAATTTGAGTTTTACTGGGATTGACTTTTTGTTGATATTTTTTGTTCTGCCATTTTGAAACATTGAGGTGTTAATTCCATTTCTATATTCGGACATTTCATCCACATTTCTCTGTGTTCTTTTAACCTAGATTCTGTACCAGTAAAATACTTAGGTTCTTTTAAAATTGGATACTTTATGACTTTTACTCAAGTCTTCTTGGAATTGGTGAGTTGTAACTTGTAGTAACTTGTAATGGAGTAATTTCTACAGTAAGGCATCTGTACTTTTATTCAAGGTTTTCAGTTACTTTTTACACCTCTGTGCCTCAAAAATCCCCCAGTCGAAAGCCACTCTATATCTTGGACTCTTCCAGCCAATCCTTCTCAAACGTAAAGCCAGCAATTATAATTCTTCTCATTGTTCATAGCAATCCTTCTTGCCTTGGTCTGCACCAGACAGAACTTTCAATTCTCAAAACTTTTCAAATCCTGGAAGATCAACTCTTTGCTATAATAATCAGTCCAGAAAGACTCCCACTGTCTTTCCACTGACACTCCTCGTTCAGACAATGCCGCTCACACTCTGCTCAGGGATCACCGGCCTTCAATCTGTGAGTTTCGTCATCTCTCCCGCTCGCCTGCACATGCTCCGCTCCATGGCCGTGTCCATTGGACAGCCTCCAGCCGATTTCTAACACCAGTGTGGCAATTCTTCCGGAACCCGCGGTTGCTATTGCATGGACTGCGGCAAGTCTGGACAAGCCGGAGCCAGCTGGACAGCATGTGCAATGAACCAACGCACTCAAACGGATGCTCTTTCCCTCCAAACACAAATACTGTGCTGAACAGAGCACGCCCAAATATGCTTATAAAATGCAGATTTACAGTATGGACATGCAGATTTACAGTATAGAGAGAACAGATCCAGTAGCCACAGTAACTGCCTTCATTTAATAGTGAAACTAAGAGTAAACTAGTCTCTGACGGCAGACACAGATGTGATTGTTGAGAGGGGCGTCATGGGAAAAATGATCCGTAATCTCTCACAATATGAATTTCTACATGTGATAGTTGCACTGTCATTTTCACTTTTATGGTAAAAGAACAAGTTTACTAGAACTTCCAGTTGTACTTTTTAAATGTAAATGCCCCGTCCCATCCACAAACAAACAGACCCACGTAAAACATGGATAAAAAAAGTAGCATTATGGTTTAAAATTGCAATATTTTACTCTGCAAAAATCCTCCTCTTCTCGTTCCTCAAAAACAGTTAAATTGCTCTATTGTGAACATGATATGTGTGCCTCAGATCCATCAAAAGTCTCACCGAAAAGAGAAAATCGAAATAAAGTGTTAGTGTATATTTATTTGTGTTTTTACTGTAAATTATATTTATTGTTTTAAAATATCTACATTTGTTAAATAATTATATTGTTATTAATAAAGAGATTAAAATAAACCGTTCATAGGCATTGAATATCAATATATTAGGATTATATTGTAATCTCAATTGGATTTTTTTTCCTGATTGATTAATGTTATTAAAATGTACCGGTAATATTGATTGTATTTATATAATAATATATTGTAATTATATTTGCATTGCTGTGACACATTGAAACAACTAAATTCTTTTTCTACACTTTTTTTGTACTTCTGTCTAATTTATTTGATACGCTTTGAATTTTATTTCATTGTTTTTGAAAGACGTATTTGCAAAGCATGAACCTTTTCCTCTCCTGTGTTTGTATCACGTCAGGTGTGTGGGACCCCAGAATACATCGCTCCGGAGGTCATTCTACGTCAGGGCTACGGAAAACCAGTGGACTGGTGGGCCATGGGAATCATTCTGTATGAGTTCCTGGTGGGCTGTGTTCCGTTCTTCGGAGACACCACAGAGGAGCTTTTTGGTCAGGTGATCACAGGTGAGCAGGAAATGGGATGAATCCGGTGATTCCACCATGTTCATTTCTCCCTGTGTGTGGTTGCAGATGATATTGAATGGCCTGTTGGGGATGAAGCTTTACCTCCTGAAGCTCAGAGCCTGATATCTGCACTTCTGCAAACCAACCCACTGGTGCGACTGGGAACTGGTAAAACACTAATAAAATATATATTTGGCATAGTATTGTAATGTCAGAATATCGGTCAGGATCCCAGTCACTATCTTCCATTTAGAGGTGAATAATTTGCTTATTGATTATGTTGTTTACGGCTGCAAACTAACAATATTATTTCAATAATCTATTAATCGACAGTCTGGCCGTTATTTGGTAAATGAATCGGACAGCTTTTTCGCATACCTTTTCTCATGGAGTGTTTCATAACTGTGTAGAGCACCAACACATCATCTAAAATGTATTTGGTATATTGCTTTCTAATAATCTGAAAAAAAAAAAAAAAAAAAAAAAAAAATATCAAACTTTGATGAAAAATGTACAAATATTTGTCCAGGTGAGAAAACAGTTATTCGTTACCTGTTAGACAGCAAAACGTCATTACATTTTTATTTAACAACAGTGCACAATTATTGTTGTGTTAGTTAGTGTTTAGTAATTGTTGTGTGTTATTTCTGGTATATATATATATATATATATATATATATATATATATATATATATATATATACACACACACGTATATGTCCTGTTATATTATATCCTATGATATTATATCCTGTTTGCTAATAAACAGATTACTTGTGTTGATATTAAAAAAACATTTTAGCAAATGTATTATTATTTTCTTTGATGGCATCATGTGACTTTGTTATTGTGAACAGGAGGAGCGTTTGAAGTGAAGCAGCATTCGTTTTTCTCTGGCTTGGACTGGAACGGTTTGCTCAGACAGAAAGCCGAGTTTGTTCCTAACTTGGAATCAGAGGAGGACACCAGCTACTTCGACAGTAAGGATCCTCAGATTTATGTCCAATCATGTCTGTAATCTCTCATTTCCATCTTTCTCTTTGACTCAGCGAGGTCTGAGCGCTACCGCCATATCAACTCCTATGACGAGGACGACACCAATGATGACGAACCTGTGGAGATAAGACAGTTCTCCTCTTGTTCTCCTCGATTCAGCAAGGTCGACCTGATTCTTTTATCTCATCTTCTCCCTGGCTCATCTTTTTTCATACATCTGCAGTTTTACAGGTTTTGTTTTTAGCTTCCATTTTCATTCACAAGATGTTCAAGCTACTGTTACTTAGGCAGATTTTGCTGTCATCAGGTTGAATCAGTTATATTAACATCAGTTTGGCATGAAAAGAGCCTTCAGAAATATACATTGAAGTTAGATATTTCCTCCAATATTTAAGATGATCTTTCCAGTAACTAAGTCAGTGGAACACCAGCTCATATACATATTTTACTCCATTGAAGGTTTATGTTACATTTTTTACTCAATTCAAAATATTCTTTTTTTGAATGTATATTATTTACGCGTATGCTTTCTGGTTCACTGTTTGCATTCCTTTGACTTATGAATACAATTCTTATGTCTTTTCATTTATTCTGTTTTTATTATATATTATCAAAAACTATACATATATCTATTTTAATTATCTATCTGTTTTCAACTCTTTCTTTTTTATATATAAATAATTGGAACAGTTGAAATCACTGCACGTTGTACTATTTAAGACTATTTAAGGTCCGCCAAATTCCAAAATTTTACAGTTAATATGAAGAAATGTACCGGAATGTTCTCGTCTCATCTTTGACATCTTGTCATGGCTTTGTTCCTATGCATTTTCCAAAAACCTACTATTACTACTACTATATTAAAATCTGCTGATTTTCATTTGGTCTTATTTCTGCATTTGGTCAAATGTTTTGTGTACCTCTTTTTTTGTACTGTATGTAACCATATAGCGTAATCATCAAGATTGTGTATCTTTCAGGTGTACAGCAGCATGGAACAACTGTCCCAGCTGGAACAGAAAACCCCTGTCGTGACCCGCCGAGAGCAGAAAGGTCGGCGTGAAGACAAGATGGCCAAGCGTGAAAGTCTGGGCAGCTTCAACATGCGGGATAAAACCTGGAGGACCGGCTCGCCCGAGATGTAAGCGTTTCAGACTAAGCAACTTTTCAGAACCATTAAACTTTGTTCTTCTAATCTTCTTCGACAGGAAGCGTCTGTCCTGCTCTGAGTCTCTGTATATGGAGGGAGACTGCAGTCCCCCCATGGGTGCCCGTCGCAGGTTCTCAGCCCTGATGGACACGCACCGGTTTGCGGCTCCACAGGAGGGCGACGGAGACAACGTCATTCAGAACAGTATTAAAACCCCCAGATCAACAGTAGAAGCCACCACCGTTCCATCCTCACCCAGTGCTAATGAACAACGGGTTGCTGGGAAGGAAGTGATGTCATCAGGGGCCATTAAAGGGACTGGTAAGTTAGAGAAGAGAAACGTGTGAAGTCCTGTAGCCAATCAGATGCATTACATCCAGCAGATAAAATCTCAAGACCCAGAGAGGCATCTGTGCCACAGCCCATACCCTCTGCAGGAGCCGTGTCTCGAGATTTTAGTGCAATTGGTGACTCCATCAACCAGAAAGCGACCAAAGATCTGGTTCTTCGTAGAGCTCGACATCAACAGTTGTCTGTGGATGGAGAGAAACGCAACTCACGGGCTGGAAACAAAGTCATCAAATCTGCATCCGCCACGGCTCTGTCTGTGATGATACCTGGAGGTACAGTCTCTAGACAAACTCTCATTATTAAAATACTAAATCTCTTTTGTAAGCAACAATGAGAGATTTATTGGTCTTACTTTACCTTTTTTGCAGACATTTCTGTCCAAAGTAACTTTCAAATTGAGCAAATTGGGTTAGGTGTCCTGCTCACTGGACATTTCTGTTGTCACATCCTAACGGTCAAGGATTTGAACCAACAGTCTTTTGATCACGGGTCCGACTGTTTGCCAATTGGATGGATTAAATGGTTATAATATTTGTTATACATGGCAACAGCTAGAAATTTTTCCATCATCAATTAATCGGTCGATTAATCGATTAATCAGACCATGTCACATTTATTTTTCAAGCAGTGTGCTATAACTATAAAAAGCACCACAGCTCAATTCAAATCTCAGTTGATTCAATTTAGTTGGAATATTACATTTTTAAAAAGCTAAAATCCCACACCATGCATGTCAAACATTTCTTTTTAATTTACAATGAAACAAAAAAATAAAAATAAAAAAAGATATGAAAGATAAAAAAATAATAAAGATAAAAAATATCTATGATTAGACAATAAAATCGAATCATACTTGTATATAAATATTTAACAACGGTGCATAAGAACAAGAAACAGTGACATGTTGACCTTCACCAGGGTCATATTTACACGTTTCACAGGTTTCACCTTTTCCAATTTCATTTGCATTATTGCACATTGGCAAGATGACCAGGCGAATGAGTTCAAAATGTATGAATACAAGATTAATGTATGTACATTTGCAATTAGTTTAAACACACACCAAAAAAGTCTCAGTTTTTTAATTCAGACGATGAGCAAAAACTGAGGTTGGGAAGTGCTTATTTAGTACGTCCTGCCAGTGTCTGCTTACTGTTCCAAGGTACATGTCTCTAGAACAGCCCCGTTGAATGATGGTGGAGAGCTTCTACCGTAACTCGAAAATTTTAAGTCCTTTACTGATGATTTTTTGCTTTACTCAAATCCTCATTTGCAAGAATCTGCAGTAGATCTTTTCGAAAGTGTGGACACCAATGCAAGTAGCTGCATAACTTATGCCATGTGTCAGACGTGACGTGATAAACGAGATTTGATCACGTACTTCCATCGCCAATTATCATTGATACTAACAATGTGTTGATGAAGCACTAATGTTGTTGATGAATGATTTCTCATGTTCTAGTTGATCAGCTTGGTAGCTCCCCACTGGCCAGTCCCATGTCCCCTCGCTCACTCTCGTCCAACCCTTCGTCAAGAGACTCCTCGCCCAGCCGCGACTACTGCCCCACAGTCACAGTGCCCCGTTCACCCATAACCATCTATCGCTCTGGCAAGAAGTATGGCTTCACGCTTCGTGCTATTCGTGTCTACATGGGGGACTCAGACATCTATAGTGTGCACCACATAATCTGGGTATGATGAGAGAAATGCCAATTCCGTTCCCTTTAACCATATATTATTTGGTTCCACAATTGTTCTTCTATCTTTCTATCACAGCATGTGGAGGATGGAGGAACTGCTCAGGAGGCAGGACTTTGTGCTGGTGACCTCATCACTCATGTCAATGGAGAATCTGTGCATGGTTTGGTGCATACAGAAGTGGTAGAGCTTATTCTAAAGGTGAGGGTTCTTTCTAAAGTGTGTGTAATAGTTGCCTACTGTGTCATGTTGAAGAGTTAACAACAATGACCCATCCCAAATCGCTCTATTCACTTTTCAGAGTGGAAACAAGGTGACCGTGACCACCACTCCTTTTGAGAACACATCCATTCAAATCGGACCAGCTCGAAAGTCTAGTTACAAGTCCAAGATGGCTAGACGCAGCAAGAGGACAGTCAAAGATGGACAGGAGAGGTACGATATTCTTAGATTTTCTATTCATGTCATGCTTCTAGTATTCATCTCTTGATTTGGCTCTTTCTATAACAGCAAAAGGCGTGGATCATTATTCCGCAAAATAACCAAGCAGTCCAATCTTCTGCACACAAGCCGAAGTCTGACATCTCTGAACAGGTCTCTGTCCTCCAGTGAAAGCCTGCCTGGCTCTCCCACACACAGCCTATCTGGTCAATCCCCAACCCAAAGCTATCGCTCAGACTCATCTCACCTTGGTGTGTAAACTGAAACAACCCTCAGTAATATGTACCAGAAGATCATTTTCTTGAATCCATTAATTGTTATATGACTTTTTACGCTGTCCTAGGTGGTTCTTCACAGAGCAGTTCTCCTGCCTCCAGTACACCAAATTCTCCTGCGACCACTCAACATATGAGGCCCAGCTCCCTGCATGGACTTTCCCCAAAACTGCACCGCCAGTACCGTTCAGCTCGGTGTAAATCTGCTGGCAACATTCCGTTGTCTCCTCTCGCTCATACACCATCACCTACTCAGTCTTCACCTCCTCCTTTACCTGGACACACAGTTGGAAGTTCCAACACCACCCAAACCTTTCCCGCCAAGCTGCATTCATCCCCGCCAATCCTACGTCCTAGACCCAAGAGTGCCGAACCACCAAGGTCACCTCTACTTAAGCGGGTACAGTCGGCAGAGAAACTTGGGTCACCTCTTACGTCTTCAGACAAAAAAGGTGGAATCTGCATGATTAGGAAGCACAGTTTGGAAGTCGGGCATTCAGATTTTCGTAAGGATGGGTTTCACTCGGAATTGGGCCTCCAGAGTCTTGTGGAAATTGAGAACGAGAATTTGGCCTCTGTACCATCAACCACAACTCCTTCACCCACCCAGCCACTTTCCTCAACACCTGAAACCGGCATTCTGAAGCCAGTCAGGAAGTTGGGAAGACAGGAGTCACCGTTGAGTAGAGATGCTTTACTCGCTGGGAGGGAAAAAGAACGAGATAAAGAGACCGCTGCTGAAGCAAATTGGTCAAGAACAGGAACAATTAAGGAGACCTTTCATTCCAGTATTGGAAGGGATCATTTGTCTGTGGAAATGGGGAGATCTCCAAGTTCTGATGTACACCATGTGTCATCACCCCAGGATATTTACCTTGCTAAACCTCAGCCGCCAATTAGCAAATCATGTCCAGTTGCATCTGAGCCCAAATTTGGTATAGTTGCCTCCATCCATTCATCTCCATCACCAGTGTCTTCCACCCTGGTCAAGACCACACATTCAAGTATAATCAGGGAAACAGGTAGTCTTGATAGTATGGTTAGAAAGACCACACATAGTCAGGCACTGGTTAACACAAATTCTTCATCCACTTTAAGTATATCAAGTGTTATCAGTAAAGACCTAGTTGATTCCAAATTGTTAAGGGATTCAGGGAAAAAAGAAAATAAACCTGAAGTTGGAAAGACTTTGAGTTCTTCTAATTCTAGTACACCTGTTATTACTCCTAAAACAACTGTTACAGATACATCCAAAGCAAATAAAGGACTAAGTGGCCCAGAGATCCCTAGGAAGGGAGTGTTCGATCCCCAAACTCGAACTTCCGATATCAGGTTAAGAACTTCCCTAATGCCATCCAAAGGCGTTGTCCCATCTCACACATCCCAGACACAGTGTTCTACTTTAGGAAAGCTTAGACAGGACAAAGGTCTAAGTTCAGTTAGCTGCTATCGAGGAACATTTGATTGGGAAGATAAATGCCTTTTGGAGGTTGTTGAAGAGCACTCTCCATCTCCCACTCCTTCACCAACTGGAATTCCTCCTGACCTTTCAAAATCCCAGTCCCCTGATGATAAATTTGCCTTGACTGCTTCATCGTTCTTCACAGGGAAACCTGTTGATTCTAGTAGAGTTGGAACTCAGGACGAGTCCAAGACCAAAGGTGGCACAAAATCAATGGAGTTTACCCAGGCTTGTGCAATAGAAAAAATTGAAGTTGCCTCTGGAAGTAGGGCAAGCCCCAAAGCTGGCATCCCTCAGAAGGTTAAGACTGCCAGTACATCGAAACATGTCTCATGAAAAGTTTGTTGTGAATGAGAAAATGAAATGCCTTTGTTGGTTTGATAAGCGGAGTTTCATGTTTTCAAGCACTTAAATACGTTTCTAGCCAAGGGAATTATGAGACTTAACCAAAACAGGCTAAGATAATGGTTCCGAGGATAATATCATTTTTTTTTTATTGTACACTTGCAGAGAAAACGCAGGTGATTGTATAATACAAGAATCTGTCAGGTTGTTTGTGAGAATGTGAATGTTTGGTGCATGTTTTGTGGTGCTTAAAAAACAAGGTAAAGGATGAAACACCAAGTGCTTTATCAGACTGAATAGTGCTGAGTACTGTGAACATAAATTATCGGTACAATTTATACAAAAAAAGTTACTTTGTCTCCAAAGGCATATCAATTTTTGGGGTTGACACAAGATTACTTAAGCTTCTTTTCTATGTGTTGCCACATAATAAACATGGAAACTGTCAGGTCCAGACCCATCGCCGTGAAGTTCTGAGTAACTTTCAAAAACAGGATGTTGTTTAATAAAATCATCAAGTTTTAGATCCAGTCAACATCAATGCTATAGTAGCTTTATTTTGTTGCCAATGCTGTCGCTCCATGAACATGTTTAAACACCTCTGACCTAAACAATTACAGTTGACATGTCTGTTTTTTTATAATGCAATGCAAATTTAAAATTTACAAGCTTTTCAACACGGTTTTGCTATTGCAAGTTTTTAATTTTAAGTTGTTTTTTATTTTGTTTTTTTTTTTTAATGAAAACGTGTTAAGGACCATTTCCATTTCTACATTGCCTGAATGCAGTGTGAAGAAATAGTGTGCTAAAACCACTTGGCTCCCCCCATGGCAACATTTAGAATGGCACTCAAACTCGCAAAAATTGTGTGCTAATAGTCTGTAAAACTGTGTGAGTGGTTGTGTGAATGTAAATGCCCGTTGGCCACCAGTCTAGAGTGTGTATATTGCCTACAGACCCAGAGTTTCTGAAATTGGCTTCTGTGACCCAGAAATGGAAAAATGGAAAAAAAATTGTAATATGGTAAAGTATGTTATTATTTATTTAAATGTATGTATACTTGAATCTAAACTATTCCGATATTGTAAGAACATCCCAAACTCTCCTTGGTTAGAACAAGCTAATTGATCTGGCAGTGATGACCTCATCAAATCTAAAAGTCAAGGTTTAAAAAGATTGAATAGGCCAGTTATTTTGCTGGTTGATCTAGATTCAGAAAAAGAAAAAAAAAATATCTCCATTTACGGCCATTCCGAAGCCGACAGATGGCTAATCGACAGGCATTAATAAAGACACGGCCTCATTATTCTATTTTGTGGATTAAATGATTGATAATTGAGAAGCATAAGATAATTTATTGCATATATTAGTCAGTTGCTGTTCAACATATTCATTTAATTTATGGTAATAGAGAGAACAGCATTTTGGTAGGATTACAGGGGGCTGGATGGTAAATGTATGCTATAGTTATTCATGCATCAGCTAATGTCACAGTTGTCATGGCAACCCAGAGCCAATAGCTGGGTGTCTGTTGCCTTTTCAGTGTGGTTTGATGCCTCAAAAATTAGAGTTTGTCATTGCTTTCACTTCAGTTTGTGAAAACAATTGATTGTTCTCAACTATAAATCAAAAATCACAAAAATGTCAGGAATAGAAACGGCTTGAACTAATTGGTGGTTAGTTGATGTAAAGTATAAACAATCTGATCAATTTTCAACAGTATTATTAATATTTTATCTTTCATGTTTGACGTCAGGACACTTCAGCCACAAACAAATTATTGTCCTTTAAGACAAGTGGTGCTCGACCATTCACATTTTTTTAACTATAGCAAACGTGACATTGCTGTGAATGTCATACAAAAAATTAAAAGTAGAAGTTTATTTTGTAAATTTCAGTCCATCCTTCTGCATTTTGGAAATTCTGTTCCATCAGAGATATCAGGATTATGTGTACATTTAAAGTTCTAAAATATCAGCATACAGTCCAAACCCCTCTTCTAAACGTGGACTAAATCACCAAATACTTGTGTGATTACATAATCAAAATGTACAACCTTCCAGCCCGTGGGCCTTAGGTTAAGCTTCACTGTTTTCGTCTAATGGAAAAGACATTCTGAATGTTTTTCCACAACCATACCTCTGTATACCACTTGGCTGTTCTGATTAATATAACAGACCCTACAAAATGAAAAAAAAAAACTGAAATGAGAATGGATAATATTAGGATTAAATGTTTTTTTTATTTAAAAGTCTGTTACTTTTAATTAAACTATTGCTGTTTTGTTTTGTTTCATCTCAATCATTATTTCGCTTGTATTTATATCTGTGTTCTCAATTGGCCTGAGTAGTGTGGGAGACTTAGCAGACTGATGCCACCTTGTGGCGATTACAGAATTACAGTTTGAAAGTTACCGAATGGTGGTTACTGTACTACTTTACTGTAGATTACTAAAGTATTCATATAACCATATTTTTCCACTCTGGTTCACATCTTTTACTCTTTCAAATAGATTTTTAATAATCTTAAATTAGGATTTTCTTAGTCCATATAAAACCAATTACGATAGATTTTTTATGGAATTTTAAAAAAGCCCAAGACATATATCAAAGTTATTTATGGGTGAGATGGTGGCATATGCACAGATAGTGTAAAGAGTTTAGGTGATTGTGGTGTTTTATCTGCTGTTCTGACCCTTGGTTTTGATCATAGGCGTCGTTCTTGTACCGCTCTATCACTTTTCCTGCATGAATTATGTTGTGTTGATGGTGACGGTGTCCAAAAGCATCCTCTTCATTTACCTGACTGTTCTAGTGTAACCAATCCTTCAGTAATAAACACTAATGGTCTGTAATGATCAGAGTATCTGTACTTCTTGAACCTGGATGCTAATGTTTACAATATAAATTAGATATTTATATCGCATTTTGTGAAAATTAATCTATACATAATATGGGCAAAATGTCTAGCATTCAACAGTTATTATTTTTTATTTTCCCCCTTAAATGTGATTTTTCTTTTTTTTTTTTTGAAGAATGCACTTTATTAAAGAGTTGTTTTGTGTTCTAACGTCCTCTACATTTCGGTACTTTACTGTACATAATAGCAGCAAAGAACTGAGAACATGGATGAAGTCTGTATCACATTTTTTCTGTTATAAAACTTTTTTGAACAATTGTGTCAAACCTATTCTAGTATTGTGCTAGACTTTTTCTGAAAATCACTTTTACTTTCTGCAACTGTCAGTCGATTGAGGTGCAGTGTATGTGATCTAATAAAGACTCTGTAAAAAACAATGATATACTGGTTTCAACTGATTCAAAAATTAGAATGCTAAAAAATCAATCAGATCCTAATCAGGTGCTTTGTTAATTCAGAGTGGTTCAGTTAATCTGATTAAAAAGACCGGGGTCCTCACATTGTGAGCTATACATTAATAAATAAACGGACCTTTGGCATTCTGAGTGATGTGCACTGGGGAGCTACTGGGGGAAGGGGCAAATCAAAGGGAGGTCCCTGAAACGGGCTTTAAAATTACGCTGATTAATCGGACCACCAGTTAATCAGATCAGCTACACATTCTGATCATATTCTAAAAAAATTCATATAACTACGTATACCCAAGATCATGAGAAAAAAATATCACATATTAAGTATGTGCGTGCGTGCGTGTGTGTGTGTGTGTGTGAGATAAGATAACAGAAAACTAAAACGGCTGTTCTGTTCCCTTAAAAAAAAACATTTTAACTAATTTATTAATTTCCATTGCTTTAGTAAATTACTAGTAATTGTATTAGTAATTTACTAATCTATGTTTAATAATGGAAAGAACACTTACGTTCCATTAACCACGGCTGGGCGTAACTTTGTCCAATCAGGAAGCAGACGCCGTGGATTCTAACCAATAACTAATGTTGATGGGCGGGACGTGGGTGTGTTTCCGCAGTGACAACAGGAAGCAGTTTCATTCGAGTGTGAGTGCTCGCTGACGTGAACGCCATTCATTTTAAAGTGCAGTTCGGCAGCAGAGGGAGATTATACAGGGAGTCGAAACCCATAACTTCAGATAAATCGATGTCAGCCTCTTGAACAGCGCTTGAAGAATCTTGAGGTCGTTTCATGTCGCGCGTGTCCTTGCCAGACTCAGAGACGGCTCGACGCTGGACATCTCCGCTGCCATTTTCACTAGAAATGTGGAAATAATGGAAGGGGCGTCGAACATGCCGGGTCTGACTTAAAGGTAACGCTTAAGCTTTAATAAACACTGTAAGTACGCTGTAACTCCTAATGTACTCACTCTGTGTTGCGGTTTTGTATTAATATCCTCTTGCTGGATGCTAAACTGCAGTTGTTTTACGTTTTAATTATTTTCGCAACGAGTGGGGCACGCGAATCGATTGGTAAACGATTCTAATTGAGCACCCGTTTTAGAACTCAAAAATGTAAAGTTCTGAAACGAAGTGAGACGTTAGTGAAGTCAATTTAGAAGTGTACTCGGCGGCTACGTTCTAATCACATGGCCTACGCTACGTGTAATTCCGGGCATGACTTCTTGGAGAAAAAAATTGCTGCCTTGAAGTTACTGATCCGTGAACTCTGCACTTTCCCGAGCTCACATGATTAAAGCACGTTCTCCCCCCTCTCTTTTTCTCTCTCCGCCCACTTTCTCTTTTTCTCTCTCCCGCTCTCCATTTTTTGCGCCCCCCCCTGCTCTCCCCCCTTTCTCCATCTCTCCCCTCTACGTGTCTCGTTGTTTCTCTAGGATATCTGTCTTGCGCTGTCTGTTATATGGTTATATGGTTTTGTTTATGTATTCATAGTGTCTGTGCAGTGTTATATGTTTGTTAATTTATACATGCTTATTTTTCATATATATGTGTTTATATACTGTATATATAATATTCTTGTTCCTCTATATATATTCTGTCTGCTGTTATGACATGCAATTTCCCCGCTGTGGGACTAAAAGGCTTTTTCATTCATTTAATTCATTGTCCCTTTATTTCTGCTTGTTCAGCCTCCCATTCAATCCCTCATTTTCATGAGCTGATTGCAAAAGAGTCGATTTGCTGTTTTAATGGTTTATTTTAATATATTTTGATGTTTGGTTTGATATGTGAGTCTATATAAAAATATACAGTAGGTGGTACAAAAGGCATGTTTTTCTTTTCGATCTTCCTCAGCCTGAAGATTATGCTGAAATGCTGCAGTGTTCGGCCTGAGCCATGAACTCTGTGTCTCCCAGCGCTGTTCAGTACATAGTGAGCAGTGGCGCTCACGAGGACAAGCCCCTGGGTCCGCAGCCTGATGGTGGCTTCCGAGGAGCTTCTGGAGAGCCAGATGAAGTGGATCGTCTGAAAGCCAAGTTCATGTCTGCCTGGAACAACGTGAAATATGGTCAGTTTTTGTAATTAATGTTGTGTAAGAAGATACAGAACTTCATCCATCTTCCATCAAATAAAGTGTTTTAGACTTCAGATTACTGTTCGCTTGCTGTTTTATTCTGCCGTATTTATGTGAGTTTCACTTGAAATGAGATAAATGCAGAGCACCAATTACAATATGGTTCCTAGTGGCCATATTGACAAACACACACACACACACACACACACACACACACACACACACACACACACACACAAAAACGTGTTTTCAATCTCATTGAGCCTGTTTTAATCTAATCATCCAGCCCATGTAAACAGAGATCTCCATTTTGCTGTTTCCAGGTTGGGCTGTCAAATCAAAGACTACTTTCAACAAGTCGTCTCCTCTTTTTCTCATGGGCCAGTCTTTTCTGTTCAACGGTGAAGGTCAGTCATTTGTCAGAAACCGCACTGTTGTGCATATCTATTCCATATCTTTTCGTAAATGTGACTTTGTTTCTGAATCCTAAAACTATTGTACAACCGCTGCTTTTTTCCAGAAAGTCTTTTTCAAAACTTCAAACTTAAACAAAAAATGTGACCAACAATAAATCATGAGTTTGCCATATTTATTTTTGTGTATATTTATGTTTTGACAAATTGTCTCTTCGAAGTTTGTATTAAGCCCACTGAAAACATGTCAGTTAAGTTTTAGTTTAAAGTTTATCATGTCACATTTTCACAAACTTCTGCGTGCCAAAAGACACAACTGTGTGTAGCCAAATATTTCATCAAGCCATTTGCCTAAAAATAAGCCCTAGTGGACCATAAAGCTCTGATTTGTGTGAAACGACTGAGCATGCTGTGTGTTGCAGACGAAGTGGAGCTTTTCCGGCAAGCGTTTGTGTCCTGCGTGTGGCTGACCTACAGGAGAGAGTTTCCTCAGCTGGAAGGATCCAGCCTGACCACTGACTGCGGCTGGGGCTGCATGCTGCGCAGTGGACAGATGCTGCTGGCGCAGGGGCTACTGCAGCACTTTATGCCCCCAGGTCAGCTTTACATGATTGAATTACTGTTACTGGTCTTATGCAGTGAGAATGTCTAAATACACCATTTTCATTATCTACTCGGTTCAGTGTGGTAGGGGGGGTGTCAGAGGGTCTGTAGCCAATCAACCATTCAGATGATTTTTCAATCATGGAACTCAATAGAATCACTCTGTACTCTAGGCATTTAATCCTTTGTACTGTCAGGAAATCTATAAACATGACAACATACATGCAGAACGGTGACTAAACCTGATTTACTTTTTTTGGTTTGACTTCTTATTGTCTCTGTCTCGCTCTCACTTTTTCTCTTTCTTTTTTTTTTCTCCCACATCTCTTCCAATCAACATCTCATTTACTTATTCTGTTCTTCCTTTTGACTTTGATCCTCTCTTTCTCTCTCTCTCTCTGAGAGTATTGTCATTTCCTTCCTCTCTCTCGTTTTAAAACCATACTGACTTGTTTTCCCCTTCTCTGTCATTTCCTCACAAGCAACCGAAATGTCACAAGCATGAAGATTCTATCTTCATTTAGCTTGTCACAAGCTTTTAAGATTTTGAAAAGAATTTAAACTTGGAAAAATAGTTTTTAAAAAAATATAGCCAAAATTGTATTTTTTTTTCTTATTAAAATAGGAATAGGAAATTATAACTAATTTGCTGTACAATTATCATTTAGTTTATATATTCTTGTTGTCTCTTTGCACAGACTGGAGGTGGAGGGACTGCCATCCTCTGACAGATGTAGATTTTGAGTTCCTGAGACCCTCCTCACCATCCCGGACCACCGGCATATCCCTGCCCTCCTTCAGCTCATCCTGGGGCAGTCCTGTTCCTCAGAGACCACACAACTCAGCCACTCGTCACAGACGGACCCAAGAGCAAAGCACCCCAGCTGACCCTCAGGTAGAGGCTTTGCACCGGAAGTTAGTTTCTTGGTTTGGGGACCAGCCCTCATCACCATTTGGCGTCCACCAATTGGTGGAACTGGGAAAAGAGTCAGGAAAGCGGGCGGGAGACTGGTATGGGCCCTCCATTGTGGCACACATGCTGAGGTGAGAGGAAACTGGCTCTTTAGTTTTGATCATCAGCGCATCTTTAAAAAAAATATATAAAAAGCAAAGTCAAATCTAAAAGTGCTTTAATTGTATTCCAGAAAAGCAGTGGACCGAACCTGTGAGATGGAGAACCTGCTCGTGTATGTGGCTCAGGACTGCACTGGTAAGTCAGATGTTCTCCTGTGACATTTCCTAAGTACGTAAATGTTCACTTTTGTTTTTCTGGGCAGTGTATAAAGGAGATGTCCTGCACTTGTGTGAATCGGCTCCCACACAAGAGCCATCACAGTCTGGCAGCATGGGATGGAAATCCGTCATCATTCTAGTGCCAGTGCGTCTGGGAGGAGAAGCGTTAAATCCTTGTTACATCGAGTGTGTAAAGGTTTGTGAAACGTTCAGCATAGGTCTAAAACAATGAAAAGTTGCGCAGCTACTTTTATGAGGAAACTTGCATTCCGCAATAATGCTTGCAAATGTAATTCCGTAATAATCTGGGGGAATTTGCAAAATGAAGCAGTTGCGTTGCATGTTAAGAAATCTATAATCATGCTGAACTTGTTTTTTAGAGCATTCTCAAGCTGAAATGCTGCATTGGCATTATTGGTGGGAAACCCAAGCATTCTCTGTTTTTTATTGGATTTCAAGGTATGTGTCTCATGAGTTTTTCTTACTGATTGGACGTTGAAGTATTTTTTTTCCGTTCTCTGATTGGCTAAACATTCTGATCTGTCTTCAGATGAGCAGCTGTTGTATCTAGACCCGCACTACTGTCAGCCGGTGGTGGACGTCACTCAAGACAACTTCCCTCTAGAGGTGAGACTGGAGGCATGATGGTTTGCTTTTGTAAATAAAGGTTAAGAAGTTTTGGAATTGAAGGTGTATTTTTTTTTCTTTTTTTTTTCTCCAGTCATTTCACTGTAACTCACCCAGGAAGATGAGTTTCAGCCGCATGGACCCTAGCTGCACCATCGGATTCTATGCACGAACCAAAGCAGATTTTGAGCATTTGTGCTTCATTGTCAGTGAAGTGAGTATGAATGTTAATTGTTTAATTGTTGTAATTGTTTAATAAATGTCATATTTAAAAAAAAAAAAAAAAAAAAAGATTTTACAGCCGAAACTGTTCTATATTGTAATTTTCTATATACTGTACTGTTTGTACATACTGTAGATGCACAAACTATTTTATTTGGTACCTGGTTCTTATTTGCAATCCAATGATTTACAATTAAAAAACAATTCTTTTTCATGTATCGTGTGTTATGGGATTTTTTAAAAAAAATTGCCTTACAATATTCAATACATACAGAAAAGGTTTACAAATTGTTTTAATAAAAACATATTACTCAAATCATATATATGTTTTTATTCTAGGCTTTATCGTCCTCCAAAGAAAAGTATCCCATCTTTACATTTGTGGATGGTCGGGGGCAGAACTACGCACTGCAGGGGCCAAGCGGAGAGTCCGGAGAGACCCCAGCGAACATCTATTCCTGCCACCGACTGAGCCGGAGCAAGAAGAGAGGAAGCGCAGACGAGTTTGTGCTGCTTTGAGTCTCGGTTTTACCCAGCATTGCAATTTTTGGGTGAGATGTGTAATGAAAATGGCCATTTCAAAGACTGTTTCAGAACTGTGTGAATGACAGTTTGCTACAGAATCACACAACACATTTCTTAACTGAATTGTTTAAAAAAAAAAAAAAAAGGATTAAAACTCCAATTAAAATGTTCATGGAACTTGGTTCATGAAAATTGAGTTCTGATAGCAAGTTATATGGAACACGAGAAATCGGGTATAATTAATGTGATCTGGTTACATAAATGTATCAATTTTAGTTGTATAGAAATTCTCTGGAAATTTAACAGAAAAATTATTCTTCAAGTTTGTGTGTGTGTGTGTGTGTGTGTGTGTGTCTTTTATCAATTTCAAGTTTGTTTTTACACATTTACTGGATTTATTTTCAGTAGGAATTTCACATTTCTGAATCGCTCGTATTCTTTGACAATTCAAATCATTACCAGATCTGATTATAGCGATTAAGTTATTCACTTATTTTTCTATAAATTCAATACAAATACAAATTAAATACAAATAGGGCAGGGTGGCCAACCCGTGGCTCTTGAGCCTCATGCGGCTCTTTAACTAGTTTCATGCGGCTCTTCAGGAGCTTTCACATGACATGAGTCAAATATGCACACAATGTTAACTGTTGAAAAATTACTTATATTATCATGTAGGTGTTTTTTTTCTTTTTCTTTAAAGCTGGCTGAGCAGAGGTGTGCGTTTGCGTGCGTGCATACAAGATTAAGGAATGGTTGTTAGGATGATGTTTATGTGTGCCCATGTGTATGATGTGGCTCTTTGCAGTAACACAGAAAAAAACGTAGTCTCTGACTAGTTGGCCACCCCTGAAATGGGCACTGTTATTCGCTGTTCTGCTTAATTTGTGTTTAACATTATTCACATTCACTAGTTTTATTAGTTTACATTTTGTTTCCCCATTTTTAGAAATTTTAATTGAATGAAATGTGTTTTAAATCTCATGTTCATTGCCAATTACTGTATATTCATTACCATTTTTATTGTCCTGATTGAGTGTTCATATTTTTACCAGTTCAGATTCATACTAAATCAGATTCAGTAGTGATTCACATTTATTATTGGTTTAGATGTAATTGTGTGTCTGATTTTTACTGTTTCTAATCCATTAGAAAATCACTATAAATTACCACAATTTACTAATTAATTGATTCATATTAGTGGTTAACCTCACGCCATCTGTTTTTCACACTATACATTATGAAGGTACGTGGATCTACTAAGTGCTTTTCAGCTGGAGGAGTTGTGGGTAATTATGAACTGAAATGACTGTTTTGTCGTGTTGTATGTGTATGAACTGAGGGTTCTGATGTTGTTACTGATGTAGGTTTTACATTGTATTTAATAGATTTTTCTTATTTAATAGTATGTTTTAATGTCACCACAGTCGCGCCTTTGTATTATCTGGAGGACATTGTGGCATTGAGTTTGATGCTTTAAGCTGTTTATTTAATAGAATTAGTTTTTTTTTCTTTTGCAATTTCTGGCCGAAAAGCTGAGCTGTTACTGCATTCTATTTAAATCTGTGCAAATGCAATTGTATGGTGTGGTTTTGTTTACTTGTCTGTTTAAAGATGCACATGGTGATGTTGAACTGCTGTCTCTTTTTGAACAATCTGGTTTTTGCTGTCTTTTTGAATCACGTGTTGATTCTATGACCTCATTGGACTCGTGGAAACTTTCTTACACCTCTGTTTTTTATTCCTGAATTGGATTATGGAAATGATCGAACAAACTGGTGACTTCAGACACCTAATTGTCTACATGGACAATAAAAGTATGAGTTTTCATATTTCATATTTGTAGTGCTTCATTACGGGTTCAAGCCCGCAGGGTAAGAAACTCCGAAAAAACAGTCCACTTACTGTGGATTTTACTTACAGACAGGAAGTGAGATAAAAATGATGTCTTTAACTTCTACACCCAGATGTGTAAAGAGTACTTAAAATCCATACTTGAGTAAAAGTATGAATACCTAACTGGAAAATTAACTTCTTTATAAGTCACAAGTCACAGATTCCTAGAAGACTTGATTAAAAGTTCTAAGTATCCAAATTTTAAAAAAGCTTACCTATTTTGCTCATACTGAATTTAGGCTCAAGAAAACCAAGAAACACCTTGTCAAAGACAAGAAGCCCTTTTTTGAGGGTTTTAGTTACTAAAATAGAAATGAAAGCCTCAATGTTTCAAAAAAGGGGAAGAAAATAGATTGAAATAGAATTAAAAAGTCTGTCTCAGTCAAACTCTGCAACAGTCAAAAGTCAGCAAAAATGTGCAACTGCTAATTGACGTGATTACACTCATCAATAGCATCCAGTACCTTCAGCACCCTGCAGATGGCAATATTGCCTCATGTGCCCAAGAAATTAAACTGCGGTAGAAAAAGATAAATAAGCAAAAAGTAGCCAAAAATACGAAAGTAACAAAAGTCCATTTGCTAAGTCTTTAGCTAAGTTCAAGCTGAGTCAAAGTTTGATGCTTATGCATATGATAAGTATGCATTAGCTTGTGCTTTTCATGACACATCGATAAAACTGAAACCCAACCAATACTGCTCTCAGCAATTGTTACAATCTTGTTAACAATATCTCAAACTATGCCTTATGAACCAAGTTTATATTTATTTTCAAAAAATGTATTATGTTATAAAAATTCTAAAATTACAATTACATTAATTATATTAAATAATATTTATGGCTGTAATTAAAGTACGTAATTCACAGTCACCCAATGTGCAGCAATTGCATTTTTTGAGGCTTTTGTTTCGTGTGGGCCGTTGGTGACGTGACTTTTATTTTAGATCGCGCTGAAGGGTTGGGCGGGTGCCCACGTCACGTCACTTCCGTCAGGTCGAGGACAGCAGCAGCGGAAGCGGCGGCGCTGACAACAGGGCGGATTCACCGTGTCTGGAGAAACATGGACAGTCAAGGGAGAAAAGTGGTGGTCTGTGACAACGGAACCGGGGTGAGTTTATTAGCACAACCCCGACGAGTCTCTCAGAACCTGGCGGAGGTCGTCTGTTTAATTCGACGGCGTTTTTGAGGGATTGAATGAGATGGATGCAGCGGAACAGGAAGTGATCTGAGGCAGCTTAATTTTACTCTGTAATTCTCGGTGGCTTTACACACGATAAGAAATGTTTCAAATGTATAGTCAAATACACATTTTACTCAGTATTCACGCTAAAAGGGGAATTCGTGTGCATTTGTATGCTTTGCAGAAACGACTGTGCCGTGACGCGATTGTCACCACACAATCGTTTTCTTTCATATAAACCCCTTGTTTGCTCGCATGTTGACGAGATTGCGTGTTTTACACGTTCATAACAGTTTTGTAGTTGTGTTTCTGTTTGCGGAAAGAAAAGCTAAAGGTCTGAACCTCAACTTCCGGGTTCTGAGTCTCACATCTGGCCGAGAGGGGAAGTGACATACGAGACAAACCACTGAAACATTCCTGCATATCTTATCGTCGTCATCATCAATAATGTTTTGACTAATAATCATTTACCAACAATGGAATCAAAATCCTCGAAAAACGTTATTTGAAATACAGCTTGCTGAGCGACATATATCATTATTGGTTTTATTCATTATCCACGAGTTTGTCTCAAAAATGTTTTAAAAAAGTTTGTAAAACTTCGATTTAAACCAATATTGTTTATGTTTAAATGTTTACTTTAATCTTATGTTGACAAGACACAGTATTGTATTTTCTATGTAAGCTTATTTAAAATGTTGTATCTGTCATGAAATGGCCTCCTGAAGCAGAAATGGAAATACACTAAATTATAAATCAATCAATAAATCATTTTCATTTGTAAATAATAATAATATTATTATGAGTATTTGTAGGGCGCTTTTCACAGTTTTAACTGTCTCAAAGCGCACAACTGTCTCAAAGTTTAAAAGAACAAGTTAAACAACTGTTAAACAACTGTTTAAAAGAGACTTGCCAAAAATAATTATGCCATTTTTTTTGTGTGGAAGCCAAGCATGGATTGTCTTAACTTCGTTGTTTCTTTCAGTTTGTAAAGTGCGGATATGCCGGATCAAATTTCCCAGAACACATTTTCCCAGCTCTGGTTGGGCGACCCATCATCCGTTCCACCGCCAAAGTGGGAAACATTGAGATCAAGGTGAAATCCCTTAATCGTTTTCATTCCTTAGTTTCCGCAGTGGCTGGAGACGTTTCCTCCTTTCGGATTGTGATTGAATTGTTTTTGTCCTGTTGCTCTCTTGATTTATCTTATTCTTTGTCCTGGAACATGGAGCCAATCCCATTTGAGAGACACAGCCAGCCAATTACAGAGCGAGACACTTGCAACAAATAAAAACATATTAAAGACTTTTTAAACAAATATAGAGTTAATAATGCAAGGATAAAGATTATTGAGACACAGAATAGAGCTAAGTACTACTTACAGCGTAAGACCAATTCTACCTCTTTCTGTTTTTATTTTCTGTTTTGTTTTCCTTCTGAGTTTCTGTAGGATTGTAAAAGGATGGTAAGTAGTTTGTCTGCGTGTGTATGTGTGCTTGCGTACGCTAGTGTGTATACTGCCAGATCTAAGCTTGAGACGATTGTTGTTCAGAATAATACAGAATGGCATTTTGTTCTCACACTGATCTTGTTGATATTTGAGTAAAGTTTGCTAGTTTGCCCAGAATGCATTGCTTCAAACTGACAGAAATGAGGTTACTTTGTAAAACAAAAGATTTTTTGATTCTTTCACGTTGTTGCAGAACAATTACGTTTTTTATAATGACTTACTTGATTGTGTATTGATTGCTACATTTTCTGGTTTACCAAGAGCTGCTTTCATTCGTTCTATTTAATTGACAAAGATCCATTTGTGACTTTTATTTTGGAAAGCATGGTGAACCTAGCTGATCGTGTGTTCAAACACTTAGGATTTGAGCTTTCAGACAGCATGTTTCTATAGTTGATAGGCAGAGTTTGTTGAGCTTGACCTCTCGTGACATGACCTCTCAGGACCTGATGGTGGGAGATGAGGCCAGCGAGCTGCGCTCTATGCTGGAGGTCAATTACCCGATGGAGAACGGGATTGTGAGGAACTGGGACGACATGAAGCACCTGTGGGACTACACTTTTGGACCTGAGAAACTCAACATCGATTCCAGAAACTGCAAGATCCTGTTGACCGAGCCGCCCATGAACCCGACCAAGAACCGCGAGAAGATCATTGAGGTATCGTCTGGTGTTTGGTTCGCCATTGGAATGCGGTCTGATGCGAGGCCTGTGTTGTGGTCTCTCTTCAGGTGATGTTTGAGACTTATCAGTTCTCGGGGGTTTACATCGCCATTCAGGCCGTGCTCACTCTCTACGCTCAAGGTAGTCGCCAGTTTCACTTCCTTTCATGTTAAGGAAATGTATTAATAGCAACATAATATGACATATGTGAGAATCAGTTATAATAGTTTATCTCTGTCTTTACAGTCATTTAGCAGACTTGATGACTTTTTTGCAGAGTGAAATGAGCAAAATGAAAAATTGCTTTTTCAGAGCAACATGAAATGTATAAAATTTCTTTTATCCGGAGCAAATTACAAAATGCGAAGCATTAGAAGAAATTGTCATAAAAGGAGTGATTGTTTGTTCCAGAGGAGGTCAACTAGCTCTGGTCACTGACAGTGCTGTCAAAAGTGGTCACATCCATTACTCAATTACGCAAGAAATATAGATACTAGAGTTAAAAAAGACTTCTGTGGAAGTAAAAGTGTCAAATTAACAATTTTATTCTAGTAAAAGTACTGGTTTGAGAACTACTTAAAGTATAAAAGTAATGCAAGGAACAAATGCCATTTCAAATGATATTTTTAATGGTATATGGCTATATTGTGATATTAAAAGGTTTACGTATATATTTACATTGAAAATTAATGTCTTATTACAATGGAAGCACATTAAAGAACCATATATGCACACTACTAAGCATTATTGTGTTTCAGAGTCGTTCAAATATGACGACTACTATTGTAATGGTGAAAAGTAACACTTCAGAAGCTTGTAATCAATGACCTTTATTGGAGTGATGTGACAAAAAAACACAATTTAAGTGCAGAACAGGTGTCAAAGATTTACCAATGGCAAAAGCAGCTGCTTCTCAAAGTTCATGAGTCATTGGGCCACAGACAAACAATTTGGTGTCAGAGTGATGCGTGTTTATTCAGCTCATCCAACGACAATCAAGTATACCGTAACCGGATGGCGCAATTTTTCTGGATGGTTTTGTGTTTAAGATTGATGACAACACAAAAATAAAACTAACCAGGGAAATAGGAGTAATGTGGCTATTTTTTTTAGTAATGTGTTTAATTTTTTTATGTAAAAAGTACAGATGTTTGCATAAATGTTATTAAAAGGGGAATAAATTATTGTAACTCAAGTAAAGTATAAAACTCAAGTAAAGTATAAATAATTATAAATAAGTATAAATAAGAAAGTATAAATAAGTTCTACTGAAGAAAAGTAACTTGAAACCTCTCGTTATAGACGACGTGAAGGATAAATGACATGCATGTCTGATAGGGACTAATAAAGGTTCAATTATTATTATTATTATTATTATTATGTAGTAGTCAGTGGCAGTTTAACAGATGCAGAGATGGCTGTATATATTCACTTTTGGTGTGTGTTTGGTACAGGTCTGCTGACCGGGGTGGTGGTCGACTCTGGGGACGGGGTCACTCACATTTGTCCAGTGTATGAAGGATTTTCTCTTCCTCATCTCACTCGCCGTCTGGACATCGCTGGAAGAGACATTACACGCTACCTCATCAAGGTCTGTTCAACTCTCTCCTCTCTTATAAAAACATCAATGGTAGGATAGATTTTCTTTATTGTCATTCTTAAAATGTATGATCTTTACTCTCCTTCCATGTATATCTCACACCATTTGTTCATCTCATTTCATCTGTTTACCTGTCATCCAATTTTTTTTTTATCATTTTAGCTGACCTCCATCTTTTTATGTCTACCCATTCATCACCCTTACCACCTTACCCTTATTAAAACTTTCTCATCATTCCATCGTCATTTCATATCTCTATTTGTTCTATCCCAACCTTTAAATTCTTAATCAATCGATGGGTGAATAAATAGATAGTTGTTTGCCTTTATTCTGCTTTATGAGTTAATTTGTTTGTATTAATTGCTCTTTTATTTCCCCTTTATCACCTCTCTGTTCATTCTTCTTTCTATCTCTTTCCCTCCATTCATGAATCACTTAACATCAGGATATTCTTAACACTGCAGTCTTGTCTTTCTCCAGCTGCTGTTGTTGAGGGGCTACGCCTTCAACCACTCTGCCGACTTTGAGACGGTGAGGATGATGAAGGAGAAGCTGTGTTACGTGGGCTACAACATTGAGCAGGAGCAGAAGCTTGCGTTGGAGACCACCGTGCTGGTGGAGTCTTATACGGTGAGAAATAGATGCCAGGAACTGCCACAAGGGGGCAGCATGAGTTGCGGCTTCTTACTCCTTTTACCCCACTGCTTTAGCTGCCTGATGGCCGGGTGATTAAAGTCGGAGGTGAGCGGTTCGAGGCTCCAGAAGCTTTGTTCCAGCCTCACCTCATAAACGTGGAGGGAGTCGGGGTGGCCGAACTCCTCTTCAACACTATCCAGGCAGCAGACATTGACACCAGGTCAGTTAAATGTACAAACGTTATTATCTGAGAACAAATCTCTGTGTGTGTATATGTAATGATTTTAAAATAGTTTAGTTTATAGATGTGTGTGTGTGTGTGTGAGTGAGTTCAGTTTTGGTCAATTTAGATTTGCCGGTGTGGTTCTAAAGAGCTGGGAGGAAGTTTTGATGCTTACGTTTTTGTCGTCTCTGTCTCAGGGCCGAGTTTTACAAGCACATCGTTTTGTCCGGCGGCTCTACGATGTATCCGGGCCTTCCGTCTCGCCTGGAGCGTGAGCTGAAGCAGCTCTACCTGGAGCGGGTGCTGAAGGGAGACGTGGACAAGCTCTCGGTAACAGCGCATCTCTTGACATGAATATTGAATCTGAATACAAATATATATTTTTATTTAAATATTTAATTGTATTTAATTTAAAATTTGGTGATGCATCTACTTCTGTTTAAATCTGTATTTGTCTTATATTTTACCATATTGTTATGTTATATATTATATTATATACTTATAATATTGTGTGTGTACATATAATAATATATAATATACATGCTTGTGTATATACACAATGTTTTCTTGTGTAATGAATATACGCATACTAATACATTTACATCATTATAAAAATATATGGAATTGGGGAAAAATTTAGAAAATAAGGTTTAAAGAGTGTACATTATGACAAAAAAAAAGATCTAATGGTTGGAAAAAAAGAAATTATAGGAAAAAAATAACAATTTGAGAACGTTTAGATATTCGCCAGATATTCAAAAATAATTCATGAACCACCAAGGGGCGACATTCATCTATAAAAAAACTGCAAATAATTTTGGTTTTTTTTAAAGATTTGTCAGGTCATTGATACCTTTTAACATTGTTCAGATCCAAGTGTTATTGTGGAAATATTTCTCTATTTTATTCTCCCCACTCACATTTCACACCTTTGAGTTGGTCATGGCATTTAAGTGTTGTACTGATTCGGCTTCCTGTGGTGTTTGTAGAAGTTTAAGATCCGCATTGAAGATCCACCACGCCGTAAACACATGGTCTTTTTGGGCGGAGCTGTCCTGGCGGACATCATGAAGGACAAGGACAACTTCTGGATGACCAGAGAGGAGTACCAGGAGAAGGGCACGCGGGTCCTGGAGAAGCTGGGTGTCACCGTCAGATAAATCACGCCTCACACTCGCGCACGCACAGGACGCCATTTTGGTAGCGTAAACTAAACGCCGATGTGAGAAACGTACCAGATTTGTTTGAACTTCTTTATGCTCTTTGGTTTAAGATTTATACCAGATGATGTTTGAACGCAAATCAGTGCTTTAGCTCACTAACTAGCTGTTTATGCTGCCAAAATGGATCCTCAAACCACACGTTGTGTATCAGCATATCTTGTAATTCTGTTGCCGTAAGTCCGAATATTTTTTTTTTTATAAATCAATTTGAGAAAGAGAAACGGATTGGGATATAAAGTACCTTGCTGGTGTCACAAACAGAGGGTTAAATAATGTATTTTAAGAAAATTCTTCATTAAGACGGTGTTTTGTAATAAGAATAAGAAGAAAAAAACTGCGACAAACGTTGCTGCAAAAAAGAATGAAGAACAAACTAACGGCCAAACGCACGGTTTGAAGGCAGGTCGCTGTCGTCTGTTTGCTTTTACACGCCGCTCGCCATCTTCTGGGTTTTTGTCGCCATTTTCATTGTGAATAGACTGATAAAGAGAAAAAAAATTCAAGTTTGTCATCCGAAAAGTTTGACAAGGAAAGTGTGAACTTTTCACCGCAGTGTTTGCCAATTGTTTTTTTTTTTTTTTTTTTTTTTTTGTCAATGGTAACAAGTTGAATCAAACATTTTAAAAGCGCTAATTAGAAATGGAATAAAAATGCAATACAACAATATTCATCGGGGTTTTTTTCTTCCACATTTGTGTATATTAGAGACAAATACAGTGCGTTATTCAGGGAAATCTCTATTTTCACCATTATTTTAAATTTGATTATTAATGTCATTTGTAATTTGATCATCAATTTCTTTATTCTTAATTTTTTTTGTCAGTTAGGTGAAATGCCACCAAGATTCGCTTCCTTTTTTCGCTTCTTTTCGTTGTTCTTTCTCTGGTGTTGACATCAGCGGACTTTCACATTTGTGACCTAGATGTATTCTTCCTTTTACATTTTATGTAACATTTACATTTATTTACCAGCGATTCTTTATTGCGCGTTAAACAACTTTCTTGTGTTTCTTTTCTTTCCTCCTGTCTTTTTTTCCCCATTGTATTTGTTCTTGTCCACGTAATCTTTCAGTTTGTGATTGTTTCATGTTTTCCAGGACCTAAACATAATTTTGCGCTAGCAACTTAGTATTGCGCCTTTTTGTTTTTGCGTTTTATAAAACCTTTTTTATTTCTACATATTTCTTTTTATTCTATGTGGCCTAGATCTTTTGCCGCCGCGATCGGTTTCAGTGGCGGTTGTACAAGAAACATACAAATGCTTGTTTTTCTTTCTGAATCGAGATTGGCTTTTTCGTCATCGACGTTCGTATCTTTTTCGTCTCGTAGTTAAACTCGTCTAACAAAAGTTATCGATAAATTGGAATTCACGCGGGAATGATTCGGGAATTGTGTTTGCCGTAATAAGATGACGATGGTGTTGTGCTTGTGATGGCCGTCTGCTCACGGATGTTTCGGTCTTTGGCTTTTTGTTTTGCACACACGGGTCGAACAAAATGGCCGCTACATGGATTCACTCATACGCATTCTTCCAGTGCCAAGTTTGGGTGTTGTAGTCATTCTTTTTGTTTGTTTTCTGCTTTACGGTTTTGTTTGCAGTGTATCGCCAGACAACTGGTTTAAATAAAGAAATCTGGTTTATACCTCCTGGTCAAAGTGAGTCTTCAAAGTGAAAGTGTGTTTACATGCTGATTTCCTTCATGTGTAGTTTTAACTTTAAAATTTAATTTGCCTTAGTGAATTTCCACATGTGGTACACACAAAAAACAAAATCAGATGTGTATGCGTGAAATGTGAATATTTGTTTTTTTGTATGTATTAGGGATTGGACTTTTATCTTTTCTCAAAGTCAGATTGGGTCCTTGACCATTTTTTTTTAACATTATCACAAATGTGACGTTTTTGATAATATTTTTGAAGGTAATGTGATATTAAATATGATTTCTAATATGAATACAGCTATAAAGCCGCAAGGGTTGTCATTTTTAAGAAGCCTCTCAATTATTTTTAGATTTTTGTAATCAAGATTAGATTGTTATACATATTTGCGTGTATGCGTGTATGTGAATGAATGAAAATGCCTTCCCCACAACGGGGAAATTGCATGTCACTATAGGAGACAGAATATATAGAGGAACAATATATATGTTAGTGTGTGTGTGTATATATAAACATCTATCTGAAAAATAAGTAAATGAAAATGCTTAAATAAACATAAACAACACTGTACACACACTATAAATAAATATATAAACATAACCAAAACCATAAAACACTGCACATATAATGAACATTAACAACAATATGTATATATGTTACAATATATATTACAATATATGTGTAATAATGTTTTGCATTTAAATGTGTGTGTGTGTGTGTCTCCTTCACATTTGCTTCCAAATGTCCTGTCAGACTCTATGGGCCCTAGGTAAATGAGTCTGAGCCCTGCTGCGATAGCACAAAGCTTAGATATGAACCCAGGGAACCCACAGCAGCAACGTCTGATCCGACGAATTTATAGCCCACCGTGGCCGTGGCCAAATGACCGGCCGTACGACCCGAGGGGACGAGAACATCCAGCGCACAACGAGCCGATTCACCGCCGTGTGGAATGAAGCACAGGCTTGTTTACTATCAGTGTCATTATGCAACTGCATCGTGAGCAGATTTCAAAGGCTTGTTTGAGGGTCCACACTGATGCATGATGGGAGTTGGGTACTTAAAATATGGAGTCTATTAGATAGAAGTTCATTTAATCAGTGTAGCTCTTCAATGGATTTTGAGCCAGTCTTCTAGCAGAACAGTGGCCTGGTCACGCGATGCTGGTGAAGGGAAGGGTTTCCCAGTGGTGTAAAGTACTTGAGTAAATGGACTTTGTTACTTTACTTGAGTATTTTTGATGCTTTGTACTCTTGCATTTCTTGGGCGGATGAGGTGAGATCGCCATCTGCAGGGTGCACATAGGTACTGGTTGCTATTTATAAGCTAAATCACTTTTTTCATTTTAAATTTGACCCAGACCGACTTTTTTTTTTTTTTTCTCTCTTTTTTGTTCAGCGATTTTGAAATGTTGAGGTGGTAAATTTCATTTCTAACAAATTGTAGCGTTGGAAAAATTGGAAACTTTTACTACGTACTGGTACTACAACATTTACTTGTCTTGTTGAAATTGGTAACTTGTTATGGTGTATATTTTTCATCCGTACGACATGGTCTTCGTACTTTTACTCAAGTATGGTTTTCAGCTACTCTTTACACATAACTTGCATTTTCTACCCACTTTTCCATTTCTGGGGTCACAAGGAGCAGAAACTCTGGGCCTGAGGTATTAAACGCCCTGGAATGGTGGTCAACCATGGATTGAACCTGAAGTCTGACATGGGCAAGAGAAGCCAAAGCTTTGGCTGTGTCAGTCCGGCTCTGCGTATTGACCTTGTGGAGCCCCCGACAAACAGGAATATAGTTGGAATATAAGACAGACAGACGGATGGATTCAATCATCGATCTTCTGGCATTGAAGTTAAGGGAAGGCTTTGTGATTGCAGTAGTGCTTAAGAAGGAAGACACATGCTTTTTTCCAACGGCAAGTCTATCAGATCCAAATCTGTTTCCCATCATTCTCTCTGCCGGCGAAGAATAGCTCCGAGCCGACCGGCTGCTTTCCCAGTTCATCCGTCTGTGGGATCCAATTCTTCAGACGTGCTGGAATCGGAAGCTGGAGTCTCCATGTCTACAGACCCACCTCGGCCTGATAATTGCTGCTGGAATTAAACAAACAAGGGTGTGAACGGGGAGCGAGACAATGCCCGGCCGGCCCCATCTTTCCTGCAAACACACACAAGCACGCACGGTCCTTTCCGAGGAGAGCGCCACTGTTCCCACCCGTCTCGCTCTTGTCTTTGAACATCTCCGCTTCCTCGCTCGCCCTGCACTTCACACAGGCTTTGTGTCCAAGACTCTTGCATCGTGGGAATGATGGGGAACTTCTTACTGAATTAATAAAGCAGCTAAACCGTATAACTTGTTAGTTCGTTTAGAAAGACAAAGTAAATAAGAGTTAACACTTATTTTAAAGAGGTGTATGTAAACCACTTTGCATGTTGAGTGTGTGTGTGTGTGTGTGTGTGTGTGTGTAGGTGTGACAGATTAAACAAGGAACTGCAATCATTCCTCAGATTGTGGACCATGACAGACATTATGATTTGTTAGAATTGAAGATTAATTTGGATATTAATGTAGATTAAAAATAGATTAATCTTTATTTTAAAACCGTATCTATGACCAGCTCTAGTATTGCATCACATTTTGATTTGCGCTTTATGAGATGGCATGGCAGGTTAGCCTGCTGGAAGATGCTACACAGTGGTCATAATGGGCTGAAAGCTCATGTAGGCTGTGGCATTGTCATGACGCTCAGTTATTACTATAAAACATACCTGACACAATACTCAACCACCAGCCTACACGATGGGTCCATGGGTTCATGTTATTGCCACAGTCTGACCGCACCATCTGAATGTCGCAACAGAAGACCAGGCAACATTTTTTTCATTCTACTGTTGTTAAATGAAAGTGCACTACAATTTGCACAGGCTCACCAACTTGTTCTTATCTGACAGGGGTGGCACCCTGTGTGTTCTTCTGCTGCTGCAGCCCATCCACCTCAAGGTGTGTTCAGAGATGACCTTCACACTTCAGATGTAACCAGTGGTTATTTCAGTGCAACATTTGAACCTCCTTCGTTAAAAAAGGAGCCAGAACGCTCGTTGCCAGAACGCGTCTGTTAACATACTGGATAATGTGTATTTTTATTTATTAAAATTATTGTTTAATGATCAAAATATCATAAGAATGAGATGTTTTTGGTTGTATGCCCGCCATATAATGACAAGTTTCACGTATGTACAGTATGTCTTAATATGGGAAACACAGGGCACGTCACTCATTCGGACCAGTCACTTATTACTACCAAATGATGCGGTCCAGATTGACTAGACCACAAATACTTGTGTGTTTAGAAAAATAAGTTGTTGCTCGGACAATAAATGAACACACGCATGTTAAAACGTCTTTGTAAGTTATATTAAATGTAAATGCACATTTGTTCAGTTGACAGTCGACTGATTTCTGTGGAGATCGAAAACTTTTACGGGCTATTGGCAACAGGAAAGTGAACACACACACAAAAAAATATTAGAGATACACACATACATACATGTTTATAAAAAAACGCCAAGCAGCTAATTCAGGCACTTTCCTTTAATCTCAGAAGGTTCAGGAGCATCAGACAGAAGATCTCACTCTCTCAGGCCGTTAATACAAAAATAAAACTGCTCTTCTGTCCGAAGCAGAGGACAGACACCAGAGAGACGGACACACAGAACATACGACAGGAAACGTCGCCACTACTAGCACAGTGTTCACGCGTTTGAGCATTTCTGTGAAACACTCAAGACAAAGGCAAGAGAAAACCGATTTCCACGACCTGTAGGACACCACAGATAATTTGAGGCTGGATTTCTTCATAAACGCATACATCCAAAAAACAAATTCATACAATATGTACAACCAGAGTGTGTTGTGTGTGTGTGTGTAATGGCCAAAGCAAGAAGTGCAGTTGAAGCTGAAAAACTTTGACTGTAACACACACACACACACTGTAAATTCCCATTTATTGCAGTAGTTACACTCTATAGCCTCCGTGAACTGTTAATCCGTCAATCGGACACGTCTCTCTCACACACACACACACACACACACCGCAACAGGTTCAGCTGCAATAAACGCGTATATAATAAAAATAGTGCAGCAGTTGCTATTAAAGTAGGTATATTTGGGGCGATTTCCAACTATTCTGGATTGTTTCCTCACTGGAAGCTTTAGAACGTAACCATGGCGATAAACCGGAGCCGACGTTCTAGAATCCTTATTCCTGACCAACTGGAGACAGAACGATTCCAGTTGTAATTTGAGTATTTATAGCTTGAGCTAAATTTAGAACCGGTAAAACATAGTGCATCGATGAGAATAACGGATCAAATGAGATCCGAAGCTGAAAGAGAAGAAACGCTCACGACACTTATAAAAGTCAGAGGGAGTTTAGATCAGACACACACACACACACACACGGGTTTGGCTAGCGATGCGTTTGCAAACACCGTTAAAAAGTCACTTCTGGTTTGGTTCCATCCCACAGCTCCAGGATTCCTCTGGTTTGGGAGCGAGACCCGGCCACTAACAGACCCAGGAGGAAAATCACGTACAAAACCGCCATTTCAAGCACAAACAGGACAGAAGGAAGAAACACCCAAACCTTCCGAGAACACGAGCATAAAAATATAAAGTACCTGGATTTATATATTCATATCTACATATATTTATATATACTTTTCATATATAAATGAATATTTATTGTGTAGTCTTGTTTTTTTTTTTTAATATGTAATGGAAGCTGAGGGTTACTGGTTTAAAAAAAAAAAACAACTGGAAATAAAAACCAGGAGCGCCGCCCAGTACTATTAGAAAAAAGCGAAAGAAAGCGAAAACACCATCACGCCTTGTGTTTCCCGCCGCAGCAGTGGCACGCCACGCCGCATCGATGGCACGCTCGCAAAGGCGCGTAACAGCACATGCACGGCGCCAACAGTGACAGTCCCAGCAGTGCCAGCCAGCGCAGGCAGAAGCGCTCCTCGCTGGCGTCACAGGAGCAGGGGTCCGAGTAGTCGCCCTCGGGGTCCGACATACAGTGGTAGAGCAGGCTGTCTGCGCACCACATGAAGCTCACGCGCCTGATGCAGGTCTGCACCGGGTCCGGCGCTTCTCGGCACCGGCCACGCCCGTTCTGGGCCGGACTGAACATGTTCTGACAGTACACGCAGCGCAGGTGTTCGCCTCTACCGTCCTCCACGGGCCGCGGCAGCCATTTTGTGGGGAACCCGCGAGGCTGTCCGCTCACCACGCCGCCGCCCAGGCACGTCTTGCCATCGCGGAGGGCGTTTGACTCGCCGCCGAGCGGGTAGGAGTAAGTGTAGTCGTGTTTGGGGGGTTCGCTTTTAGCCAGGTGGACGTACGCGTCAAAGTGGTCGGGCGGCAGCGCTTTGCCCCACGTGGCCGCGGTGGCGTGCCGATAGTCCTCGTAGCCCGTCAGCCACGAGCGCTCGCGCGGGTTGATCCGCACAATCTCCTCGTCTTCCTCGCGGAACCTGACGTGACGGGGGAACATGGGCACCGTCTGCACAGAGAGGGGTACACATACGCCACATTCTGTTTGTATAAGGAGGTATTAGTCACATGATTGAGTTCAGGAAACTATTAAAGGAGTGTGATTCAGGAGTAAAGATTATTCACCAGCTGTACAATAAGTACAGTACTGTATTTTTGGTACTGTAATTATACAGATTTGATTAAGAATCACAATAATAATCACACACCGCAGGAAGTCACTCCCTTAAACATGATTACAAACATAAATTGTTCGATTATTCACATGCAACTAATCAGCATTACAGATTTTCATTAAGGCCTTGTAATAAAACATACTGGTCAGAATTGACAAAGTTTAGTTTTTGCCTTCACTGCAAATAATACAATGAAAAAAAAAAAAACATGTCTAACAAGAAATAGATTTTCATATCAAATTAAAATATAATTTATTAATATAACGGTGTATATATTAAAGTGATATTTTTCAAAACACTTCGAAAATATATTTATTTACTTTTTTTTTTTTTTTTTTTAAATCGCATAAGCAAAAATTAAGTTATATTTAAACACCCAGACACACAGACACACCTGCTCCAGGTAGGAGTGTCTGTGTTGATCGTAGAGATTTCCCAGATTGCAGTGCTCGTTCTCCGAGAAGCTGATGGGTGCCAGCGTCTGGATGGACGTCTCTCTCTTCTGAGAAGAGTTGGATGAGCTGTCGGTGGCATTCTGCAGGACAGAGGGAGAACAACAACTGCAGCGTTAGGAATTTTTCCAGCATTCCCAAACACGGCTCGACCTTCCACTTTTGCATTTGGGTTTGTGTATAAAGTCCCTGAGGACTCATCACAACTATTATCTGTGACCTTTGACCCCTGAAATCCACACCGTCTCCTTCCTCTGGATCTTCCTGGGCAGAGCATATGTGTGTGTGTGTGTGTGTGTGTGTAATAGCAAATCACAACGATCAATAATTTTCATGTGTCTCGAGAAGAAAACGAGAACATCTGCTTTAAAAGTTGACAAGAGCCTCAACCATTGAGCTTCGAGCAAGACTTTTAGAAAGAAGAAAAAGCAAGAGCAAGCATCTGCTTTAAGAGTTCACAGAAACCACATCCATCAGTAAAGGGAAAAAAAGAGGATTGTGGCAGAAAGATAGGGTGAGTGAGTGAGTGAGAGAGAGAGAGAGAGAGAGAGAGTGAGAGAGAAAGAAAGAACAAAAGCAAGTTAACAGAAGAGAGAAATCTGAACATAAAACATCTGTTAAAAAAGTTAACAAAGCTACGGCAATTCGAAAGAGAGAATTAGAGAACACATTTAAGAGCGAGAGATAAAAAGAGAGAATCCCCTCTTTATTCTCTAATCAGATATTGAGAGTTAGAGAGATGATGACAAACACAGCTCGCCGAGCTTGAGACTTTCCTTCCTCTGAGACTGAAATCTACACTGAACTTTTCAACAATTCAGATTCATTACAGATGAGGACTGCTGGACAGTACCTTTGAAAGAAAAAAGTGCATCCACATATGTGTATATCTAAGAACGCATGCACTACACACACATTACACATGTATGGTATTGCAAACAGCTTCTGAACATGTAAATATAATTTGACATTTTTCTCTTTCAATGACGTGTGCATTTATACAGCCATGTAAAACAGTAGATTTTACACAGTATGTATAGTGTGGGTAAATATACTGTGTACATATTTTATATATATAACATGTGTAAAACATTACATGAAAAAATATTCCTACCACTGACTTTGTAAATGAACTTTTTTTTTTAAACTACAAACTTACATTTTAGTTTGTAGATTTATGTAACAGGCCAACACAAAGTTGCAGATAAATAATTTTAAAGCACATTTGAATCTAAAAACACAGTTTGTATTCAGCTCCATATATTCCTGTACTCAGATCCTACTATGGCTTTTAGGAAAGTGAAAAGCTACAATTAAAAAGACAGGAAATCTCAGTTCTTGTATGGAACACAAACATGATCAGGAGAACATACTTTTTGGCCAAAAGGCAAAGGACGTGTGATGGGAAAAGGCTCACCACCTTGAACACAACTTTTGTTAAACATGGTGATGGTAGCCTCATGCTGTGGTGATGTTTTACTTTAGCCGTGGCTGGAAAGCTGGTCAGAGTGGATTGGGAAATGGATGGAGCTAAACATGCACATGATGGGGCAGCAAGCAAGACAATATCCCCAAACATACAGTCAGAGATACAGTGGAAAGGTACTCATCAAAGACCTACAACCATCTGATCATCTGTGGCAAAACATTGTCTATTAAATCTGGCTGAGCTTGAACTGTTTGGCCAAGAAGACTGGACAACATCTTCCGGCTCTACATGTGTAAAGCTGGTAAAGATGCGCTCCATAAACGTGCAGCTGTTATTGCAGAAAAAGGTGGCCTTACAAAATACTGAAGTACAGTAGTACTGCTTTCTTTCCTTATGCAGCCACAGCAAAGAAACGTCCCTCTGGGATACATTACATTATTTGAATCTTGAATTACAGTCAACACTTCCGATTGAAATTTGCTTCAAATATTGAGAACCACGTATTATTTGGTTACACTTCACAGACAAGTGTTCATCTGTGTTGGACTTTTACATAGACAATATATTTGTGGCTGCCAGACATCAAAAAATGAATAAGTGGAGAGGTAAGAATTTCAAGGCAATGTGTGCGTGTGTGTGTGTGTGTGTGTGTGTGTGTGTGTGTGTGTGTGTTTGTGCGTGAGTGTCTGGAAGTGTATTTGTGGCTGTGGTAATTATCACTTTATACTTACAAGGAATTAGACAGTGAACAGCTGCAGCCTGTTCTAAACCTCTCTCTCTCTCTCTCTCTCTCTCTCTCTCTCTCATTCTTTCTCATTCTCTTGCTCTCTCTTTCATTCTCTCTCCCCCCTTGTTTGACCTCTTTATTTCTTCTCTCATATTCCATCTCCATCCATCCATCTCTCTCTCAGGAGTGACTGACTGGTCTGATTAGTAATAATCAGTGTTTGGCTGGGTTTGTCACAATAGTTCTGAGTCACAAGCTTCTAAACTTAGAGAATAAAGGAACACATGACTGCTGTGAGGAGATAAAAAAAAACAATGTTTAACAAACATATGATAATACACTGTATCACGTTATATTTTAGTTACTGTGTGTGTGTGTGTGTGTGTGTGTGTGTGTGTGTGTGTGTGTGGCAAACACTCCCGTCTGAAGTGATGTGGCATTGATGTGTTGAAGTAAGAGGAATATGAGGAGGAAGGGGAGCAAAGGTCACTTCCTGAATGTGCACACACAACTGACCAATCAGCATTTGTCTGACCTCTACTATCAGACACTGAGGAGTTATTAGAGCAGAACGCAGAGGAAACGCCAAGAAAACGACACCAGGGTGGCTAGAGTCGATACTCAACAGTTCAATCAATGAAAACGATATAGAATGAACAATATCTGGATAAAAGGAAAACTGTGCTGGTGAAAAAACAATAATTATTACATTAGACAAAAATGTCCAGCTCAAACTTACCGTGAAAACATCATCGTCGCCCAGTTCGGCCTCGTTCTGCAGTGTGGAGGAAGAAGTAGTGGAGCCTGGAGAACGAAAGTGACATGAATAATGTTGCATACATATATTATTAATTGTTATGACATGCAAACAATACATCATTAAAGAACACATGCATAAATAAACGTGTACACACAAACATAATTACATTGAATGCTTCCTTTCTGGACACTGTCTTAACTCAGAGTTTGCAAGAAACAAAAACATGAATACAATTTCTACAAAACAACTTAATCATTTTTTCATACAAATATTGTTTGAAAAAAAAAAAAAAAGAAACATTTATAGTATTAATGTAGTGATACGTAGTAGTAATAATAATGTTTAAAAAAAAACATACACAAGAAGGAATTCTACGATACACGTTTTGTGTTCAAAAATCGAAATTGATCTCTAATCGTAGAAAATTGCTTTCTCCGTTAGGTAACGGATGCTTAGCATTAAGTGGTATGTGAAAATGTGTGAAATGTGAGGACTTGACATTGCACAAGGTGCAAATATTTAAGACATTTTCCCAGAAGCAACCCCGGTGGCTTCATAGCTGCATCCATGTTATTTTGTCTTACTTACTGTTAATTGGTCTTGAATTTATAGACTGTGTTACCTATCTATGTTCCCTATCAAGTTCTTTGTATGTAGGTTAGTGTTAAGTGGTGTACTACGTTAGTGATATTTAGTGCCCGAGTCTAGATATTTCCTGTGTTTTGTCTTAAACAAGATTCATACGTTTGAGCTTGTTCCCCAAAGTGCTATTTGCCGGTAGTGGCACTGTTTCACTTTTGGTTTCCATTTCTTTTATTTCCTTTTAATAAAAGTAACGTCTTGCAAACTTGTGATTCTCCTCTCAATATGAAACGCAAAAAAAAATGTGAAAATGTGAAATTTGTGAAAATCATCAGAACTTGGCTGGTAAATACCAGCTTGCATTTCGACTTTGAGAATAATGCCATTTTTTGCATGTTAAGAGCCTCACGTTAATGGCATCTACACGTATATAAATGAAATGAAATAAACAGACATATACATATATAGCATAAATATAAACATATGTATATATTAGGGGTGGGACGAGACAAGACGATACAATAGGTTCACGAGAACGAGACGACATTAAGATTTTTTTCAAATAATTTTTTTTTTTATAAAATACAAGGAGAGCAATATATAATCTGTATTTTATTTAACTAAAACGTTCAAAACTGTTGATACATTTCACTCTATCTATTTTTAGCATTTGCATGCAGTGATAACCAACATAGTATTGATCATACAAAATATGATGCAATAAATTGCCAGGCAAGTAATTTCACAAAAAATTTAGTTGTCAATAATATAAAAAAAATCCATTAAGCGCAGACATTAAACTTTACTTTACAGTCATTTAGCAGACTTACATTTCATTACAACTTTCACAATTCAACAAAAACACACTTTTTATAGACAAAAACAAGTCTTCCAGTAACTTGGAAGAATGGTAGAATCATTTTGGCATCAAGTTCAACTCAACATCAATGTACTTCATTATTATAAATTTACTGTGTTCATTTTAGCTCTAAAAACCTCAAATTTTATATTACAAGTTGCAATGCAGAACATACCATAGCATAACATAACATGTAGAAAAAAAACATATTTATTGAAAGTGTCCAGTCAATTATTGTCTAGAACAAGTGAAATACTTCATGATGCTGGTGAGACTTAGATCATCTGAATGAGTTTTACTGCCGTAATCAGCTGGTTTTCTCTCATATTTCTGCTCTACTACAGCGAGAGAGTGAATCGTTTCAGTTGTAATGTAATACACGTGTATTAACACATTAGATTAAACTCACATGTGCAACTAATGAAATAATCGGTTTTATTTTACAAACACATTTTACTAAAGTTTAACTTGTTCGCTATATCATCACAAACGATCTTGTAGTGTGAGCTGTCGGGGTGGGCGGGGCAATGGCAGAGATCCGCTCAGAGGGAGAAGTTCGCTCAGTTGTTCGAGCCACTGTCGATTGAAACGCGAGCGCAAAGATCCGTGCGCTCAAATCGAGCTGCTCATGCCGGCACGAAAACCGGGACGCTCGCGCACAAATCCTTTAAAAATGTTTGATTCCACACACTGTAGCAAACGTAGCGCCAAATTCTCGCAATATCACAATATGCAATCGCATCTCGCGAGAAGCAACGGATCTCAAGAGATCTCGTACCACGAGATATCGTCACACCCCTAGTATTTAAATATATTCATACACACATTAACATATAGTTTATATATATCATTTATTTTTTATTTGACGGAGCAAATGTATATGAACAAATGTTGAACAAATCTTTGAACTTGAAAGAAAAAACTAATAGATATTTGTAAAATGTAATTCAAATATATATGTAAGAGGTGTGTGTTTGTATTAATACATACCCTCAGTGAGGTCCTCAATGGCCTTCCTCACGCCGCGGTCGAAGGCCCGAGCATCAGCAGGGCTCTGGAACGACAGGCCACACTTCCTGTTGTCAACTCTCCAGTGGTGGAAAGTGGGCGTGGCTTTTGTGTAGACCAGATCCTTCTTCAGAAAGCACTGCAGAATGACCTGTCAGACAAACATTTCACATTCCCAACTTTTATGGCTGAACTGCCGCTCATATTATTGTAAAATCATATAGCATCGCCTGGTTTCTCTCTAACCTGCTTGTCTTTGACTCTCTCTCCATAGATGAGGAAGCCACTTCGTCCCAGAAGCTCCAGGTCGGCTGGCAACATCTTACAAACTCCCACCCGGCTGAGACCACCCCCCTCCTGAGCCAGCCAGCCCCCGCTAGACTCATCCCTCGTCATCACCACCGCTTTCACTCGCACTATGTAACTGTCACTGGGAGACAAAGAAAGAAGGCTTCAGTTTTCATTTAAACCCATCAACTTTTTTTACATTTTTTATAATTATACTACAGTATATAATTTATACCAGCATTTTAGTATATAGTATTGTCCTCTATAATAATAATTGCATATATTAGGGAACCACACGTCACCTGATTAATACAAAAAAATCGGCCAAATATTTTATATAATATATAATGCAAAATTACGTAAGAAAAGCTGATTGCAGGAGTAATTTGTCTCTGTTGTAAGTCAGAGTATAATAAGTCAGAATGTTGCATTAAGACATTGTTTTCTATTCTTGCATATAAATGTTACTGGCAAAGTGTGAAATCACACTTTACACTCTACAAACCTGATGCAAGGAATAAATTGTTGTTTATTCAATTTGTGCCTGATGCAAGGACGAAACGAGTCCGGCAAAGTATAAAACGTTGGACTTTACACAGCAAACAGTTTTTAATACAATGTCTAAAATGTGATGCAACAGAGTTTGTAACGGCCCATTGCCAATGTTAAGTTTGGCGCTATATTTACGAAGAAATTGTACTGGTATGTTCGGTTTTAGATGCTTCATTGTCAAGGAATATTTGTATTGTATAACAACATAAGGAACAAACTATTTTTTTATTTTTTAATAGAACAAACTATTTAAGACAAAATGCAATTCTAGGGAAACTCAAGTCCCCTTATCGGCAAGTAAACATTAAAAAGAATATTCAGTTTGCAGTATATTCAATTACACACACTTCCTGTCCCTCACAACACCAATCACACAGAATAATAATAATAATATAATATTTATAATATTAATATAATAATAACAAAGGTTCTTATTCTTTTAATACTTTCAATTGAGCCAATAATTCAGACACGTCTTTCCAAGCCACTTGTCATCGTAAGATCTACCACAAAAACATTTAAAGAACGCTGAATAAAAACATTTTAGCTGCTTCAAGACACTGACTCATCAGCAAGACGTGAAAGGAAACTGCGGTAGAGAACTTCCTCCGCATCACTCGTTCACGCGCTGCTGTCAACCATTCCCAGTTCCCTTGCTTCCGGCTAAAACCATGTAAGAGCTAATACTAATAATCCAGAAACCAACCGCGGGAATTTACTGAATCATTAAACGATGCCATAACTCATTCTAGAATATGCAAGAAGACAACTCGGCACTGCAAATGAGACAGAATGAAACAGTTTACACTAGTTCAGCTAATGAATCAGTTTAAAGGGGATTCTTATTTGCTAAAACCACACACACACACACACACACACACACACAGATTTATCTGGCCAGTGGCCACACACTATAACAAAAATGGGTGGCGATACGAATATACATTAGGTATATTGCCGACAATAAGAACAATAATGGCAAGAATCTTATATGTGTTACATTAATGTTTCCACACAATCAGAACGTAGAAATGCCATTTTCTCAAGAAAATAAAAAATATATAAAAATATCAACAAGAATGTAACAGTTTAAATTATCGTTTGTCACTATTGATACATAATGTTTTACAAAAAGATTTGAGTCTCTATTATTACAAAAATGTAATGTTTTCATTATAGTCGAATCACTTACAGCCTTTGTCATTACCATATTTTTTCGACTATAAGGCACCTCATAATTTAACATCTATTCTTTTTCCACATATACTGTAAAACACATGGTTTTCTACCAGATATAAGAAGTTCTATTACCCAATACCTATTAGTCTTATTCAATCACCTTCGGTTTCCACTTATCTTCCACTTAACTTATAGAATTGAGATTTGAGTGTGATATATTTTTAGGCCAATACGGTAAAAATTCTGTTCCATGCGCACTTGAGCGAGTTTTGTGACTCATACCTAGATGTCGGATTTCACCTCACACTTCCCTTTCTCACATGTCCACGGCTTTAGAAACGTGAATTGATGGTTTGGGAGGAAAAGCCACACTGCATAATGACTGCACGCAAGATGTGAAAGTGACTAATTCACTGTGTGCACAATGCAGCAACATACGCAATTGCCATGGCTACAATTGTCACCCACACAGTAAAAAACATGCAGGCAAAGCGCTGGCTTCCATCTTCTCTCCGTCTTAAACAACCATTACAGCGAGTGAGCAGCTTCAGAACTCAACAGGCCCGGACCAGGAGCCAGCAGAGCCATCATTTGGATCGACTTTACCTCAATGTCACTCCCTCTGCCCCTCTTGGACGCGATTGATGCGGAATGGTGTTGTATGTAGGCCAGGCTGGGCGGATCGATGCAGATCACATTCCGACCCTTCGCATGGCATTGGGGTTGCAGATCTGGACGGCGGCCGGTTAACGTGAGCAGCTCCGGGCTACAGGCACTACTAAAGCGGACACTGGTTTGCTCAGCACGTTTTAAACTCACGCTCAACTAAAAAAAAAAAGTCTGATTTTGAAGCCTCCAGCCAATATTTTAGAGGACACTGAAAAGTTTTGTTTTAACTCGATGTGCTAAAATTACAATTTTTGTTCAGTGGACCTAAAATGCCGTTTTTATTTTTACGGCTAAGGTAGCAAACAAATAATTCGGTAGAACATCTACACGTGACAGGAAACGGTAGAAGAAAAAAAAAAAGCACAGCTGATTCAAAAGGATGGAATTGTAAATCAATGGTGCATTTTGTTCAATAAGAGTCTTTTTGTGGCTGCCAAAAAAACAGCAAAACACGCTACAGTGAAATCCTGTTTAAGTCATGAGGAAATGGTTGTATTTTTAGTTCTTTAGATTTTATTTCATTGGTCTCCCTAATAACAAGTCATGTATTAATAAAATACAGTTTTGACTTTACATTTAAATTGTACAGATATCTAGACTTTGAAATAACTTTTATTTGTGATTGACAGCCACAACAACCAATCAGTGATGCTCTGTCATAAGGATTATATAATAAAGAGTCTGTTTATAATTGTTACTTATATAACTTTATAATACTTTAATTTGTTGAACATCAGCTAATTAACAACATTTCTTGGTTTTTATCAATGATCCGTTGAAAGTTATCTGTTCAAAGTTCTCTGAGTTAAATAGTCATTGGGATTGTAATTATTTTTAGCAATAGTTTTAGATTTCAACGTTATTTACACATCTGGCGAACTTGAAGTGCAAAGCGAAACCTTTCTGTCTTTCCACCGGCCAAGTAGTGTTTTATGAGTGTCTCTGATTGATTAACATTTTAACATCTGCACATACTCCAGAAAAAGATTTTAAAGCATTAAAAAAACATTAATAAAACATTGTAATAAAAAAATCAACTAACATTTTAGTTAGAACGTGCATATGCTCCAAATTTGTAGTTGCATATTTAGAACAATTATGTTTGTGATTAAACATACAGTCTCGAACACAGGCACTTCTAGAGAAAGACACAATACACTGCAAAGAATGTGTTGGACTTTTTTTTTTTTTAAATATGATGACATAACGTTTTGCTTAATTGCTGGCATTTGTTATACTTAAAATGTTGAATGTAGATGGTCATAGCATTTATTTTATTTTTCAAAAAAATTGGGATACTGTAAAAAAGTATTAAGCACCAAACTGATTTTTAGAAGTCAAAGTGGTCTTAAACACTTCAATTCACCTTTTAACAATGAATAGTCTTACTTTAAAAGGAAAGTGAGGTGACGGCAATCATGGGGAAAAGAGACCATACGATAGAAAGAGAGGGAGAGATGGCAAAGAATAAGATAGTAATCCATTCAACAATTTTAAAAGCAAAATTCCTCGCTCGGAATTCACAATCAGGGGGCGTGACAGCCACGTTACGCTTCATCTCTTTCACTTCCGCCGGATCTTTGTTTAATCCCCTGGCCATTGTTTCCCCTAGCAACCATTTCTGGAGCTGCGAGTGAAACCTCCCCTTTTCCGATCAAAGTCAACATTTCACATCCTCGGGCTATTATATGAGCCTTTACACTGCAGTGCAACACACGTGTTTACTTAAAGGAGCTTGAACGTGTCAGAAAACGAAGCCCCTCCCCTAAACCGTGTTTCAGTTATAAGCAATAAAATAATACTGCACACAGTGTGCATGAATGTCTATGATTTATTTTACACATAGAAAAACAAGACAACTCACAAGCGAAAAAACTCACAAGTATAGAGTACTCACGAGTCACGAAGGAAAAAAAGAGTCACCATGGTAACAACGTGCCTCGCGAAATGACGCTGAAAAGCGGATGGAAGCGAAATATATCTGCTCGTGAGAACAAACTGCTAAATAGACACGCCATTTTAACTTAAACTTAGCTTTTTGTATTCCGTAGGCCGTTTTACATTCCTTATTTTTAATTTCTATCAATTTATTTTTGCAATATGCAAGGCGTCGTTCTTAGCCAAAACAAAAGAAGTTAACTGAGAAAAATCACGAGTAAATGGCAGTGAAACGTAACTTGTTGATACAGGTTGAGTGTGTGTTACAGAAGTTGATTTTAAGCCCTTGAGAGCTCACCAAGTTAACGAGCCGTTTAACTCTGTTCCTAATGCTATTAGCCGGACTTCGAGAGGCTTTTCCGAGTGAAACTACCGTGAACAACGACCCGATTGTTTATTTCTTGCAGTCTGTGAACGGAAAACGTCACAGTAAACGAAACGCCGGAATCCTTCAAAAAGTCACGCCAATTGGACCCGAGACGTGATCGTGCAACGCCAAATGAGACGGTTTCTGTCCCTGGTTCTGCGAAAAGGCACAAATTGAGTTGAAATCGTCTGAATGGCCTCACTTCGGCATCGCCACAGCACGAAAAGCTCGCGCTCGGCGTGGTGCGCGCTCCCGTCTGTGTTTTTATGAATGAAGGACAGTATGCAAATGAGTGCGATTCACGAAAAAGAAATGGCGGATATGGTATGCCAGACCACCACAAAGAAAGACACAAGAAACTGTCGCTGGGAGCGCGCAAAGCAGCTCGACGCTCAGCCGATGCTTGTGTGTGAACTCCGCGCTCGGTTCTGTGCACGAGCGGAGCGCTAATTCGCACAGCGATCCAAAATATCCGGAGAAGGATCACTCCACAAAATGTTTCCGCTCGAGTCCCTCCTCCTCCTTCTCCCCCCATCCGATCGCGGCTGGAGACCAGGTCCCTGCAGCAGGGGCCCAGCACTCAAACCTCTTTGACATCGCATTGTTTCTCACTACCGAGATAGCCGACGTTTCTATCGGAACCGGGCGCGTGATTCCCCCGCGGCGCTCGCGCAGCACGGCGTTTGGCGCGCGACCGCTGTAAAATGTCCAATCCGCGTCCACACGCGTCGTGTTCACACTCGCACCCGCAGCGAAAAAGTGAATACTCACTCGTCCGGATGCGATTCCTCAGTCATTTTCCCCCCGGTTTCACCTCCAGTAACAACTACATCCCACCGCTGGCGCGCAGCGTTCAGGCTTCATGTCGTCTGGATGTTTTTCTCCACCTCGCCTTTTTTTTAAAGTCCAATGCATCAACGAGTTTCCCCCGAATCCGCTTCGGAGTTGTTCGTCCCTCGCGCGGCGCTTCACGCCTCGGTGTCCGCGACGCATCCGCCTCGACAGGCCGCTCGCGTGCTCTCCGACGGGCGCATCGGTGGCTTTAGGCTCGGGGTCGTGTGTGGAGTCCGCGCGGCAGTCTGGAACGGGAGCCCCATCTCTCCTTACTCCATGTTGGATTGTGCAGCCCAGCAGCAGCAGCAGTCGAGACCGGAGGAGGGAGGGGCTGGGGGAGGGGGTGCGGAAGCAATGACGTCACGCTGGAACGACCGCAGCCAGTTTGGAACAGAGGGATCTCCGGCCTGTCTGTCTCTCTGTCTGTCTGTCTCTCTGTCTGTCTGTCGCCTGGCCTAACGTTAACCTGCCTCGCGATATCCTGGTTCTGGAAATTGAATCCGAGGTGGCGGTGGTGTCGTTTGCAGCTGGTGCTGCGGTGGCCGTGGCGTTTTGAGAAGCACGTGACCTCTGTACTTTGAAACAAACTTTCGGTGCCTGTTTTTGAGTAAACAAACGTTTTGCTCTGTTGCGGCGCCCAAAGCCCAGACTAGACACACGTGTCTGTGATCCGCAATCTAAGCGAACACGAACTAAATAAAATTGCAAAAAAAAAAAAAAGAAAAAAAAAAGATAAAGAAATGATTTATTCACACGGTCCGTCTTTGTCTATCCACCCCACCCCGTCTGTCAATTTGTCTGTCTGTTTAAAGCTAGTTTTGATCACTATTTTACTTTTTGCGTTTTACATTTGTTTTTTTTTTCAAGTCAATCTTTTACAGAAAACATACGTTATGTTAATTTACATTTTAAATGCTATAATTATATTTCACGTAGAATAATGAATTTGTGCACATAGTCTTAAAAAAAAAACAGATGCACGTCAAGACAATTCTTATCTTTATTATTTTAATGCCAAATACTAGTGTAAAGTTGACAGTATAATTATTTAATATATAATTAAATACTTTTTTATATTTTGATACTTAACACTTAGTATAAAATTATTAAAATAGTATTGTTATAAAATGGCACAGTTATAAATTTAAGGTAATGAGTAATTTATCGACTATGTAATAAAAAGCAGTCGCCCTTCTAATACTGGAAATTTGTTTAAAAAGCACTGCTGGCTATTATTGAAATGTGCTAAATGCACGTTTTTGCTGCCACCGTGTGGTTTAATTTGGGCGTTACATTAACCACCTCTAATGCTGAGAAGCCCATCTAATAGGTAACTAAATATGTATAGGTGAGAGATCATTGTGTTACGTTTCAACTAAATGTAAATACTAGGCACATATTACTATTATCACTTAATTTCTCTTTTCATTTATACACATTAATAATACGTTTTTATTTGCCTAAATACATTTAGACGTGCCATATACTGTATATATATATATATATATATATATATATATATATATATATATATATATATATATATATATATATATATATATACGTATATTATATATTCAGTACTGTTTACGTAATGGTTTTATATGTATATGTGTGCATTACAACGCCATGACGTCTCCATCTCCGACCGTTGCCCCGCACACCAGCTGTCATTCACCCTAATCATCTCATTCAGACACACACACCTGAGTCTCGTCATGCAATCACATCGACACTATTTAATTCCGGTTCCGGCCAGCTCCAAAGTAAACTGTTTCGCGCAGACTTTAACTACCTTTCCCTCAACTTCGTTCACCTGGATTCCTCGTCTCAATGTTGGTCTCCGTCTCTCTGTATTGTTTTGTTTTGTTTTGTTTGTTGTCCACCTTAAACCTTATTGCACGGGAACCCTTCCGATCTCTCAACACCTTTATTCCGCTCACAAACTCTACAACTTAACTTTACAGTCATTCGACAGACGCTTTTATCCAAAGTGACTTACAAAAAGAGCAGCAAGTGAAGCAATTTGTCTACAACAGGCTACAGTAGATGTCGACACAGGCTATATAAGACTATTGTCCGTGAACACGACAAACTTTCCTTGCTATCTGTTCTGCTATTCTGCTTTCCTTCTGCTATCAGAGCGTGAGTATGATCAGTACAGTTATAGTGTATATGTGTGTGTCTGTGATTTAGTAAAGAAACTCAATTTGCCAACATTTCTGAAATTTATAAAATTACCCATTCCATCCTCCTTTGTGATAAATCACTAACCTTCTAATCACTGGGTCGTTCAGTGTCTTGTACTATAAATGAATGAGCCAGCTGAATATGGTCTATAGGGACAGTTTTCGAAATTGTGCTCCGCATTTAATATTCAGAAGTTTCACACAGGTTAGTGGCACAAACCATAGCAGTGGGCAGCATTAGACCATGGACCCTGGAGACCACTGAGCAAGGAACCTCAGAAGTGAAACCACCGGACTGGGATCTGAACCGGCAACGACTGCGTGTCAGGACCTTTCAATAACTGGACCGTTACTGTCCTTCACTATAGTTTATCAAGAAGGTTCAAGTCAGTTAAAGAAGTGGATCATGTCTTTAGTTGTTCTGGCTAGTCGCAGTGGAGAACCTTGATGTTTCCATTGAAGCTTTGTCTTGCATAGCAATATTAATAAAGTCTTCTGGATAGATGCAGACTTTTGTCCTGTACCACTGCTCTGACCAACCAAGGCCTCATCTCTCTGGTCCACCGTCTCTTTCATCTCACCAGTCCACAAAACCTTTGGAAATCGGATTTTAGATATTTTTTGGCCCATTCTTGAGGTTTCAACGCAAGTGCTGAACTTCTTGAACCTCCAGGTAAGTTGCACTTTGAAGAATTTGATTCTTGGTTTAATCATAGGTTATGGCTGATTAAATTAATGAGAAGAATACACGTACGTATACAATATGTGAAGTTTAAACAGGACGTACAGTAAACGAAATGCATATAAATCCTTCCAGCAGATGGCGCCACGAGCACGACGACAACTTTTCAGCGCAAGATTTAAAAAAGGAATTAGTTTTTAATAAAAATAATTGTGCGGCGAATGATTATGAATTTAAAAATGTATCCGCTAAACTGTAGTTACCCACCCTAATATTTCAGGCTTCGACTCTTTGAACTTATTGAAGGTCTTATTGGTAAATATATTTTGGTAAATAAAGATAAATAAGTCTGTATACGTTTTACCTTACATAATGTTTTGCAAGATATATTATCCTTTATGCATTTTGAGTTTTTTGTAGACTGGTTTAGGGCAAATACTACAAATTTGCCAAAGGTTTTTATGGGAGTTAAATGAAGCAAAAGTCTTGCAAAACTCAAAAATCAGGTTTATCATCTTTTATCTTTGGTAATGATCAACGTTGAGCGTTTATCTGCTCAATTTGCAATGTCCAAGTGTTGAAACTGATGATAGCCTATAAAAGTCCCCAAACATCTAACTGTCCAAGTTGCGCTATAGCTCTGAGTTTGATTAGTTACATAATTTCGCAGGTTTAATATCTGTCTTTTTTTCTCACAGACGTTTAGCTGGATCTCGCTTTGCGTCTCCTTTAAGAAGTCTATACGTCCCCCTCCCGTCCTCCACCACCACCTCCTCCTCCTCTTCTCCACGCTCCTCACATCTCTTAGAGGTGTTATTGCGTTACGAATAAACCAGCCAAACGATCAAAGACGTGAATGGAGTCAGATTTTCGCCGTTTTCCGCCAAATTATCGCCTGAAATTAAAAAGTAAGCAATAGCGTCTTTCACGACCGGATGATCGAGAGCTGGATGTTTAAAACTCGCTGACATCAAACTTTGCGCCCGCTGGAAAAGCTACCAGGACAACCGTGGAGGATTACAATGTTATTGTTCATCACGGGCACTTGAGTCGGCTGTTGCGGAGAGATTTGAATGCGGTGCGGGACTCGCTGCACTGAGATCGGGACGCGCTGAGAACGGAGTCGGTGACGCGGAGTCCGAATGGCGCAACGGGTGCGTAAAAACTCCGCAACAAACGCGGCCGTCAGGTCCAATTCCGCTCAAGCAATGATATAACAGACCGTAATTACAGTCAGATGCTCTGTAATTCTTTAATGGTATCTTTTGTGTATGTTTAAACAAACAAATGAACGAGTTTTAAAATACGCAGCAACAAGTGGAGTCCGGGAAAAGGTGCATTTTTTTTCTTTTTAAAAATTATTTTTTAATTACCAAAATATGCTGTATGTATTTATTCTCACCTAGATACACTAATTTAAACGTATGTCTATTTTTTATTTACAAAATAAAACGATTCCATATTTAGTTCAGAAATGTAATATGATATGGACAGACCTAGTTCTTTCTTTGGATTTTATCGCGAGTTATTGCACTAAAGGTTCTGTAAATCATATTAAACTGGATACAAACATATACATGTAAATTATTAAATTGATATTTAATTGTTCAACAGTTAATCAATTTTATTTTGTAAATTTGAGAAAAAGCTTTAAACGGGCCTGTTTTGTTTTTTCTTTCGGCCATTTGACTACTTTTTAGCGCAAAAATAAAAACAATTAAACACTGTAAATGTATATATGTACAAATATTACAAACACCTTCACAACAAGCTGTTTTTAAATGCAAATATAAAAATAATCAAGAATAGACGTAAATACCCGCGAAAATATTTGCTGAGGTTATGCTTTAGAAACGTAAGCACACACAAATAATTCTATTTTTTGTACGGATGTGAAACTGTCTGCCATTCGTTGTCAATTTAATAAGCGCGGCTCCTTCGCCCTAATGGATTTATGTTTCTAATTAATTGCAAACTCGTTTCGAATTCCCTATCGCGGCTCATTAACACAAGTCAGTGGGTGAACGTTAATATTCACGCTTTGGTTTCTCCCAGTACGAAGATCTGGTTCATTACGGCATGGACACGGTCGGGATCCCGTCCTCCATGTACGGAGACCCGCACACGGCCCGAGCGATGCAGGCCGTTCACCTGAGTCACGGTCCTCCGCTGCACCAGTTCCCGCACCCCGCGGCCTCTGGCGTCCAGTCGCCGGTTAACGACGCACTAAAGCGGGACAAAGACGCCATTTATGGGTAAGAGTGATTTATGAGTGTGTTGTTGTAAAGCTTACGCTTTAAGGGAAATTTGCCATATCAACATCTTCGAGCTGTAATCAAATTGCGTTTTTTCGTTTATTTAAATTGATACAATTCGGAAGTAAAATAATCACGTTTTTACATATGAAGACCGAATAACAAATGCAACACGACGCTATTATGTATGAATGTAAATATGTATTTAACGTCTGCTCCTTTTCCACAACATTGTTTTGCTATTTTTTTTATTTTAACTTCCTCAGGAACAAATGTTGGCCTGCCCTCAAAACCACACAGTTTTTAAACAAACATGTAATGTGGTATTTAATGCTTTAATAAGATTTTGCTTAAGAGGAGGAAAGGCTGCAGATTTTAGCAGAATGTCTGTTTTTCATCATTTTTCATATTTGCCTTTGTTGAAAACTAAAATTGAAGACAGTTAAATAAAAACGCTATCTAAACCCTTACAATAAATAACGACAATATTGTTTTAATTATTTATTTTTTTATGATGATGGGCTGCGGAAAATGTTTGGTTTCATTTATTGGCGGGGTGAAATTTAATCGTGGCTATACAGATACATTTTTCTGTTTTGTTCTTTTTTTCCCCCCAGACATCCACTTTTTCCACTGCTTGCACTAGTTTTTGAAAAATGTGAATTAGCGACTTGTACACCGAGAGAAAGCGGCGTGACGGGAGACGTCTGCTCGTCCGAGTCCTTCGATGAAGATATTACTGTTTTCTCAAAGCAGGTCAATCACACATTTATTACAATATATATATATATATATATATAAGAAGAATCCTGTTTGTTATTAAGTTAAAATGAAGCATTTTACGCTTAGCCAATTAAATTCCTGGTTTAATGTATAACATTATTATTATATTTCAGATAAGAGCGGAAAAACCTTTCTTCTCGTCAAATCCAGACTTGGACAATTTGGTAAATTTAATCAATTGATCAAGAGTTACGTGCTTTTGTTTTGTAATTGAGATACGAATAAATGGTTGTTTGTATTTGTCCCCAGTCCCTCCCTTTTGGTAATGGTTTCTTTTTTTTTATTCAGATGATTCAAGCCATTCAAGTGTTACGATTCCATCTTTTGGAATTAGAGAAGGTTGACTTTTATTCTTATTCTGATTGTTTTGGCGCTGCTCCGCACACGCTTTGTTAATTGGCGGATGTTTGGTGTCGTGTAGGTTCACGAGCTGTGTGATAATTTCTGTCACCGCTACATCAGTTGTCTAAAAGGAAAGATGCCCATAGATCTGGTGGTGGATGATAAAGAGGGGGGATCCAGATCTGACGGAGAAGAATTCAGTCGCACTCCAGGGGCCACGGACCAGGCAAGTTCATATTTACATTACTGGAAAAAGAACGATCTCTTGTGCAGAGCCAGACAGTCGCTGTTTTATGAAGCCCGCGTTTATGAAGTTAAAATCAGTTTTTTTTATAGTAAAATATGGGAATCCTGCTGACAGGCAGGATGAAAAATAAATGATACAATATCGAAAATAATATCGATATATCATAATGATGATCGCACAGTTCAGGATAAATATACTTTATATTTGACAGACTGAAAAGATTTTAAAATAACTAAATTGTAATAAAAATAAAAAATAACAACATTATTGTATTTTGTGTGAGAGAAAGCCCATAGTATTTAACTTTAACTAGGGAAAAACGTTTTATTTAAAGTAATAATAGCCTAACAATTTCTGTTATATTTTTATGGATTGCTGTAAAAACTGTATTGACTGTTCTTGTGCAGTACTGTATTTGCTCCATTTATGTTCAGAGAGAAGCTACAGTAAAGCAAAGATGAAACTCTAGAGCCTGTGTTCCAGAGACCTGAAACTCCTGTTTCATGCGATTCAATAGCTCAGACCTTCTCAACAAGTACAAATCATCCCTAATTATTTATTCCACTTTTAAATGTCAAACAGATTTATTTAGTGACTGTTATTCACTAAGCAGCTATTGTTGCCCTCTGTGTCTGAAACTACATCAATACATTTAAATGTGGCAGACACTTCTGCGATGTGCTGCACAGTTAAGACATAAATAAATAGAGATAAAATAAAGATAAAATAAAAACATAAATTAACTATGTAAAGGGGATTCAAAACCAGTCAAAATTAGAGTAAAATACTTCAAATTAATGTCTTAATAAAGTTTTCCAATGTATTACTTAATTTGCGATAACAAGATTACACCAAGTAACTTTGGTTAAACCAAATATGTAACATTCTTTATTGTTGCCAATATATCATCTAATTTGCAAAGCTACATAATTATATAGGTTTTGTGAAAGTTGTTAGTTGATGTTATCGACATATGTCTAATTTTTATCTTGCCACAAGTGGTGTAGAATTGTGCAAGTAGAATTTTTCAAATCTGATTTCGCAAACGGTTTGTTTATTATTGAATTGATACATTTTTTTTTCCAAATAAAAAAAAGCTTGCAGCATAATTGGATTAAAAGTCAAGGAAGTTTTCAAATGTAATCACGTTTGAAGGATAAAGACTTGGACGGAACAGATTTTGGCTCTTGAGGTACTTCACAAAAAAACCCAAAAAACTCAGGTTTCACAAAATATATATTTTTTTCACAAAAGCATAGCAAGGAGCAGGTGTTCCACATCATGTTATACTGTGTTGTGTACCTTAGTGCAGCTGGAATTGACCTATCAGCATCCAGGATCTCAGTGCTTGTCATTTATATGCAGAAAGATTCTTATTTGTGTTAATGAATCAGCTGAAGTCAGGAGAAGATTGTCTGAGTTTCCAGTGTCTGTGGGAGTTTGTTTGTGTTGTGATTTCTGCACAGATGTTTGTGTGTGTGTGTGTGTGTGTGTGTGTGTGTGTGTGTGTGTGTGTGTGCGCGCATGCAGCATGTGTTCTGTGTTACGTCTTACAGCACGACTTTGGTATGTGACTCTACACTGTACTTCAGAAATCATATATTACAGTCTATAAGCCTATTAGCCTGTCTTTTGCTCTCTGTACCTCATTTTCTTTTAATCTTTCTATCTTTCTCTCTTTATCTTTTATTCCTTCTTTAAAAACTTTCAAGAATTAATTTTCACTAGTGTTTGTCTGTCTGTGTGTCTGTCTATGTTTTTTGTTCCTTTATCTGTCTATCCAACTCTCTTTTTCTAGTTAACCATCTCTCTTTCTCTTTCTATCTACAATTTGTTCTCTTTTTCATTTTTCCTGGCATTCATCATTTTTCAGACTGTCTCTTGTCCTTTTAGCTACAACTACACGTCTATCATTCTTTCTTACTTTAGTTCTCTCTAACTCTTTCTCATTACTGTCTTTTCCTCACTTTTTCTCTTTTCCTTTTCTTCTCTCTCTCTCTCTCTCTCTCTCTCTCTCTCTCTCTCTCTATCTATCTCTCTCTTTCAGATTCTCTCTTTTCTCTTGTTTTTTCTCTAACTGTTTTTGATTACCTCCCTATCTCTTTCTCCTTTCCTCTGAATTATTCTTTCTCTCACCTGTCTCTCTGTATTTCTGTCTCCAGGTGTTCTGGAGGGAAGACGATGCAGCCTCTGTTCATTCCTCTGAAGCCCCCGCAGCCTGTGGCCGACACTCCAGTTCACACAACGGAGACAACAGCAGCGAGCACGGTAACACACTCTCTCTCTCTCTCTCTCTCTCTCTCTCTCTCTCTCTCTCTCTCTCTCTCTCTCTCTCTCTCTCTCTCACACACACACACACACACACTTGTGCGCCAAGTGAAACAGATCTGCTGCAGGTTTGTCATCTCTAGCATACATTTACACTTTAGCACCACCACGGGGGTCGCGGACTACACGCACACGCAGACACACACAGACACACACACACACCCCTACACACACACACACACACACACACACACACAGGCCAAGCCAGTAGACTGCCGCTAAATAACTCTGTGTGTGTGTGTGTGTCTGTGTGTGTGTATGTGTGTGTATGTTTATGTGGTGTGCACGTGTGTGCGTTAGTGTGGTGTTGGACGGGAAATGGTGCATGATGGATATAAAGACTCTTCTCTGGGCTCCTCTGCTCGAACCAGCAACCATGGCCAATAAAAACCAGAGTACATACTTCCCCAAGCAGCACATCTGTGTGTGTGTGTGTGTGTGTGACTGAGAGGGAATCTGGCTCAGACTGAATCTCATACTACCTGAGAAAAAGAAACAGACAGTGTGTTTAATTAGTTTGCTTTTTAAACACTGAATTAATGTTTTTTCCGGATTATGAGGCGCCTCACTGATAAACGTTTATCCCCTAAACTTTTTTTCTTATTTTTTTTTTTTTTTTTTGATTATATGTCGCACACACAAATTTTTTAATTTGTGAGAATTTTAAGTGAGCCCTTTAGTCCGAACAGTACGGTAAATTAATTGACATTTAACAAATCAACAACAATTAAGTATTGTTTATTTCCTATAAACACACTTTTTGTTATGTTTTATTAAACGCAATATGTTTTTTGATTTCCCCTCTTTCTTAAATGTCGCTCTTTGATTATTCATCTTTCTTTTTCTAAATCCCTTTCTCTCTTTTTCTCTCGAACTACTTTTCTCTCTCTTTTTCATCCTACCTGACTTTCCTTTCTTTTTCTGCTCTCTTCCTGCCATTCTTTGTTTCTCTGACTTGCTCGATGTGTTTTGTCAGGGTCTGCTTTGTCTGTTTTTCATAAAAAGCATAAGAAAAGTTAAAATGAGTTAGCTGTCGTTATTTGTGAAGTTGATTTTCACTATTAGTTTAATAATTAAAACAAATAACATTTTTGTGATTCTGAGTTAAATATGTGCCATCAACATTTTTTGTGAATTATTTTGTGCCGTCAGGGGATTTTCTGGATCAGAGCGTGGCGTCCCCCAGCACAGGGGAGGAGGAAGACCCCGATAAAGAGCGTAAGAACAACAAGAAGAGAGGAATCTTCCCCAAAGTGGCCACAAACATCATGCGGGCCTGGTTGTTCCAGCACCTTACGGTAACACAGCAGCGTACACACACACACACACACACACACACACACACACACGACGTTCTGAGTGAGGTTGTGTAGATCTGATGATCAGAGAGGGATGGCTGACGTGTTATTTCAGGCTGGGTGATGAAGGCAAGAACCTGGTGGCTAGTTAGTGAACACACACTCATGATTGGCTGTAATGAGATATTGAGACCCGGGCAGGGTTTCCTCACTGTTGTCTTGTGATTATTGTTTCCATGGTAAAGTGGGCGGAACTGATCTCCCTCCTCCTGCCCTTAAATATATATAATCAGTCGGTTCATGTAAACATACAAAAACTCTCCTTCTTCCTCCCCCTCGCTCACTCTCTCTCTTTTTCTCTCTCACCCTGTATGTCTGTCTTTTTCTCACTCTCTCTCTCTCTCTCTCTCTCTCTCTCTCTCTCTCTCTTTCTCTCTCTCTCTCTCTTGTTCTTATTTGCTTTCACTTGAAAACTACTTGAAACTGCAAACACACGCACACACATACACTCACCCCCTACACACACTATACACTGTAGCCCCATTAAAGACCATGATCAGTGTGTGTAATTATCTTTTCCATGTTCTTGACGGCAGATGAGAAAAAAGAAATCTAGGCAAAATCCACTCTTTTTTTTTGCATTTGTGGTTATGTATACATTCATAGAAAGAAATATATTGTAAAGCCTGTAACTGTGATTTGAACTAGAATCAGAGCAGTAAATTTTACTTTGAAAAGATTAGGGCATGAAAATTTAATTACAGTATTATACACTCATTAGAATACACATTACATATAAGATTTTTTTTTAATGTATGCAGTAATTAACTTTGTCATGATTTTCATTACAATGATAACATGGTGTAAAAAGTCTTGCTTTTATATTGGTGTGTAACATTATGCGATGAGTTCAATATCTGAGAAATAGTGTAGATTTAAAAGAAACATTTGACCATGGTTTAAGCTAGAGGAGTCAGATTGAAGGGTTTTTCTGGGGGGCAGATCCAGATGATGACATCACAGCATTCCCTGACATCATTAGCAGTTCAAAGGTCACGTGGCTGCTCTTGCGCTGATCATATCACTACACATCCTCCTCAGGCGTCACTGCACCTTCATCTCCCCTGATCCTCAACCTTATGTTCATGTTTGTCAGCGATGATGCGAGACAGTTGTATTTGTGAGCATTTCTTTTATCCATGAACACGGATACTGAAGTCTGATATTCTTTCTCCCTTGTTTTCTTGATGTTCTGTCACACTCTTTGTTCTCTTTCTTTTGCCATTTTTACACTTTTTTTTCTTTCCCTAACACTCTTCTACTTGCTGTAGGTGTGAGTGAGAGTGTGTGTGTCTGTGTTGTTGACCAATCCAGATAGTCCCCAATTCAGCTCCAGAAATGGACAAAGAGGTTGAAAATGAAGGATAGAAAGTTTTGTACTCTTGTTTTTGTAAAAGTTTTACATTTTGAATAATTACATTTTAGCATAAACACCTTAACATCGTAATGTGAAAGTATGAACCGAAACCTTAATGCCGAACTTGAATCATATTGTAACGTGAAAGCAGTTACGCAAAATGTAATGTTTCGTGAACGCAGCAATTTCTCTCAAATTTGATCAGATAACCAGTAGTGTGAAATATATATAGTAACAAAGGTAGTAACCGGAATTTCCACGCGTAACTTGAATTTTATCGTTACCAAATACCACAAATCATACTGTAGCGAGAAACAACAACACCTGTCATACTTAAATGTAACAGCAGAAACAAGAATCATATTGTAATGTGAAAGTAGTAAGCAGAATCACAACATTGTAAATTCTGCTCACAATAAACAGTTTCTGTCGTAGATCATAGCGTTAATAGCTATAATGTAAATAATTTCTTAGTGAATTTTACAATCAGACTGTGAATTATTTCTTGGAATAATGTCACTTTTGAAAGGACAAAAATAGTTTTCAGAGTATCTGTACAAACTTTGCACTGTGAATCACATTTTAAGAGCGTGGTTACATTTAGCGCTTACATGTTGTATAATGAGAGAGAGAGGGATGACTGAAGCCACATTAATGCGGCGTGTGAAGTTTAAGATGTAGAATTGACATGGGATGAATTAAATCTGGATTTGGAGTGAGCAGCTACTTAAATCTGCGGTCGCCGCGAACAGCTGCCGAATGAATAACGCTGAAATCTCTCCGACGTGCTTCAACGAAAGAAAAACAACACGCATGTTTGAAACAGCATGAGGGCGAGTAAATAATCACAGACTTTTTGGTCTGGCGTGAAGAGTTTCTTGTGAAGTCCTGCGGCATCGATCAATACTCGCCGTATAAGACAGCTGGGAATCAGCAAGCAGAACGCTCGACTTTGCCTTTTGTTCCAGGCCCTGTTTTCACTTTCCGCCTCTTTCGCGCTACTGTTTTTGCCGGTTTCTCCTTTTGCTTTGAAGCGTCGGAGCATTTGGTTGTAATGAGGGAGGCGCAATTAGCGTCAGGCTGAAAAAATGAGGCTTTCTTGGGGGTTGGGGCCTGTGCGATGGAGTTCATTTACTCTGACTGCATGGGCATGTCGTGTGAGGATGGATCTGCTGGGGTCCCTGCAGCCCCCCGGGGTCCCTCCAGGGTCCAACTCACTGTTATCAAAACACCATCCATTACGGCTCTGACAGCTCCTCCCGGGGACCTGGGATCTGCCAGAGCTACGGGGAATTTCCGTCCTCAGCCCTGAAAAAAAAAGAAAGGGATGTAGAATGAGAAGTGTGGGGGAGAAGGAGAGGCAGGAGGTGATTGATCACGGGGAAGAAAGAGGGAGGAGAGGAAGAAAAGTCCAGTCTGGGGTTGGGATGGTCTGGGGATGGTGGTGGCAAAGGCTCGGAAGCCGCAGTCGTCTTTCTTTCTCACTCTTGGTGTGTTCTTTTTCTTTGAGATACTGTGTGTATCTTTCTCTCATCTTCTCCCCCTTTTACACTTTTTGTGGTATCTGTTTTTCCTAAACAATATTTTTTCTTAGTTTCTATCTGTGAGATTTATCTGTCTTTAAAAAAATTTTTTTTTAATCATGTTATCTACTTCTCTTATCATTTTCTGTTTCGCTCTAATCCCCACACAGCATTATATCTCTTTCCCGCTTTATCTGGCTCTTTTCAACTCTCTCCTTTCCTTTTTTCATTGAATCCGTTTTTTTTTTGCTTGCTTGTTTGCATTTATATTTTTGGATATATCTGATTTGAATTTTCTTTTTGTGTTCCCCGCCTTTTTTCCACTCCTATCTCACCGTAAAAAAACTTTAAAAATTTAAATATAATTTTTGTCCTCGTTTTCTCCATGTTGTTCTTGTTCCTCCATGTTGTTCTTGTTCACATTTTGTTATTTTATTTCTACTGACCATATTCATATATGTTGAATGTATGTACGTTTTTTCTTTTTATATATCTTTTTTCTATGCCTCTCTCTCTCTCTCTGTCCTTCCTTTCGTAACCTCTCTTTCTTTTTCTCATTCTGTCTGTCTCTCTGTCTATATCTATTTGATTGTTTAACTATCTGCCTCTCTCTCTATCTTTGTTTTTCTCAGCCTCTCTCTGCCTCTTTCTCTGTGTGTGTGTGTGTCTGAGCAGTAGAGGAGCTGGAAGAGAATGTGAAGGCATAAGTGAGGTCAGTCTGGTGTTGTGATGCTCTCGGTCTCAAGGCTGAGAGTTAATGAAAAGCGCTGTCGTCCTGCTGGGTCTTTGTGGGAAGGTGGTTGGTAAAATGAAAAGCTTTCATGCCGCGGTGAAACGTCTCGCTTCACATCGGACCGGCTACTGATATTTTCCAGTTTGTCGTCTGCAGAAAAGCAGCCGACTGAGCCCAACTTAAAAATCAGTCAGCGTGAAGCGGAAATATCAAGAGCCATGTGTATTCAATTATGAACTTGTTCATTTATTACAGTAAATCGTATAAGAAATTATGTAAAGAATGAGATCCAGTATTCATTCATCATCATAAATAGAAACATACATAGATACTGTACAGTATATATGAGTGTATATATAAACAGTATTAGTATTAGTTATTTTTTGTTGTTTGTATTTGTTATTTAGAGTATTGATTATTGATACATCTGTATGAACATTGAGCTATTTAAATGCAACGTATATATTCATTTTTACATGTTAAACTTTAAAATGTTGTACATTTACAAAAAAATGTATTTGTTTAAATTTGTTAAAAGTTTATCATTGTGCATTTTTTACAAACTATAGTTAAAAAATGCCTAATTTTTACACCGTGCTTTAGCTCAAATATATTTTATTAATATTATTTTAATTTTCTTTTGCATCTATTGACAATAGTGTCTCTAATATGTATTATCGTTTGTCACCTGGTGTCAATAGGTAGGAAATATTGCTCCCCATCACATAAAACAACAACAAAAAAAGTTTTTAGTCAAACCAACAATTCATTGAAAAAAAAAACACTTAAACCTTTTGAGTTGACCCAACTTTGTATTGCTGTAATAAATTCATTTACTATTTAAAAATGTCGATAGATTTGACAAATCTCAATATTATTTTCACTGTAGCTAGGTGTGGGTCTCCAACACATTAACTAGACTAGAAGTGTTTAGTGTAAAGTCTGGGCACGCGCGCACACACACACACACACACACACCCGCTCACACACGCTCACACACACAGCTGCGGGTGTGTTTTAGGATTTTTAAGCTCCGTTCACCCTGAATTACTGATCATTAGAGCTCTAACAGTTTTACTGCCTCTGTAAACAGGATAATGACTCCACACACACATTCAACTCTTCTCTCACACACACACCTTTAACACTCCACTGAGTTTCACGCAAAACACACACACACACGCATACACACACACTCGTAAAGTCACCCACCATTTGCTATCGGAGCCCGGGGCGTGCAACAGGTGTTGAGAGAGAGTCATGCTTGGGTGAGGTGTTTACAGCCGCTGCTGTAAAACTGCTGCTCCAGGATCAGTTTTAATACACATCCTGCTGTATTTATAGATCTAGTTGAGCTTTGAACGGCTGACCTGGGATCAGTTTACACTGGTTACCGGGTGAGACACACTGGGTGCACATCCTCTGGGTTTACAGGCCACACTTTTGGAGGCTGGACTGTGATTTGTAATGATTCAGAAGATTCAGAAGATCCTTTTGTCTTAAAATGGGGAAATGTAAAATAGTAAATCATGTAAGCTTCCCATTTTAACAGTAAACCAGAATTCATGAAATTAACTTTAACTACAACCATTTTTAATTACACAGTTTTCTTCTGTTCTCACCGTGCTCGCGTGGTTTCCTCTTTTTGTTTTTTAGATGGTCGTTAATTATTATATTAATTATATTAATTACATTTGCAGGTAATGACATTGTTTTGCTATATCTAAGTATGCGACATTTTACTTTTGTTTTGCTATATCTAAGTAACAACTTTACTTTTCTACTGAAATACTATATGTGAAAAGAAAATGTGCATATTTGATGAACAAGATCTGTCTGGTTTTTCTCTCTTTTTTTTTCTCTCTTTTTGCTCAAATCAGAAATCCAACAGCTCTAATTTTCCCCTGATATAAAGATGTGAACGATTTGGAAAAAATGAAAACAGAACAATGAATTGTGTGCGAGCTGTTTATGTATACCGTAAAGTTAAGATATGGGAAATCTATTTACCTTTTACTTAATGTGATATCGTGTGTGTGTGTGTGTGTGTGTTATATTTTGAGAAATCTGATTACAGTATAAGACATTTTACTGTGTGTGTGTGTGTGTGTGTGTGTGTGTGTGTGTGTGTGTGAGTCACAAAAATACTGTGACTCAAAGTAAAATGATAAACACTATGATAAGTGTACAAAGCTTCTACTGTTTACTACTGTATGCTACTGTACAGCTGTGTGTTGTAACAGTGAATATTGTGTTTGTGCAGCACCCATATCCTTCTGAGGAGCAGAAGAGGCAACTGTCCCAGGACACTGGCCTGACCATCCTACAGGTCAACAACTGGTGAGACGCTGACTTGTACACCTCCACATCACACCTCCACACAAGCTGCTTCAGCAGATGGAAGAACGACAGACAGACTGTAGATAGACCAATAGAAAGATTTTTTGTTTTTGTTTTGCTTATATTATCACTAAATCAAAACCCAGACACAAACAATAATGGAAAATCACAGAAAGCATAACATTAATGTAAACAAAATACTATACTGTATATGTAAAAATACTAAATACTACCAGTATTTAACCAGAATAACAAAACAAATAAAATATAAGAACAAAACCTTCAAATTTTTATTTTTTTCTAAAAACTTGATTTAATCTCATCAAAAAGCAAAAACATATATTAGAAAAATACAAAAACTATTACATTTATACAATATAAATGTGTAAGATTCTCAAATTGATTACATTTCGCAGAGTCCAGAAATTTATTTTTATGTTGTTCTTGATTGATAAACTGACGCTTTATGTGAAAAAATAATTTTCCATGATGTGCACGCAAACCGCCAAAATGCTTTGTTTTAATTTTCTCATGGTTTAAATACGGAATGCACATCAGCTGAAAGGATTGAAAACACCAAATACAACACAGCAGACAAAGTGAAACTGGCAAGAATGACGTCAATCTCCAATAAAGTGATTTATGGTAAAGCAGTGGTTCACGCTATGTGACTAAAATATACAGGATAGAATAGAATAGAATAGAATAGAATAGTATTGAATTGAATTGAATTGAATTGAATTGAATCACTGTACTGTAAGGTCATTTAGAGGTGTGTGTGTGTGTGTGTGTGTGTGTGTGTGGTGGGGGGGGGGGTTAAAACGAACCTCTCCAGCTGTTCCCTGCGATAATTTCTGTTTAATTTGACAGCAGCTGGTTTTCGCCGCTCACCTGTTTCCCCTGAGCCGCGGCTGTGTTTGTGTTGGCCGTGCTACACACACTAATGTATTTTCACTCTGCTAATTATAGCGCTAATTACTTGTCATTTGATTGTGAAGAGCTGTCAAGAACAGACACTGTTTACAGCCGCGAGGGGAAGTTCTGCTATAAAACAGAACTCAAAATCACTAGCATTATATATCTGTCTGTCTGTCTGTCTGTGGAGGTGTCGCTCAATGCATTTGTCTGTCTGTCTGTCTGTCTGTCTGTCTGTCTGTCTGGGACTCATTCTATGTGTTTGACTGTCTGTCTGTCTCACTTTCTTTCTTTCTATAAGACTTTCTGTCTCTTCCGATTTCTTTCTATTTTTATCCGTCTGTCTATCTGTTTCTCTTTCTGTTTGTCCGTGTATCTTTCTTTCTTATCTCTCTGCCTGCCTGGCTCTCATTTTGTACAGTGCATAGTGTGTCTACAAAAATAATTTTCACTTTTTTACAAGAAGCTGTCAGAATTGTTACAAATGTTTTACATAGAGCAATAATACAGCTCAATGATATACTAATAAATTAATTCCCTTTTTAGTGTTTATAAACCTTTTGATTAGAATATTTATAGAACTAAACTGACCTTCAAATTAGATTGCTAAATAAACATTGCTAAATTATATTAACGATACAAACAAACAATAACAAACAAAAATACGTCATAGAGAGAAAAACACATCTTGTAACAAACACACACGCAGCTTTATTTACGTCTTTGTACGTTTGAGGTTGTGATGTATGGTGTTCACGGCCCAGCAGGTTTGTTCTGGTGATATTTTGGAATAAAGGTAGTATGCACTTCTCTTCTCCCTGGTGCATGAGAAAGGGCCCCCAAATATTTCACTTGCTGTGCAGTTGTGTTATGTGTTTGGCCTGGTGTTGGAGTGTGTGCGTGTGTTTGGAGTGAACGAGCAGAAGCATGAAGCTCGTAAACTCGGTCTCGTGGTGAGAAGAGGGGTTCAGTGAAGGGTCAGTGTTTAACCCCCTTTAAGAGTGGGACGGGCTCGTCCCCGCTGGGGATAGCGCTCTCTTATGTGATTGGTTACCTGATGGGCGGAGTTGAGCGGGATGCGAACCCTCAGCAACCCCAAAAAAGCGGCGCTGAAATTTTAACAACCCCAAAAGTTCAGACCAAACACAATTTCAATTTTCTTCTTAAAATGATTTGAATTGGCTGAAAAGTAGCGTTGTACACATGTTCAAGGCTTTTATGTAATTTAGCACCTTTTATGTAGCTCTCTTTATTTACAGTGTTATTTGTAGCGTTTATAAAAGAAAAATGTTGCGAGAAAGTGCTTGGAAAAAAAACGCGCTAAAATTTTTCATTTTTTGTTTTTTTTTGTTTTTAACTTCTGAATAACCAAAGCAATTTTATTTAGAAAAGAACAACGAGAAACATTGCTTGAAAAGCAATGAAACAAATAAATGCATTTTGTGAAGTAATTTCATAATTTTTTTAAGAATCCTATACATTTGATATGTAATAAATTGTCTTTAATAAAATTATGTGAGCGTTAATTTAAGTCAATTATATTCACTTTTTTATATTTATTTAATGAATGAGCAAATTGTACATGGAATAATTAGAATAACTTTCAAACGTTTTTTTTTTTTTAGCTTTGTGAGTTTTATTTCTTTTATTTATTAAAAGTATTTGTCTCTATATTAGCTATTCTAGAAGATACTAAAACAGCTAAAACAACAGCGCATGTAATGTAAATGAAGTTTTTTGGAGGACATTATTGCTTTTCTTTGATGAAATCCAGCCTGTGATATCTGTCAAACACTGTAACTAATGGTTATGTGTTGAATCGCCGTACAGTATTTGGCGTTTTGGAACCAACGCCTCCCATCGTGTGTGTAATTCACTTCCTATGAGGTAAATGTGGAGCTTCCCCTCCTTTGTGAAGGGTGAAATGGAAGCAAACCACCTGGTGTGACGCTGAGGAGTCATTAATCATGTGTGGACTTGTGGCCTGGCACCCTGGGGTCAGAGGTCACGGGGAGTTTTTTAGGATGAGAAAGAGCAGAACTGCACTGCTGCCCGGGGTGCTGAGGTCACTGAGTCATGGGGTCAAAGGTCAAGCATAGTATGGGAATAAATGGAGAAAGCTCGGAGGCGCTACGGAAAGACTGAATCAATCTTCAGAGCGTTCATAGTTTGGGGTTAAAACGTCTGTGAGTTAGAATCTCGTTATGGGACTGGTGGTGGTTTGATGTAGCTAGGCATGTTAAGGATGATGCTAGCTGGGGTCTAATGTAAAATAATCTGCTCATTCACACACAAAAGGCCGTCATTCATCTCAGCAGATTGGTTTGGCAATAAAACCCAAGCTGCTTATAACAAATGCAGTCATGCTTATATATTCTTGGCCTTTTCTTCTCGTCTTTTCTTTTAGGTTCATCAACGCCAGGAGACGGATTGTCCAGCCCATGATCGACCAGTCTAACCGTGCAGGTAAGAAATAATCCAAAATGTAATTTCAAATGTCTAGAAGCAGAGCAACTCGAGAGAGAGAGACACTTTAAAGCAAACTGAATAAAGAGAATCTAAAGTAATCAGAACAGAATCTGTTGAGATTTGACAAGAACTAACTTACTAAAGTACTAAAGTAACTTGTTTAAAGTTGTGATTGATTTATTACCGTTTCAGCTCAGCATAAAAACAGACATACATCGGTCTTGCGTACATATTTGTCCCGTCTCCTCTACTTCATATGCTCATGTGTTCAAATATGCCTCTATGGCAAGCTAATGAAACAAACAAAAGTGTCCTGATGCATTCTGGGTGATGCTGATGTCTTTTTTCAGCCACTCTAGCGTTTGGATCAACTTTTATTAGATAAGAAGAATATAAGAGAATAGGAAAGTCTGTATAGTCATGAAATGTATTATCCACAACAAAACTGTTCCAATCGTTGCTCTTGTAAAAGTTGCAATGAAAAAAACTAAAATGTACTTAAGTGTGGTAATGCCAAAGTGTAGAAAGTAACATATCACCACAACGAAAGTCGGAAGGAAAAAGAAAACGTTTTACATCTCTTTGTCAGGCTTATTACACTTATTGTTTTTTTGACAAACTTTTTTACAAGTTCTTATCGCATACGTGACCAAGGTAAGACATCAATGTCCTGCCTGGACTTGTGAATACATGTTACTGGGTAAAGATCAGTCAGATCAGATAAATCATCTATCTAACCATTAAATCATATCACGTGATGCAATCAGCGATTATTTTCAGCCTAATCCAAAAAACCAGCCTAAACTGTAAAAGTCAAAACGGACCCATCACACGCCCCTGGGGTCTGTCTAAACAAATGGAGTGTGCAAAGTGTTGACACTAGCCAATGTGAATTGGAGTTTATACTGCCGAGTCGCACTTAAGTCAGGCTATTTTTACTTGTGAGAATGTGTCGCGCGTGAACGGTTTTCAGGATGAGTTCCATGAGCTCAGACTTATCCGTCACACACACACACACAAACGCTCGGAATGAGGTGTGAGGTGATTTTGCGGTGAGGATTAACGGTTCATGTCTGCGACGGGCCTCACGTTATTTATCGAGCTCAGATAGACGCTTGATTCGCTTCTCGGAGGAAAATGTCGGCTTATGAGGCGAGGGTCTTCATGTTCTGGGAGGTTTGATGAGGGATTGTGATGTGTGTCTTTGTGTGTTTGCGCAGTCGGTGGTCCCTACACTCCTGATGGTCAGCCTGTGGGGGGCTTTGTAATGGACGGACAGTCACACATGGGCATCAGACCACCAGGTACATCAAAGACTTGATTGCAGAATAATATATTTATAGAAATTGTATTATATTTTATTTTTTCACAATGTGCTAGTTACAAATAAAAACTATTATAAGCGTATTATACATTGTTAAATTGTACCATATTATCAAATAAAGGGTAAGCATTTAAATTGATTATATTGGTTGATTAAATTGTACTTTTTTATTGTAATATTATATAATGTTGTGCTGCATAATTACATGTGTTATAATTTTGTTGTATTTCTTGGGTATTTGTCTCAGTGTATCAGGATACAGTATATGTGTTTAACCCCCCATCCCCCACTCTTTATTGACACTAGCCAATGTGAATTGGAGTTTATACTGCCGAGTCGCACTTAAGTCAGGCTATTTTTACTTGTGAGAATGGCATTCATTTGTTTTTTTTCCCCATCTTTCTTTTTCTTTTTGCTTTTCTCATTTTCTTTCACTCTGTTATCTTCTCTCTATTTCTAATTGGCCAACTCTTTTCTTTTTACTTTTCTTTCCCCCTCTCTTCCTTTATCTCTGGTTCCCCCTCTCTCTGTCTGTCTCTCCGTCTCTCTCTCTCTCTCTCAGCAGCTATGGGTGGTCTCGGAGGGGTGAATATGGGGCTGGAGAGTCAGTGGCACTACATGTAAACAAACCCCTGCCATCCTGCTGAACACACCAGTCATAAGGTCTGTTTCAGCACAAGCACAGGGTTTCCCTGCCCCCCCCCCCTACACACACACACTACACACACATACTACACACACTACTCACATGGCTACACATACTACACACACAGCACACACACATACTACACACAGCACACACGTACTACACACTCTGCACACAAACACACACACACACACACAAACACACACACTGCCCACACGTGCACACAACACTACACACACACACACACACAGGTACTACACACATGCACACACACACACATGCACATGCAAAACTACACACACATTAACACACAAACTCACACATGTAAACACGAGTGCACACACACTCACACATGCACAGACACAGAAACATAAACACAGACACACACTCTCTCAAACATATAAACATGGAAACATATACACACTTACTCACACAAGCACACACTCATAAACATGCACACACTCGCACACATATAATGCACATACACACACACATCACACACCCTCACTCACATAAACATGCACACATACTCACATAAACATGCAGACATACACAAACTCACTCACATAAACAACACACACAATAACACACAACCTCACACGTATAAACAGACACAAACACACACACACACTTACACAGAGTGATAAAGCATACAGCGGTTGTCATATTCACCCCGTCCGTGTCATTAGTCGGGTCGATTACTGGCGGAGACAGTTTATGACATCAGCGCAGGTTAATGTCTCAACTCACAGGAACTGATAAAGATGAAAGCGTGTGTTTTGATAGAAACGTCGAGCCGACTGATTTGTGAGCAGCCTGTCGCCAGCGGAGTTTCCTCATCGCTTGTTTTCATTACAGCGTCGGGCATTTCTGAGGAAGCGCGGCGGCTCCTTGCTCACGTGCCTGAGCTTCAGATGGAATCGGAAATTGGATTGTACTTGCATCACCCACAAAACGGCCCGTTCCCAGTCCGACCCAACGAAGAAACCCCCCTGTCCGAGAGCGGCGCCATCACTCCACAAGAGCATTCACATTCAAGAAGGCCGACCCGACTCGTGTTCCCCGGGACGGGAAGATCAAGCGTATCAGCGGAGAGAAGCAGCAGTCTGGAGAAGAAAGGCCTCAACACCTGGACGTCCTGATCCGGGCCGGAGATTCCTCGCGTCCACCAGGTGATTCTTCAGCTGACCCTAAAGGTCAAAAGAAAGTCTCGGCTTTCCACTCAAGTGCCACCTGAAATGAAGAGTGCTCGTTCTGCTCTGGGCGTCACTTTGCGGGTTTTCCTCAGAAGTGAGACGATTTCGAGATCTCCAAAGTGTCTGTGCGTCTCGCCGGGAACGCCGGGAAATGTAAATAAAGCTGCTGAGTGTGTGGAACAGGATCCTTCAGCAATTTGGACAAAGGTGATGAGGATTTGAAAGGTACTAACAGTTGTTGAGCTGTAAATCCACACTGTGTGTGTGTGTGTGTGTGTGTGTGTGTGTGTGTGTGTGTGTGTGTGTGTGTTTGTCTGTTTGTGTGTTGGCTTTTAGTAAGTGTGTGTTTATTCACATTAAAAAATGATACCTGATTATGTATTGCATTTATTGACTGTTATTACATCTTACGCATTGATACCTTTATGCCTGCATTTACACACACACGTACACACATTTTCGATTGTTTATTTATGTATGCATGTCTTTGTATTGACTTTTGTTAAGTTACAATTAAAAGGTTATTTTATTATTTTTTTAATCAGTTAGTAACCACTTGATTCACACTGACACACACACACACACACACACACACACACACACACAAATACATTTTATGTTTTTCATTGTGTCAAGTGAGTAAATAATAAATTTATATTATTCAGGTATTTCTTCAGAATTGTTATACATAACAATTTGGGAAAAAATAATGTAGTGGAGTACACACACTTACACACACAAATATATACGGGTGGGTGTGTGTTTGTGTGTGTGTGTGTGTGTGTGTGTGTGTGTGTGTGTGTGTGTGTGTGTTAAACTGAAGAAGACCACAAGATAGACATTTAAAAAGAAATTTTTGTTATAAAGTGTAAATAATACTTGAATTAAATATGATTTTAAAATTTAAAAAGAATTATGATGTATCACTTACAAATATTATTAGAAAAGTCCAAACTTTGCCACATTATCAGACTTTTACTAAAGGTTATGTCATTTTGACAAACTATGAACTGAACAAACTGACAAAATATTTTCAAATTAAATTGCGTTTTTACGTACATTTAAAACATTTAGTCATTTTATTGGTTCACGCTTACTGGCGGTGGTCTACAACGCCCCCTGTAGGGCAGGAGCTTCTGTTCCTTGTCTTGTCGAATTCGGTGTTTCTTTGAGTCTCTGGAGAGACTGTTGTGAGACACTAGAATTAAATAATACGTAGTTCATCAGCGTAATTCAATTGTCTCTGTTTGCTTTTTGTGCTGGATCTCCTTCCTCTTCCACATTCCAGTTAAATCTGGCCATGAAGCCTCATCTAGCTGTAGATGTGAAGAGCATCCAGACTGGGATTTGTTTACGGGTCTGGCGAGCAGCTCTACTGTAACATGTTTTGCTGAAAAGCCGCTTCCTGTTTGCATTACGACTGAATGTTTTACTTCAGTTCCTCTCGTAAGGCTCCTCACTTTTTTCTCAAAGATTCTTTTTATATTTTGAGGTGAATCACAAGTGAATCTGCAATTACAATTTGCTTTTTAAATTATAATTCATTTAATTTATTATTGTTAAATTTAAATAAACTTCCCAGTTTTTTATGTTTCAAAAATATTTTATCATTTTAAATGTAATAACTTGGTATAATAAGTTTAACTGTTGTTATACAGTATTATTACCGTTACTTTTGTGATGATTATTATTATTATTATCATCGCCATCATTGTTTTAACTATAATGGAAAATTATTGGTTAACTCTCTCTCTCAGTCACTTTTCTCTTTTCCTTTTATTTTGCACGCTTATTGTTTTTTTTTACACATTGCTCTCTCTCTCTCTCTCTTTCTCTCTGTCTCTCTCTCTTTCTCTCACCTGGTCTCACAGTGATCCAATCAGAACCAGTCACATTTATTTACTAATTATTAAAAAGTATACATCTGATTTTATACTGTATCATGCACTATAAATACATAAACTTTGTATGTTTTGTTCTAGACTGTCGAGTAGAATATGGAGGAGACTGGCACCAATAATCCAGAATCTTCAGACTTTTTTCATCCTTCACAGGATTTTGTTTTTCTAGCCACTGTCGCATTGTTGCTTGCTCACTGGTCATAGTCAAAAGTGATAGTCTTTGTTACATTACGCAAGTCCACAAATAGAGCTACTAAATATATATATATATATTTGAGAGAGAGGGGGATTCAAACCTGCAACCTCATGGACACAAGTTCAATTTCCTGCCACAGGACCACAACTGCCACAAGAGTGAAACAGCTCTTAGTAAACTATTACATAAATGACGTAATTTACTTTAAACAGTTTATAAATGAAACTGGATATTTTTCGTTTTAAATCGTAAACTAAATGAGGCTTGTCATCCTTTCACTGTGAGGAACAGATTAAATGTCTCTGGATCTGTTTCAGGTAAAGGTCAAGGAAAGAAGTAAAAACAGATTGAACAAAAGAGGAGACAGCGAATAAAGAGAGTGAGAGGAGATAATTTAAATAATAAGATAGATACAGTGAAAGAAATAGAGAGAACCTGGGAGGAGAAATAGAAAGAGAGAAAGAGAAACTGGGAAGTGAATGAGAGTGAGGAAATACTTGAGTGAGTGAGAGAGAGGAATAGAGGAAGGAAGAGAGATTGCGTATCAGTGTATTGTGTTGGGATCTGAACACCTAGTATGATTAAATAAATGAACATACAGTTTTCAGTAAATCATAAACGGTTGGCTTTATTGGTTTAATATTTTTTTTATTTAGTTGTTTGTTTCGTCTTCTTTAACCACCAATTAAAGTTACTGACAGCGAACTCTGTTTGATAGAGTGTGATGGACTTTCAGCATCAACACTAACAGTCCACAGATCGCCCAATGGATTTACTGGAGCAATTTCCACGTCAGGCTTGCTGTGATTTAATAAAGCTGTTGCTTTTTCATCACAGAAGCGTTACAGCATTCACATATCAGTCTGGAATCATGGCTAATCAATACACCACTGGTCTAGAACAATGACCGCGAATAGTGTCTGAGTATTTCAAGAACCAAATCTAAACATTAAAAGGCTTCCAAGACCCTGAAATTGTGTGCTACTTGAAAACAAAATCCATTACAGTTACTAACCAACCAACCCCTGAGTGACCCACGGCACCGACAGGCCTGTGAGTGATTACCCAATCTCGATCTCCCACTCTCTCTCCCTCACACACACACACACACACACACACACACACACACACACACACTCGATTGACCCCTCTAATCAAGGGCCTCCACTAAAAAGGCCAAGCTGGGGTCGTTAGGTACCTTTTCTGATGACATCATCAGGACGCTGCGGGTAATCAGAGCTGCACCGGCACTGGCGGCGGTACAGGGCTGTATATCACCCAGTTTCCCAATAACTGGCTGCTCAGAGAACAGACATCCATCAAAAAAAGGCGTGTGTGTGTGTGTGTGTGTGTGTGAGCGAGGACGTGCATGGCTGAGATATAACCATAAGTAATCTGTTGAGGTAGCTTTCGCAGTGACAGGACAGTCAATCAGGCCTCTGTCTACATGTCAGCCTGACAGTTTAACCGTCGGCGGGAGATTTATTAGCCACGGGTCAGATCGAATAATATACCCCCAGTCTGCTCTTGTTTAGAATGACTTGGCTCTATTGATTAGACTCACCCGTGAGGCCCATTCCGCCCGGAGCCAAGCCCACAGGAAACCCCACTAAATTGCCAAACCGCAATATATCTTTCTTCTGATAATTCGATGAGAAGCTCTTCATTCATCATAGGTGTGAACGGCCGTTGTGCGTCCGGAAAGCACCTTCGTGTCTGTCGGGACGTCTCGTAGGAAATTCCACGGTTATGGGGCTTCGAGAAGAGACGACCTGATGGATGTTATCATATTATCGGCTGGAGAATATCAGCTCTTCTTCATGTCCACCCAGACTCAGAGCAGCCCTAGACTAGAATTACAGACTATATAGCCACTGTCGGGAATGAGTGTTTAATGGACAGATGTACAGACAGACATAATTTATAAACAGCGAAACATAGAAATGAAATGAAATGAAATGACAAACGGAGACAGAGAGAGAGAGAGAGAGAGAGAGAGAGAGAGAGAGAGAGAGAGAGAGAGAGAGAGAGAGAGAGAGAGAGAGAGAGAGAGAGAGAGAGAGAGAGAGAGAGAGAGAGAGAGAGAGAGAGAGAGAGAGAGATAAAGAGACAGGCATCTGGAGAGACAGACATGCAAATAGAGAGACAGATGAAATGCAGAGAGTGACAGTTAAAGAGACAGACATATTGAAAGACAGATAGACAGACGCATAGAAAGACAGACAGGCAGATAGAAAGAAATACAAATAAAGAGACAGATACATAGTGGGACTGATAAAAAGACAGACACATAGAGATAAAAAGACAGACGG